>CM053599.1:2416982-2446263 GCA_028646575.1 Pseudocheirus occidentalis
TCTTCTCCACAAAATCTGCTTTTCTTTTCTCTCTCTAGGGAGCTATCAGATGCCTATAGGACCAATTGCCTCATCATGGCCATGGCAGACATTCTGTGGCGGGCAGGTGGAGAGGAAAAGGCGGTTGTTACATTGTAAGTTATTAACAAGGAATTTCTCTTTTTTCAAGTTGTTCACATCTGTGCAAAGTCAAGCCAGTTGAGCCCCAAACAGAGCTGTCACTTGGAGTTTTGGCTGCTAAGACAAATGGTGTGAGTCAGTGTCCTCCATCCAGCTCTGAGTGCGCGAGGTGACAGTGGAACAAGAATCAGGATTTTCTAAGTCCTGTTGAGCAGGAGGGGAAAAAAATGCATGTAGGACTGACATGGAGGTAGTGGTGGTGATGATGGGGAGGAGGAGAGCACTCTGGGGCTTCCATGATCTAGCCACAAGTCTCCCAACTTTGCATGCCTTTTCTCTTTCTGCTGGCTGCCCCCCGCCTCCACTCCTGAGCAACCTTCCAGGGGCTACAGATCCTGTCCCCTCCCTTCCTCCAGTGCCCTGGCCCTTTGGGGTTGCCTCATCTTTCATTTGCTTCTTAATAGTTGGCCATTCTTCTTTGGCCACTTCTCTATTCAGAAATTGCTTTTGGTTGTATATGTATTTTTCCTTCCTTCCTTCCTTCCTTCCTTCCTTCCTTCCTTCCTTCCTTCCTTCCTTCCTTCTTTCCTTCCTTCCTTCCTTCCTCCCTCCCTCCCTTCCTCCCTTCCAGTGGTCATGATGGCTGCTGCTTTATAGAATACTTTTAAATCTACCCCTACTTTTTTTCCACTTGATATTCTAGGCCTTTTTTTTCCAAATGAATTTTGTCATTTCATCAGGTTCTCTCAATATACCTTTGAGACTTAGATTGCATAGCAATAAAATTGTCAATGAGCTTTAGCAGTATTTTCACTTTACCATGTTGGCCCAGCCCAGCCATGAGCACTGAGTATTTCTCTAGCTATGTAAACTCTTCCTCTTTTCTTTTTAAGGAGAACTTTGTATGTGAACTTGCGTGTGTCTTGTGTGTTTTGGCAGATTGATTTCCTGCACGTCTTGGGCAGTTGGTAGCGATTTGCCTTTCCGAATACAGCACTTCTTGCCCTGGAACGTCATTTGTTTTCCGGGCCTGTGCCTTGTTTTTTACCTTCACATGTACAGACTTCCTCCTGTCTTCACGCTAGACTTTCCAGCATCCTGTTCAAGTCTGACCGTTCTCTTCCTCTTTTGTTCTCTTGATGGGGGATTGAGCCCCTTCACTCTCATCACAGTGAGCTCTTCCCTAGTTCCTTTGGTTTCTTATGCAGTTAGGGGTGGAGCTCTTTGTGTTGTCGGAGGTGCACAAGTGTGTCTGTGGGATGATTCCCTTGTTTGCTGTCCCTGGAGCGGAGTGTGTGTACATAGCAGAAGGGTGGCTGGTCCATCCCACCGTCCTCAAGGATGACTCTCTCTGGGCATCAGGGAGGTTTCCTGTAGACACCATATCAAGAAACGTTTTGTTCATCCATTCAGCAATGGGTTTTTTTCTTTCGAGGGGAGATTAATCATTTAATTTTTAAAATTCTTTGGTATTTCAGGATGTCTATAATCTCATCAGTGTAGGTACTTTCTTGTATGTTGTAGATTGCAGATTCATTTGCCTTTTCATCCTATGAAACTCTTTGTTGGCCAGGGGGTGCCACGGTGTGCAGCATGCCTACTAGCTGTGAGACCCTGGGCCAGTCACTTTACTACTGCCCACTTCAGCAGCGCCTCCCTCGCAGGATTGCTGTGAAGATCCCATGAGGGCATGTTTGTGGAGCGCTCAGCACAGGGCCTGGCCAGCTACAGGGGCTATAGGATGCTTACTCCCTCGTCTCCTCACTCCCTCTCCCTGCCCCAAGTGAATCTTCTTGAGGGCTTCCCCCTGCATTCCAAGGCCCTCCATCAAGCTGTACCAGTACTCTGCCAAATGAGGAGGATGGAGGAGGCCTCTTAAGTTTTTCGCCCCACCCAGTCCACACTTGAGCTGAGTTAGAGACTCACCCTCCTTTTCCAGGTCAACCTCTCTTGGGTGATGTCTGAGTGTGAATCATCATACAGGGAGTTCCCTGCATGTCACCTGCCGTGGCCTAGTCTGGCTCACACTGTGCATCTCTGTCCCTCGGGGAGATTCCTTGGCGACAGAAGCACTCTGTGATGTTAGAGCCAAGCTCCGAGTCATTGAAAGGGTTGCCTGATTTCTGAAATGAAGCCTCGTGGGCTCTCTTCCTTCTTAGAATGTCGAGATGCCTCTAGAGATGCCAGGAGAATATCGGCCTGGGGAAGATAGGTAGGCTCCTGTTGCCATCATCAGTTCAGAAGCTTTGAAAGACTCGTGCTTCCTCTGTGTCCTCGCCAGCTCTTTCCCTGAGACCCCTTTGGGTGCCCAGACTAACTGTCCATTTCCCATTTCTGTAATCAAAATGCATTCTGCCATCCTGCTTCAGGTGGGCACCCCTCACTGATGCACAACTCCGTGTCCTTCAGCTCCCCTGTTGAGTCCTGCCTTGTACTCCTTCCTGTGCCTTGTAGCCCCAACCTGTTTTCTGGCCTCACTGTGACCAGGCCCTCGACTCCCCAGTTCTTTCCCCGGCCATCAGTGCATGTCTTCCCTTCCACATCTTGAGCCCTTGGAGAGTCACTTCAGCCCTGCCCTGCTGTCCTCTCCTGAATCCCTAGCCCCTGTCTTATATCACTGACCTCAGCCTTGGTTCACTCTGTCCTTTGCTGGCTCAGCTCCTGCTTACATGCTCCTGAGCAAAGATGGAGAAAATCGTTCAGCCCAGATGACTGTTGTACAGCTTCGGCCATTCCTGTGCATGGCCTTAGTTAACTCACCCTCCCACAGGCCACAGTGGAGCTTCCAAAGCTTTGGATTTCCACGTCCTCCGCCATCCTCAGGGACCGCTGCTACCATGTCCCCTTTCACCCTGACTCCTGTGCAGAGGTGGCCTTTTTCTTGACCAAGGCAGACCCCTCCCCCATTCTGTTCTATCATCTCTCCCTGTCTCCTGGGCACTTCCCTCCTGCCCATAAATATGCTCCCATTTCTTCCCTAGATCCGTCCGCGCCCTCCAGCTGTGGCCTTGTATCTCAGCTGCCTTTTGGGGCTAATGTCCTTGAGAAGGCACCTACAGCGGCTCCTTCTGCCTGCTTTTCTCTTACTTTGCAGTCTGAAATCTGGCTCCATCATTCGGCCAAACTCCTGCCTCCAGAGTTACCCTTGATGTCTTCGTGACCTGCTGGGCTTTCCTTGAGGCCCTTCTTCCTCATGGCTCTGAGTCCCAGGGCCCCCTCTCCTTTGAGTCACTCTCATTCATCCTCCATTGGGCTGCTCTGGGTAGCTTTGTCTGCATTGAGCTCGCTGAGGGCAGGGCCTGGAGTGGAAACGTGGTTCCTCCTTGATATTTTCCGGTTGTCTTGTTAATGAGGGAGTCCTAAAAGTGGAGGGGGGGGGGGAAAGCAACACAAAAACCTGCTCTGCTGAATTCTTTTCTCTGTAACCAAGTGATCTTATTTGTCTTCATTTTATTACATGTGTGGTTTAGCCTTGGCTGGGGCAAAAGACTCCTGTGTCTGCTTCTCATTTTTTTAGGGCCTCAGGAATGCAGCAGTTTAGTCCAGTAGGAAAATACAAAGCGGATGGAGTCTTAGAGATGGTATGGTTTTCTAATAGTGGCATTTTACTGTATTTGGAGATGTGGGAAGTTTTAAAAAAACAAACAGGAAACCTCTTCTCTTTCAGCTCATCCTGCACAAGGTGACCAAGTATGAAGATCTGGTCCTTTTTCTTCAACAAAACATTCACCAGGTATGACAGTGTTTTATATAAGTACCATTTTATTTGTAATTAAGACTTTGACCTAAAAATCCTTTCTTAGGTACTCTGACAAATCCCTTGCTCCATCGTGGCTGGAGGCTTCCTTGGGTCTTGACAGGAAAGGCCAACTCTGGCAGGGACGTCAGGCCTGGGAGCAGGACCTGCTAGGGTCCCTTGCATCAGAGGGTCAACGTTGATACTGAAGCAGAGAGGCTTCTTGTGCATCCTGGGAAAAGGGGAAGGTTGGGATATGGCCAGAGCAGGGTGAGGATGAGCTTGGCTCTGGGAAACCATTAGGCTTGAGGGAGACTTGGAAAGTGGGCAAGACATAGTCACTCTGTTGAGGTGGTGAGGGGCACGTGGGGAAGAGGGCTTCGATTTTTTCCCTAGTGTCTTCCACATACAGAAATTAGAGGGAGGCAGGTGACGCATCTAGAAGAGAGGGGGGAGGCATGTGGCCGACACAGGCGGCAGCACTCCCAGCCAGGTGGCCAGAGCCAGGCTTCAAGCATAGTTGGGAGTTATTTAATGAAAGAAATAAAAATGCAGTAGAGCATAGAGAAGGTGGATGTGTGGTCTTCTTAACGTCTTGCGCCCAGGGATCTAGGCCTGTGGTCCGGGGCCACCTGTTCGGTTTGACTCTGGCGCCATTGCTTTAGAATTGCCTTTAGCTTCAAATACTAACTCTGCTTTAACCCTCAAGGCTTTCCACAACCTGGTCTCAGCCACCTTCCCAACCTTGTTCTCTCCTCTCCAGCCAGACTGACCACCTCCTGTCTTCATGACTCTGCAGAGAGGGCCCCTCCTTTTCCCTTCTGCCTTTTAGAAGCCCTCCCTTCCTTCACAACTCAGCCAGGTTGCCGCCTCCTCCATGAGGCCTGCCCCCAGCTCCCCTCAAAAATCACCTTGGATTTGATATTTATTTCCTTATGTGAATGAATTAAAGAGCCTTTATTAAATGCTTACTCTGGGCCATGCATTCTTACACTAGGTACATGCTGTTTCCCTCCACCCCACATAGTACAGAAGGAATGTAGGAACACTTGTTATTGGTCTCTGTACCCCCAGGGCTGGAGGTGGGAGATGGAATTCTGAGTTCCAAGCAGCAAGTTGACCATTGGTCTAGAATGTGGAGGGCAGGATGGGCAGTAATGAACATCAGCCCTGGAAAGGTCCAATAGCAGCAGCTACCTGTGCAAAGCTTTAAAGGGCCAGCCCAGGAGACTTGGTTTCTCCCAGAGGCGATAGAGGATCCACCTTCCTGCTGGAATAGAGTGTGGTTGGGTTGGGCCTTTGTGCTGTTAGGACTGGCAGTCTGGCAGCCAGGTGAAGGATAGAGGCCCATTGAAGAAGGTCAGAGGGGTGAGTGGGGCAGGGGAAGGGCCTGGCTGCTGAGTGGACCTCAGGTGACCAAAAGGAATTGGGGTGTCTTTGGGGGAAAAGAGAAGTTGGATTTTTTTACTTGTTGGGTCAGGGATGCCCAAGAGCGGGGGTGACTAGGGGAGAGACTAGAACCGGCTGTTTAGATCTGGGGGAATCATCTGCCTTATTGAGCTCCTGGGTGTGGAGGTGATCACTGAGAGGGAAGAGAAGGAACTGGTTACTTGGACTCTGCCCTTGCTCAGGTGATGTCAGGTACAAGTTTGTGCATTCGGGAATTCTGGTGGGCAGCAGAGACCGGGGCAAGTGCAGGATGGAGGGGCTGGGCTGGGGGTGTTCATTCTGCCACTGCTCCTTTGGGGCCCTTGATGCCCCTCAGCTCTTAGGCCTTTGGAGTGTCTGGGATGTCTTCAGTGTCCCCATGCAGATCACACTTTCCCCCGAGGTGAAAGTATAGAACCAGCTTCCATTAAACACTTACCTATACAAGCAAGAAGAAAGTCCCTGCCCTCAAGAAGGTTCCATTCTTACAAGGCCCAAAGGAGCTGGAAAAGGGACAGGGCTGGTCTGGAAGTCAGGACCGGTGCAGGAACATTGCCCGGGTGGATGGAGTCCCCAAGTCCTGAGGGTCATGCCAGGAGGTGACAGACTTTGGAGTCAGGGACTGAGCAGGAGAGGAAGGAAGGCTGGTTTGGGCCTTGTACAAGATGGTGACTCCAGGAAGAACTCACCACCTTGGGACACGGCCTTCGTTCTGCTCTCTCGGGTCTTCGAGAAGCGCAGTGTGGCTTGTGGACTCAGGCAAATCATTTAGGCCACAAATTTGCTCATCAGGGAAAAGAAACAGTGGAGGCTGGGGAGTAGGCAGTGGGACCAAGGATCCAATAGGCTGGAATTATTGAGATCCTTGCTTCATCATGATCTCATGGAAGGAGCTCTGAACTCAGTCTGGAAATGTTGGTTCTGGCTTCTCTACTGACTGACTGTGTGACCTAAGACTCCTTGATAACCCTGGATTAATCATGGGCTTCAGTTCCTTCATCTGTCAGATAAACTGGGAGGGTACTATGGATGGGCTGGACGGTGTGTGTGTATGTCTGTGAATAGGAGGAGATGGCTGATGGGCAGACTCAGCCCTTCTGACCAAGCCTTGCCCTGTTTTCTGGTGCCCAGGAAATATTTGGCTTCCTCCCAAGATCATAATATATTTTTTTCCTTCAGTGAAATTGCATTTTTATTGGAAGAATTTCAGCTGTCTCAGCATGGCCCTGACAAACTTTATTTTCAAGAGCTCCAAGCCGAATGAATTCTCCATGCCGAGTCTGGGGTCTTTGCCTAAATAAGCAGCCTCGGTGTGGGGTTCTCCCTCCTCTTCCCCCACGGCCGGGATACTGCCTGGCAACCCTGCAGAACTGTGGGGGAACAGATCCCTTCTTGATGTCCCTCTCAAGGGCTGGCCCAGACTCCTCCTGTGGAAGAAAGGCTCTTTCTTCCCATAGGGCCTTAGGCGTGTTCTGATTATTGGCAGCACCTGAGCCCCGGGACAGAGGGAGTGTGGGAGGGTTGACATTCCCCACAGAGCGTCTGGGCAGCTTGGAAGTTGAGAAGAGCACTTTGGGGACATTTCATTTGTTTTAGACAAAAGCACGAGGTTCCCAGAATAGGGGAGATTTTCCTGTCCTCCTGTCCCACAGACTGTAGCCCATTCCCAGATGCTGGCAGTGTGTTGTGGAGAGAGCCCTCAGTTGGGCACCGGGAAGCCAGAGGCCTAATGTCTCTGCTCTTGCCGAGTTCTGTGGCCCCTCTTACCTGAAGGACTTGGATGACCAACATCATCTCTGAGGTCCCTTCCGTTTCCAACAAGAGGTGTGCAAGTATCATAGCCCCTTGGGATGTTTGCTCACTTGGCACTCAGGGTGGGGGGCCATTTCTCTTTGGGAGGCCCCCTTAACCTTGATCCAGGAAGAACTGCTGAATGAAAATCAGTCAGGATTGATTTACATACAGTTAATGTCACGTACAGATGCCGGGAAAGCTCCTGTTGGCTCCCTTCAAGTGACTTGTCTCCTGTTCAGTTCCAGGCTGGTCCCTCTGGATGTATCCTGCTCACCCTGTCCGCCATCTTGTCCAGGTCCACGGATCTGTAAGTATCTCGTGCTTTTGGGGTTTCCTTGAGTTTGACCCCAAAGATGGGCTGCTGAGCACAGGAGCTGGGTTGGTGTGGAGGAGCCTGAGTGGGGGCCCTGACCTTCCCTTCCCCCCAAGCAGGCACATGCCTCACCTTTTGCTCCTTTCTCATTAACGCCCCTTCATCACACATCGTTTTGTCACAGAGTTTTCTGGGCACGTCTTGTTCCCCTTCTAGACTTGGCTCTAGGGGGTGTTGGGGCCCTGACTTTGTCTTAGGTTCAGATCAGTCATAGATTTGGAGCCTGGCCTCTGGGCTCAGTGTCCTGGCCTCTGGGCTCAGGGTATGCCTGGGTGGCCTTAGACAAATGGTTTCTCTTTGGGCCTGCTAACTCACGAGCCCCAAGGGCCCTCCTGATCTGGAATCCTGTGGTCCCTTAACCTAGCAGGTGAGAGCTCCAAGCCTAGAATCAGGAAGACCTGAATTCAAATCCAGCTTCATAGCAAGTCATGTAACCTCTGCCATCCTGTGTTACCTCTTCTGTAAAATGGTGGTAATCCCAGCACCTGCCTCCCAGAGTGGTTGGCCAGATGTAGTCCTGTGTGTGAAGTGCTTATCACAGTGCCAGCCACACAGTAGGTGTTCTGTAAATGCTCTTTCTGTCTTTCCCAGAGGAGTGCTTGGCACCTGGGAAGCATTAGTGATCACTGGTGGATGTTGGGTGCATTGACTGGTTGTGGTCTGTGCACGATATTTGTATAGACCTCCTGTCTCTGGTGCTCAGTTAGGAACGGGGAGCTGGCAGGGAGCGTGCAGAGAGCGTGGGGCGCCTCCCCAGATGCCTCAGGTTCCTGGGCCGTGGAGCCCGGCCTCTCGTTTCACTGGTGAGGAGCCTGAGGCCCAGTTTTCTGAGTGAGTGCCTGCACAGGGTCATGCGGGGAGGACACAGTCCTCTCAGAACTCAGGCCTGGCTTCTCCGACTCCAGATCCACACTTGGGATGTAGCCTTTGTTGTCTGCTAGAGATTCCACGTGGGATTATCATGAGCAGATGAAGGAGCTGAGCTGGGCAGTGCCCTGAGTGACTGCGGACGCTTGTGCCGCCTTCTCTATGTGATTGTGTGTGTGAGTGGATCCCAGTTCCACTTTCCCTGTATTCCTCTCCAGCCCCAGCTTTCCCGTTCCTGTTTAAAAAAATGCTTTTGCCTCCAGCCTGGGGTTTCCTTGGTGTGAGGAGCCTTTCTCTGCCCATGTGAGTTGGCCTTTTGTAGGCTTGGAGATTCACCTATTGGTGACCCAGCTTGCATGCAGTAGAGGCCAGCCTGAGCCCCTGATGCATCCTCCAGACTCAGAGGCCAAGACTTGGGGCTGAGAAGGGGGAGTTGAGGCTGAACAACCAGTTGAGCAGAAATTCCTTAATTAACACCAGCCTTGACCTTTAGCCTTAGGCCCTCCCCTGAGTTATTCCACATTGGGGAAAGCGTCCCAAACAATGAGCCCGCTTCCTCTTCTCTTGGACCCAGGTGGGAACCTTTCAGTTGTTCTTCCCTTATAACTCACTTGCTCTCAATGCCCCAGACCAGCATCTGGTGAAAAGTAAAACTCTTGCCGTGTCCAGGTTGCTGGAACAGGAGTTCACACCCACTGTTTCTTCTGAGCCCCACGGTAACGCTGGCCAGGGAGGTCAGCGGCATCGTCTTCATTTCACAGATGGAGAAACAGACTCGGCCTCCCCTTTCTCATTTTACACTTCTTCCCCATTTGCTTTCTGGCGGGGGCGCATGGGGTGGACTAGACTGAAGGGTACAACCACAAGGCTCCGATAGGCTCAGGAGAAGGGGGAAATGGGGCTGGCCCAGAGCGCCGTCTCCCCTGGCCTCGCTTACACAGAGTCCGCTTGTCTGTGTCTTTGCTTGTTCTCTCTCCCGCATGTGCCGGCTGACACTTCTTCCAAGGACAGGGCCTGTGCCCACACATTCAAACCCCTTATTTTCCTGGTCCCATCCTGGAACTGCCATCTCCAGTTCCCCAAACTTCCTCCCAGCTCACCACCTCTTGCCTTGGGGCCAGGGTGATGTGGGCCACGGACCCAGCTGAGTATCACAGGCATGGACCAGAGCTGGGCCTTGGGACTTCTTTGTTCTCAGAGGCTTCCAGGAGGGCTTGAGGGAGATGGGACTGGCCCAGGAAGATCTGGGCCAGAATGAGCTGGCTGAGGGCAGTTCAGTGGGAGGAGCCTCATTCTCTCTCAGGCCTCACTCTGCAAGGATGCCCTCTGAGGCATCCTCACATTGAACTCCCCAGTATAGTGATCTCCTGAGCGCTGTGTGCCGTTTGCTCCACAGACCAGGACCGGGCATCCTCAGCTCGGCGCTAGACCCCAAATACAGGGACACACGGATTCGTATGCCCCCAAAGCAGATTATTAACTGGGTAGAAACCAGGATAGGAGATGAGGGCATCTGATTTCTCAGAGCAATTGGAGGAAAAATCAGGGACTTTGTGAGTTGGAAAGGGGAAAGCAAGCAGGTACAATTCCCTAAAACCAGAAAAATAGGTGTCTTCCTCCCTGTGCCCCCAAATGTCTGTGCTCATAGGAGCAGGGAAACAGTAACTGATGGACCAGGAGGGGGCCAGTTTTCAGATAAGACACATCGGTACTTGAGATGTAGGATTCTGAGAAAACTCAGATCCCTCATTGTTTTGTTTTGGTTTTGCTTTTTGGAGGGCAGTTAGGGTTAAGTGGCTTGCTCAAGGTCACACAGCTAGTTTTTGTGTTAAGTGTCCAAGGTCGGATTTGAACCCGGGTCCTCCTGCCACCTAGCCGCCCCTCAGATCCCTCTTTGGATCTGACCAGCTTCTGGTCAGCATCACCTACATCCTTGAGTAAGGGTCTCGCAGCAGGCAGAGGTGGCCTAGCCTCCCAGCCACACTGGGAGAGGTGCAGACAGTACAGTGAGGTCTTCTCACAAGACAGAATTTGGACCAGACTCATAGCTGAAGAGAAAGGAAACCAAGCCCCAGGATGGTCAATGGGGTGCCTTGAGTTTCCACAACACTCTGGATCGAGGAATCTCGGTGTGAAGAGGAGGTTGGTGGGGCCTGCCCTGAGGCAGGACTGTGACTTGGAAGCCCCATTCTCCTGGATGTGAAATCTTCCCCCTCCCTCCCCAGCCACTGCCTCCATGGCTCTCTCCTGACAGTTTGGAAAGCCCCTTGCAGACTGGGCCTGGTGTTAAGGTCCATCCTTGTTCGCTCCTTGGTAGGAACCATAGAGAAGTAAGCGAGCTGACAGGCCGGCACAGCCCAGCCCAGCGGGCATGACTGGTGATGTGCCAGATGGCCCCAGTGCCTCCTTCCTTCTCCCTGTGGGCTGGCTACCTGTGGGGCTTCCTCTCCTTGTAGTGATGCCTAGGCGTTCCCTGGCCCCTCACTCCACCTGCCTCATAAGCAGACACCCTTTGGGATCTGTCCCAAGTTGCTGCTCCAGATGCTAGCCCTGGCAGAAGGACAGACAAAGGCCCCTCCCCTCAAAGAGGTAGACGCCTTCTGCAGTCTCAGGGCCTGAGTGCAGGCCGTCCTTTACTCAGTCCTGTCCTGGCTGCCTCTCAGCCGGGGGGCCTCTGGCACTGCCCACCAGCACACATGCAGTAACTCACCACCAGACTCCTTTGCCCTCAGTTCCTGTTTCTTTTTACCAGAAGTGCGTTTCACTGACTCAAGAGCTTGACCCAGGGGAGAAAAGGCAGTCCCTGCTTGGGAGAACGAAGGATGGACATAGGAAGGAGGCTTGACTGTGGTTGGCATTAGGGGAGTCTGAGCAGGGCACGTGGGGCAGTCAAGAGGAGGGAGAGGTGAGATCTTATTGGATAGTGGTGGGGTCTGCTTGCCTGCATATACAGAGGGGACTGGCTAGACTTGGGGGCCCCCCCTCATTCACAGTCACAGAGCCAGAAGGGTCCTCCCTCAGCATGACTAATCCTGACTCTGTCTAATCCACCCCTCCCCGTGGAAGCTTTGATCAGTACCCTCATCGAAGAGTGGCTAGCTTCTGTGTGAAGCCTTCCAAGGAGGGGAGCCTACTGCCTCCCCAAGCAGCCCCTTCCATCCTGGGAAGGCTCTCATGACCAAGAACATTTTCCTGACCTAAATCAAGCCTATGCCTCTTCTTTCCAGGCGTAAGAGAACAATTCCTATCTCCTTATGTTCCAATGAGTTTTTGGCGGGTGGTAAATAGGGAGTGGTTGGATCACATCAAAGGTCTTGAGGCCAAGGAAAAGGCTCATTCCTCCCTCTTCATTTGGGTTCCTATGTCATGCTCATGGACCTGGAAGGCTGGGCGTGGCCCTTCAATACCACCTCAGACCCCAGCCTCCCTCATCTGACTCCTAAGGACAATCCCAGAACTACCCTACAATGGCCAGAAGCACTGGCTGTGCCATTCATATTCTCTCCTCACTGAACATTATCTTTCCTCTCTTTCCCAGCCAAGGGAAAAGTTGAGCAAAGGTGATGTGTTCTGAATGGACAAAAGACAGCCCTGTGGCCCCCAGACTCTCAGATGCTGCTTCTTTAGTGTCAGCTTGGGGCCTGTATTCTCTGCAAAATGGGCTGGCATGCTGGTGAGAGGCAGGATCCAGGAGATCCGGGGTCCTGCAGGCACAGATGGAAGGAGGCTTTGGGGCCCTCTGAGGCTGGCCACGGCATGCCTGCCGATCACCTGGCTTGGCCCGTTCCTCCCGGCTCAGCTGCTAAACTTGTGCCATTTCGGTGCCCATCCGTCTCCGAGCTGCAGCCCTGGGGGCTCCCAGACCCTGCTTTCAGGCAGCAAGCCGGCCACACATGGGGAGCACACTCAGTCTGTCGCTGCCTCTGAGCTTTCTGTGGCTGTTTCTGCTCTGCCACTGGACTCTCCTTTTCAGTGAATCTGAGAAGGCCTTGAATGCGGTGAATCTGCCCTCTTTGAATGCCAGGGTTGGGGGGGGGGGAGGAGATGTGTGTGAGCCAGGGCTCGTCCTTTGTTGTTTACAGATTGAGTTCACTGCACTCTTCTACTGGAAGAAGTCCAGGGCCCACCATTGTGTGACCCCGGTCTGCACTTCACATCTTAGCTGTAGAATGGGGTAAGAATATTAGCCCTTCCTGCCTGCTTCCCATGAATACTTGTGAAGAAAATGTGTTCATGTGCTTTGCAGACTGTAGTGAGAGAGAAAATGCCAGGAATTATTACCAAAGACCGACGGCCATGGAAATGCAGTGCATTTTGAATAAAGCCGACGCCCATAGACCCCACAGACCTTCAGAGCATGGTGTCGACCTGATCTCCCTTTGACTCCAGGGGTTGGCGGAGGAGCCCCCAGTGCACCTTCTCACATGACACAGGGGCTTTGAGAGAGCACCGGTTGGCTCCCCTGTGCCAAGGAGGCCAAGGAGAAGGGAGCAGCGTCCGAGGGGTGAGCAGCCCGGTGGTCCGTTGGTGTGTGCTCGGGGTCGGCCGTGGGCCAGCCAGCCGTGCACTGCCTTTGTTTGCCCTCCTCGCTGATGGAGTAATGAGAAGCACAGATGTTTCTCTCTTTGGAGACAGGAGACCTGCTGCTCCATTCCCATGGCTTTAGCACCTGACAATGTCATTCCTATTTCCTCCCATTGTCCTTTCCTGTTTGCCCCGCTGCGCAGAGCTGACGCAGACTTTAAAGTCTTTGGATTATCTTTGGGCCATGGGATGGTGGAGATGGTGCTCTCTTAATGCTGCCAGCGTGTCTCGGATCCAGAGATGATTATCAGGAAGCCACGAGCCTGTCGTCGTCTCTTTACAAGAACTAGTTGGTGTGGCAGGGATGACTGCCGTGAATTCCCCTTTGGCCCTTAGTCCCCTTGGCCTGCCCCCTCCCGGTCTTGCACTGCCTCTTGAGGTAGAGGAGCCCCTTCTGAGATCCCCCTCTGGGGGTCTTCCACACCAGAGTGCTTTTCTCCAAGGCTTGTGACACGTTCATTCCCCAAGACTGAGGGGAGAGCTTGAAGAGGCATGTGTGTGTATCCTAATCTCGTGTTCATACCACCCCTGCAGGGTGGAGTTCTTCAGGATGAGCCTAGGTAGGAAGTTGAAGGGTAGAACAGGCCCCTGTCCTCTTCCTCTTGTTTAAACTCTGGCTCCCAGAGCCTCTACCTTCAAGCCTACGGCCTTGACCTTGATCTCTACCCCATCTCCCTTCCCTTCTCCAAAAAGCAGTGTCTTAAAGGATCCCGTAATATAAAACAATGGTTTTACTCTGTGTGTGTGTGTGTGTGTGTGTGTGTGCGTGCACACGCATGCTCATAACCCAGTTGGGCCAAGTAGGGGAGGTGTAGGACCCTAAGAAAGCCTGCTGCACCCCTTTTCTCTCTGGGACTCTTCTGCCATGGTGTCACTGGGGAAAAGGAGTCCTCTTTTGGAAGTAAAATGAGTCATGACTGACTTGTGAAGGGTTTGATCTCACCCCTTTCTTCCTCGACAGCCTGCTCAGACAAGGGCACTTGGAAGATGGCCTGGCTGGATGGGGTAACAAGGAGCCCCAAGATGCCCTGTGTCAGCTGAGGAAGGAAGCTGTGCTTTGAGAGAGAATGCTGGGCTAGTTCAGCCTCGCCGCTCGATGGGGGAGAGGCCGAATGACTTGGCTGATGTTGCCTAGTAGCCGTCTTCTGACTCCAGGCCCAGCGCCATGCTGCCCTGTGGGGCAAAGTTTGATCCTTTGTAGGCACAAAGGAGCAGCGCTGTCTAGCTGAATGGACCGAGCGCACCCTCCACTTACTCCTCTTCCTTGTGTGTTTCAGAGTTCGCAGAGACTTTGACATGCCTACCAGCTGCCTGATTGGAGCCCACGGATACTGCACCCAGGTACCTGTGGGAGTGGGCCTGGCACAGCCTGGGATGGCTGGGTTGTTTTGCATTCTTTGTAACAAGCACCACAAGAACCTGGTGCTCTTCTGACTGGAGGGAACAGAATCCTAAGGATTAGTCCGACTCCGTTTGGCTCACAAACATTAGCTGAGACTGGTGGCACAGGGGCTATTGCCCCCCATTATAGATGGGGAAGCTGAGGCTAAGAGCTTAGGTCCCTTGCCCAGGGGAGCCCAGCACATGAGGATGCCATGCTCTCTCATCTGTTCCGGGATACCATTCCTAAGCACCTGCTTTTCTCATAGCAAACCAGAGAGGCGGGGCACATCAGCACATAGCCATGTCAGCGGATGACCCCCATCTGCAGACTGAGCGTCTCTTGTGACTGGACGCTGCCTCCTCCTGGCTTTCCTTGGTCCGTCTTCTGCCAGAACCCTTGCCCAGTCCTCATTCATCCTTGTGTCCTCCCCTTGAGACCACATGACCCCATCACATCCTGACCGGTCTTGTTTGTGCTTGGGGCCTCCTGTCAGACTGGGATCTCCTTGAGGGCAGAGACCTGCTTTGGTTTTTCTTTGTGTCCCCACTGCTCAGCGCCAGCCTGGCACAGTGGAGCCAGCTAATATGTGCTTATTGACTTGACTTGAGCCAAAGCCCAGGGAGAGAAATTGGCCCAGGTGGAGCCCATGGCAGGCGTGGGGATTGAATGCAGGTCCCATGACTCCGAGGTCATGGTTCTTCCGACTCTGGCTATATCTGTAGAAGTCATGAACCATGCTGGAGAACGGGAGGCCCATCCTATGGGCTGCAGTCTATGCCTACCCCAAT
This sequence comes from Pseudocheirus occidentalis, assembly GCA_028646575.1. NCBI lineage: Eukaryota > Metazoa > Chordata > Mammalia > Diprotodontia > Pseudocheiridae > Pseudocheirus > Pseudocheirus occidentalis. The sequence goes on from CM053599.1 coordinate 2,432,057, forward strand.
GAGCCCCCAGCCCCACAGTGTGCATGCTTTTGGTGGTCAGCTGGTGCCCTTGTTGGAGCACACCCCTCCCCATTCTCCAGGAACCTGTTGTATAGAGAAATGGCCCTGCAAGGGGAAAGAGACACAGATTCAGATGCCCCCTCTGACCCTTTGTCTCCTCATTTGCACATTTTGCACAATGGAAGAATGTCAGTCACCCTGTGACAAGAAGAGTCTGGTGGGTCACTACCGGCTTTTCGTACCAGCTCTGGCTCTGAGTTGTGGGGCTGGAGGCAGCTTCTCTTTTATGAGCATGTGCCCTTGGAAGTGTTCAAAGAGAGTCCCTTGGCAGAAGGGGACTTGGGCCACCCTTGGTTGCCTCGAGGGCCCCTTTGAGCGTTTCATGTTGCTCTTCTTGGGTTGACGCCATTCCAGGATCACAAAGAAGGATTACTAGGAGACATAGAAACATGTGCCTCGTCCCACTGCCTCGTTCTGGGCAGGCTTCTGGCCAGACAGGGCCTCAAAGGACTCTCAACCCCTCCCTGTACACTTTAGCCTTGTCGAACATGGCAGCGGCTAATGCCCCAGAGCACTGTAACTTCCCTCAGCGTTTCCTCCAGAGTCCTTCTCGGCTTCCTCAGAAGCATACACAATGCAGGGCATCCCACATCTCCCACCAATAAAACTGAGGGTCTTTTTCACTCGCTGGGTCAAGGGTTGTCAGTAGGGATAAAAGTGATTTACTGGTTGCTGCTTTTCTCACCATTGTTGGGGTAGAGGAAGGGAGGGAGACTCAGTAAACTCTGTTATCTGATGCAGTCTGGTGATGTGAGGCAGATGAAAGGCTAGGCTTGGAGTCAGGGAGAGCCAGGTTCAGATCCTGCCTCTGACACAAGAGTCCCACTTAGCTTCTGTGGGACTTATCTGCTGAAGTCAACAGAAGGGGGGGGTCAGTGTTGGCAAAAGGTAATGACAAAAGGACCCAGGAATAGCAGCACCAGGCTTAACCCTTGAGCGAGAAAGGGGCCCCTCATTTTACTGAGGAGGAAGCTGAGGCCTAGGGACTTGTCCAAGGTCCCACAGTAGGAAACCTCCAAGGTGGACTTGGGACCTCAGCTCTCTGACTAGAACCAGGCCTTTTTTCACTGTACCCTTCTGGTCCTGGATCCTTCCCTTTTGGTACATTTACACAGTCCAATAAAGAAGAGAGACTTTTATGGCCCCTCCCCATCCCAGCTCAAGCACAGAGTTCGACAGGGTTCCCAAGAAAGGGATGCCACATAGGCTGATGGAGAGGTGGCCACTGGAGGACAGTCTCTGATGGATTCAGAAACTGGCCGAATGCCTGCTGAGTGTACGCATGGCAGGAGATGCCCAGGTGAGTCACTCAGGGCTCTCTGTCTGGGCTTGACCCACAGAGGCATAGATGGTAGGCTTTCAAATCGCCAGTGACATAACAGCTAAAATCCCGGATGACCAAGTCAGGGTCCAAAAAGGGTTTTGTGAAGTTTGAACTTTGGGCCAAATTGATGAAGAATGAAATTTGTTAGAGATCAGTGAAATGTCTTATGTCTCAGGTTTTTTTTTTTAAAAAGTAGGAACATGGCTAGAAAGGTTTGTCTGGGGGAAAAAAAACAAGTTGGGGGCTTAAGTGACCTGCAAGCTTACTATGTGATGGAACAGTCTGGGGTAGTGCTGAGAAAGAACACCCTGCCAGGGCTAAGGAGGACAGTCTGGCCGTCCTCTTCCCTGGTTGGCCTTCTTCTGGACACTTGTGCTCATCTCTGGGCACTGATGTTTAAAAAGGACAGTGAAAAGCTGGACAGTGTCCAGAGGAGAGCCACCAGGGTGAGGAAGGCCTTAGTCCCAAGTCATAGGAGGAGATATTGGCCATGCAAATCTTGGAAAAGAGGAGAGCGCACAGTGAAGACTCCTTTCCTGTGTAGGTTGGACTCCCTGTCTATGGAGGCCTCATGCCATTCTTGCTTCCACCTGATCTTAAAGGCCACTTGTGGAGGAAAGCTTCCCTGATGCCACTTCTGCCAGAAATGATCCCTCCTCCTCCTAAACTCCCCCAGCCTTTTGTCTGGGTCTCTCTTAGGGTACCTGAAGTGTTCTTCTTTGTATTACAGTTATTTATAGCTAGCCTTTCCAAGCATCCATTCCTTCATCTGTAAAGTGGGGGCATCAACATTTGCATTGTCTTTATCAGAAGATACATCTTTCCCTGGACTTACTTTGGGTGGGTACGTAAAGAGAGAGAGAGAGCCTGAAGCTGCTCCCCCGCCCCTTAGGGTCCATGTGAAGCCAAAGCAGAGGCTCTCATGGGAGGTACCACCTGGGCTGTAACCCTGACACAGCCAGCAAGGACAGCAATGCGTAGAATGGAAGAGATGTCTCTTCAAGACATCAAATTTTGATAAATGTGAATTGTTACTACATTTCTTTAGAGTCACTTGAGGAACGGCTAAACAAGCTGTGGAATGTGGTTGTGGTGGAATACTAGTGTGCTGTAGTCTTATGTTTTCAGAACAACTTGGTAAGACTTAGGTGAACGGATGCAAAGTGAAGTGAGCAGAACCAGGAGAAGACTGCGCGCAGCAGCCGCAGTGCTATGTGATGAGCCAGGGAGTGGCCAGGATGATTCCAGAGGCCCCGTGACCTGCTGAGCGAAGCAGACTTTTTATACTTTCTTTTTCTTGCCTTCTTTTTGGCAACGCGGCTAATGTAGAAATATTTTGCATGATTTCACATGTATAATTGACATTGTTCACCTTCTTAATGAGTAGGAGAAGGGCTAGAGCGGTGATTCTCAACCTGTGGGTTATGTTCAGTTTGTTACAATGAAAACACATCCTGTATATCAGATATTTACATTACGATTCGTAACAGCAGCAAAATTACAGTTATGAAGTAGCAACAAGGATAATGTTATGGTTGGGGGTCACCACAACACGAGGAACTGATTGAAAGGGTCACGGCATTAGGAAGGTTGAGAACCACTGGACTAGAGGAAGGGAGAGAATGTGGATTTCAGAGTATTAAAAAATGACTCAAAAAATTTTCACATGTAATTGGAAAACATTTAATGAAATAAATAAAAATATATATTTTTTTTGCTTTTTTTTTTTGGAGGGCAGTTGGGGTTAAGTAACTTGCCCAAAGTCACACGGCTAGCTTTTGTGTGTGTGTGTGTGTATGTGTGTGTGTGTGAGTGTCTGAGGTCGGATTTGAACTCAGGTACTCCTGACTCCACGGCCGGTGCTCTACTCACTGCGCCACCTAGCCGCCCCAAAAATATATTTTGAAAAGCACCTTCCAGAGACATGCTTGAGAGCCAGGCCGGTGGTTTTGTGTCTAACAGGAGGGTCGTAGGTGTGAGAGAAGCCTCAGTGGTCGGCTTGTCCAGCATCACGTGATTTGCTCACAATAGCAGGCCCTCAGAAGAGATTAGATCAAAAGTAGCTTACACACTTAGAAGGAAAGGGGTCAGAATTTTTTCCCTGTGAGTTGGGAAAACATTCTCTCTTCCTTTCTTTTCTTTTCCTGCCCGCCCTTATCTCCTCCCATCTTCTGTCCTTGTCTTTTGTGTGTGGTGTATAGAATTCACAAACTTCCTTTTCTCTTGTCAACAGGAACTTGTCAACCTGCTTCTGACCGGCAAAGCTGTGTCCAATGTTTTCAATGATACGGTGGAGCTGGATTCGGGAAATGGGAGCATCACCCTCCTCAGAGGAATCGCATCTCGCAGCGATGTTGGGCTCCTGTCTCTGTTTGAGCATTATGATGTTTGTCAGGTGGGCCAGACCCCAGACCCCAGACCCCCACCCCCTGCAGGTAGCCCTTCTTGGGGCAGGGCGAGGTGGGGCGGGAGGGAGGGAGGGAGGGTCAGGATGAACATGGCCCTTATTGGGCTTGTTATGATTGGGCTGTGAGGTTCTAGAACAAGGAGGCCACCCTGCCTCCAGAATCTGAGCCAGGAAGGCCAAGGGCATATTACACCATTTCTCCCATGGCCCTCTTGGTCACATACAGTAAAATAACCCCACGTGTGAGTGGCCTGAGGGAGCCCATTGCAGGGACGTGGGATGTGATGCAGGGTTGACCCAGGGTGTCCTGGAGTGGGCCAGGGAAAGGGGAGGCCCCCGTGCAGCTTGGTTCATACCATTTCCTTCTGCCTTGACAGAGGGAGGATTTCAAGTGGTGGTGGAATAGTAGAGTGAGTGCATTAAGGTGTGCAAAGCATTTTCCGTAGATGATCTCATTTGTAAAAGAGGGAGGCTCTAAGTCCAGGTGAACTTCCGCTGAACCTTCATCTAAACGCACCGGTCGCCACCCTCTGAATGAGGAGCCAGAGGGCCTTGTGGCCCAGGCCCTTTTCCAGACGGCTCGTGTGGCAGCATTTGCTGGAAGCGTGGCGTTCCCCTTTCTGACACAACCAAGCCTAAGTTCTCATTATCTTGGGGGAGGAAAAGCAGTGATGACAGCTGTCTCACAGAAATATTCTTACCCAAGGAGAGCAGAGCGATGCTTCCGCACAGTCCTCGATGACCATCCAGAGGGTTACAGCTGTGAACTGGCTAAAGCAGGAGGGCATTTGGCCTTCAGTTCCATTTTCACATGTGGAAACCCTTGCTGGCTGTGTCAGGGTGACAGCCCAGGTGGTACCTCCCATGAGAGCCTCTGCTTTGGCTTCACATGGACCCTAAGGGGCGGGGGAGCAGCTTCAGGCTCTCTCTCTCTCTTTACGTACCCACCCAAAGTAAGTCCAGGGAAACCTTTAAAAGAGATCTTATAAATGACTCCTATTGAGGGTCTCTCCAAAATGTGGGTAGCAGAGTCCCTATGAGAAACGGTTGTTCAGTGCACGCTGTAGGTGTCAGGTATAGTAGGACAGCAATGCGTAGAATGGAAGAGATGCCCTACATCTTAGCCAACGTCTTCAGTGGCCCCTCTTTCACACCCCAGCACCAGAGTCAAAGAGACCCCTGCGGGATGGTCGCCTCAGTCACACGGCCTGCGCAACTCGCAAAGCTTGCAGCTGGCTGACCTGAGCCCAGCTTCCCTTAGCCCTTCTTCTGGCAATGGGGCTTTTCTCCTCTGGTCAGTAGAGGCCTGGATCTAGAACTCTTGACCCAGGGGTGGCTGCCAAGGCTAGAAATGCCCATTTCTCAGGATCTGTGCCCAAGTAAGGGAGCAGAAGGCAGCTAGGTGTGGGGCTTTGGGGCCCACCCTCAGGCCGGCCTGGTCCCACTAGGTCATGTGTCCTAGCTGCCAGTGTTGCTGGGAGGGGAGTGGGAACATCCTCTCCTTCCCCCCCACACTCCCCGAGCATTCCTTTTGTTGGAAGTGCAAGGAAAGAATTCCCTGGAAGAGTCCCCCAAAAGCAGGGGTTTGTGCGCATGAGAGAGGGGGTGGCTGGAACAGGGAGACAATCATCCCACCTGATAGCGTATTTGTCCTCGCTACCCTACTCGTCTGTATGTACTTTTGGGATGTAGAACAATGTACGTGTGCCCTGCTCTCTGGCTAGTACACAGACACTGTTAGCTTATAGACTGTCAGTACGTGTATTATTCTGTTCTAGTAATACGAATAGACTGTCAGTACCTGCTGTCCAGGGCCTTCTACTACCACACTACTACTACAGTTAGTAATTGTTCTCTTGGTTCTGCTTATTGGAAGCCACATCAGTTGTATCAGTCTTCTTGTGTTTCTCTGAATTCCTCAAATTCCTCATTTTTACCACACAATGATATTCCATTGCTCTCATACACCATTGGTTTTTTTAGCTGACCCTCAATTACTGGGGCCTCACATAATAGGGATACTAAGAATATCTTGGCGTAGGTACCTTCCTTGGGGCGCGTTCCCAAGTGGCATCGTTGAGTCAGACATCACAGTCACTTTGCTCGCATAGTTCCAAACTGACACTCAGAATGGCGGACTCTGAACCGTGCACTAGCGTCAGAGGGCCCTGGATGTAGCGCTGGGCCAGGCCTCGGATGTCGTCTGGTCCGAACCTTTGTACGGGTGAGGAAACGAGCCAGTAACGAGGTCATGGGCCGGTATGAGCACAGATGGCTCTGTCTCAGCACCTCTATGGGTGCCCGTTCTCTGGTCCGTGTTGCCAGTTTTTGCAGTGTAAGCAGATCTTTGAATTTACATTTCTCTTATGATTGATGGATTATAGAATGTTGTCATGTGGTCATTCATCATTTCAGGTTCTACTTTTGAAACCTCATGTTCTTTGCCCCCTTACCTCTTAGGGCATGGCCCTTTGTGTTGCATCTCAATGCCAATTCCCTGTAAATTTTACAAACCAGATTTTTATGGGTGATATTTCTTGAAACTTGTTCCAGCTACGTTGATTTTGTCCACCTAAAAGCTTTTTAATTTCATGTAGTTAAAATTGTCTTTTGAAAAACCTTTTGTGATCTTCTCTGTCCTTTTTTAAGATTTCTGCTCCTAGCCGTGCTTTTGAAAAGTGCCCGGTCTGACTCAGTCTGGTTTGGCTTTGATGGTGTGACCCTTTCAGGACTCGCATCTGTTTTGACCTTATTGTGGCGTATGAGACAACATAGCTGTCTACGTCTGCTTTCTGCCAAAGCGCTTTCTCATTTTAGCCAATCAGTTCTTTTCCAAAAGGGAGTCCTTCCCCTGTGGTTCATGTTTCAGGCTTTACCAAACACTGCACCGCTGAACCGACTTCCAGGTGATTCTGTTTCTTGCTTATTTAATCAGTTTTACTGATTGGCTTTTGGTTTTTTAAAAACATTGAGTAGTTTTTATGACTGCCCACCGATGCATAGCAGAGGCTGAGGTCTGGGGGTGCTACAGCCCCTTCATTCAGACTTTTTCTAGGTCTTCTGTTCTCCAGAATGAATTTTGTTATCATTTGAAAAACTTCTGACAACTTGCTTAGCGCGGCACAAGTGGGCTGTATTTAGCTGATACAGTCCTGAGGAATGGAACTGAAGAAGGCCCTAAAACAGCAGACTCTGCTACAAATGGATGTTTCTCCCTGAGGACGGTGCCTCGTATTTCCACAGAAAAAAATCAAGGCCATTAACAGGAGCTCACTCTTCTCCCCTCTTATCTCACATCACTCAAATCCTTCCTCTGCTTTTTCCTCCTTCAGCCCTTTCTTTGCTGAAGAGGCAGCCCAGTCATTATGGCCCCCTGAGCCCGCCTGCTCCCATCTCTGCCAGCAAACTTCTCTCCCACCCCTGCTCTCCTCCAGCCTCTGCCTGGCTCCCGGCTCCTTTGCCGCAGCCTGCAAAGGTGCCCCCTCTCCTTCTTCTCTTGACCCATCATCAGCCCCCCTAACTCTGGTTACATCTTTTTCCTTTTTGTGGCTAAACTCGTTGGGAAGGTCATCGGCATGTCTGCATTCCCTCTGCCCTCAGCTCCTCGGCGCCCCCTGAACCTTGTGCACGGAGCCGTTGGCAAAGGTCTCTGAATTGTAGCCTCGGCCTCTCGGTCTCTCCACAGCCTCTAGGCCTCGGTGACCCTTCTCTCTCCCGGCTCTCCTCCCCCCACCCCCGATGTGTGTTCTCAGTCCCAGGCCGTGCCGCTCGCCACAGCCCAGCTCCTCAATAGGCCCCTGGCATTTGTGCCGTCAGGTTTGGGCTCGGCTGGAGGGCCGACTGAGGTTGATTGGGCAGCGTAGTCACGCGGCCTGATGGTGTCTGACGGTGATGTCAGCAGCCGTGTGTAGGATGGGCTGACGTGATCTAGCGTAAAGGTGGGGAAGGTGTAAAAGAAGCAGGTCGCTGTCTGAGTAGAGTGAAGGAGGTGTACGGAAGAGCCGTCGTGAAGGCAGCCAGTCACATATGTGGGCAGAGTGCAGAGTCCACATTAATGTCAGAATCACAAGCCAGGGAGCCTGGGAGGATGTTGGTGCCTGTTTAGGAGAAAACGTTTAGAGACGCTAAGCGTGAGGGATCTCTGGGTGAGATGAGACTGACATTTGGGTCATCTGCATAGAGAGGGTGATGGAACACTGGGGGGCTGAGGAGTCAGAGAGTCGTAGAGGGAGAAAAGACCCCCAGACAGTCGTGGGGAACACCGGCAGTCTGAGAGCCAGGGAGCCATGTCCCCAAAACCTGCAGGACGAGGGGGCGGCAGCCCACAAATCTGGCAACCCAGAGATGGCTGGACACTTTCAAAGGACCGTCTCCTTGAGTCCTGAGCTCTGAGGACCACATGAGGGGAGAGGTGGACGTGCTGAGTGTGGGCAGGCGTTTCCCCAGTCTGCCTGAGGAAAGGAGGAGACTTGAGACATAGCCTGGGGGCTTGGCAGGGCCAGGGAAGGTTGTAGATGGGGGCTAAGGGGGCGACGGCTGAAGGCTGTGTTTGTACAGTCCTCCCCTCTTCTCTTTGACTGTGGAGTTCCCTACCGTGTTCCCAGGCCCTCTGCTCACAGCCTCAGCGTGGGCCTCACTCATCCCCTCTTAGCGATGACACGTTTGCAGCGTCCCACGTATCGGCGACTTCTCCTCTGGCTCAGGCCCCCATCCCACAGACTTCTGGTAGCTGCCTCAGAGTGATTCCCATGAGCCCCAGTCTGACCCCAGCTCCCCAGGGCTCTCCCCAGAATGCCAGTCCCTGGCTCCACTGGCCTCGTGGCTGTCTCTGGTGCTTCCTGACTTTCCCCTGGCTGTCCTCCTGGCTTGGGATGGCCTGCTTCCTCCACCTCCACCTCCACCTGCCACCTTCTGTCTCTTCCTCTCGCACTCGGTCCAAACACCGCCTTCCCAGCCTGTCCCCCAGTAGTACCTTCCTGCTCTGCTTCCCTTAAACATACAGTGGTCTGTATTAGAAGATGGGCCTCCTGCCCCTTCCATCATCGTTTCACATTCCCAGCACTTAGCATGGTGTTTATTTTTATTTTTGATTTGTTTGTTTGGAGGGCAATTGGGGTTAGGTGACTTGCCCAAGGTCACACGGCTAGTTTTTTGTGTCAAGTGTCTGAGGCTGGATTTGAACTCAGGTCCTCCTGACTCCAGGGCTAGTGCTGTACTCACTGCACCACCTAGCCGCCCCTAGCATGGTGTTTATTGTGAGGCCCCCGTCTCCCTGCCCACTCAGGAGCTCCTGGTCTGACCATTGCGAATTAGATGCCCGCTGGTGAGACAGAACTTGAGCCAGCCGTGTCTGAGGAGTGTTGTGGACAGGGTGTTTCCTGGCCTCTTCCAGATAAAACCAGGCCTTACTGCCATAAGGGAGCTACAGATCAGTTCACGCTTGGATCGTTCCTTACCCGCTTCCCAAAGGTGGCGATATGGGTTTATTTTCAGTTATGCTCAGGCTGAAGGGACAGAGGACACAGACCAGGGGCACCTTCTTGTGGAATCTGGGAATCTTCTCAGGAGAAGGTAAAGAATGGGGCTGTATCAGACTTTCTTCTTCGTTGGGTTGGAGTCCATCAGCAGACATTTCCTGGAATTGTCTCTGTGCAGGACTCTGTGAATAAGACAGACCTCTGCCTTCCCAAAGCTTGTAGGCTGGTGAATGAGAAAAGGTGCCTACAGGAAATGGGCGCGGGCCAGGAGGCCGCCATCCCAGAGGAGTGTTTGCTGGGTGGGGGAGCCTCAGCATGGCTGTGGTCCTGATGAGTTGGGCCAGGGAAGGAGCAGTTGGCAGGTGGAGAGCCCTGACCTAGCTCAAGGATGAGGGAGAGCTTGGCCTTTTCCCTCAGCGAGGGGGGCCCCGTTAGAGGTTTCGCCAAAGGACACTGATAATAACGCAAGTGATACTTTAGGAAAATGGAGAGAAAGCAGTGAACGGGACTGGCTGAGACTGTGCTCATGCAGGTGGCTGGACTCTGAGATGATGGACGCCTGCAAACACTAAAGACCAGAGCAGCAGGATGCGGGGCTGAGTGGGGTTGGGGAGGCCCCAGGGACCAAACCCCATGGTGGAAATGTGGACTGCAGTCCCTGTACCTGGCTCTCAGTGTGGCCAGAAGGTGCAGATCCCAGGAGATCCCATGTGGATGGAGAGTCCCTCTTAGGACACTTGGAAGAACGATGGGAATTCAGTTTAACTCATTTAACCAGTCAAATTAAAAGCATTTATTTAGCACCTGCTCTTTGGCAGGCAGGGGGATGAAAAGCAGAGCTTAAACTCTTAAATTCTGCTGAGGAATAGCCACTGGCCTCAGTTCAGAAGGCTTTTAGTAAGTGCCTACTGTGTGCTAGGCCCCATGCCCAGCTCTGGAGAAGCAGAGACAGAAAGCCGGAGCAATGTCTGCTCTCAGCAGGACAGTTTCACTAAAGAAGTGGCCCTTCCACAGTATATGAGAAGTGGCACCCCTCAGTGTTCCCTGCTGGACCAACACTGCCCTTGGTACAACTCTTCAGCCCAGTTCCCCCACTGAGGCATTTCCGCGTGTGGATTAAGGAAGTATGGGAGTTATTTTGCCATCAGCCAGAAAAGCTTGGGTTTTTGGTTTTTTGTTCAGTACCCATCATTTAAAATGGCCAACAGGGTTTTCTTCAGGCTTCCCAAAGAATCTGTCCCTGGGAAGAAACAAAGCCGACGTTTCAGGGTAGAGGAAGATGCTTCCAAAAAGCTGCTTGTGTGATTCCTGGAAATTCTTCAGTAATTCTTCATTAATACTGTTGCCTTTGTGGGATGGAATCTAGGAGAATTACCTTCAAACTAGAGCCCCATTTTCTCGTTGCAGAAATGGCCCAGGGTGCTTTAAGAGCCCCGGCCTTGGTCTGAGCAGGGCAGAGACTGTCCAATCCTAGCTCTCACTCTGGCCTAACTCAACAGATAACCTGGAGCAAATCACCCTGTATTGTAAGAGGCTGTAAAGCACGCCCTCAAAGACTCTTTCCTGCCCACAAGTTTGATTTTGGATGTGCAGGCTTTTCCCCTGATTAGCCAGCTCTTCTTGTCCGGCCAGCTGGGTTCTCCCAGCTAACTGGCCAGCTGGTGCACAGAGGTGGCAACTGGCAGGTTGTCTCTGGGGACGGCTGGGCTTCCAGTCGCTTCGTGTGTCTTCTGATTCAGGGCATCCTGACCCAGAGTCGGCTCCCCAGGCATGGAGGATGGGTGCTGGGAAGCCCCAAGAACGTGTGAGCTGACCACAGAAGCAGGGCTTGCCCAAAGACCAAAGCCTCACCCATTTGTGATTTTGCCTTAGGATCTTCATTCCTTGAGGTGAAGGAATGATCCCATCAAAACTCAAAGCCACTAACATCTCAGTGTGACTCAGTTTACCCAGGTTTTCCCAACTAAAGATGGATTTCCTAGGGCATAGAGTAAGTGAAGAATTTGAAGCATAATCAGGTGCCAAGAAGGGCAGGCTAGGGTGGGATGAGGGCAGTGGCGTTGGGGGAAGGGAGGAAAGCCTTTAAGTCTGAGGTCCTTTTTGATCAGAAAGCATTTCTTAACCACTTAGTATGTTCCAGGCACAGCGGGAGGTACGGGTACCAAACCAAGAGTAAGTCAGGCCCAGCCCTCAAGGTGCTTCCATCTGGGGAGACCTAGGCAGCAGCTGCTGTGGGGCCCCCAGGGCACGGAGGGGCTCCATCTGGGGGAGGTGAGGAAAAAGGAAAGGCTGAGCCACGGGAGATGAGGGACAGTGTGTGACCCAGGAAGGAGGCCGGGATGGCGGATGAGGATCAGCAAGGCTGTGGCGGCTAGGAAGGCACAGGGATCCATGGGGCGAGGGGATTGCAGACGTTTGCATGCGAAGCGGCGGGGGGGGGGGGGCGAGGAGGAAGGGAAGGAGGAAGCAGAGCCAGGGGACCTGAAAGAGCAGTGGGAAGGGAGGTGTGTGGTGAACCCAGGGGTACTTTGGCAGTGATGGGCGAGAGTTCTGAGGAGCGGTCGGTTTAGATGGAAAGATAAGTTGTTTGGGGTTGGTGGGTAGAGTAACAGGCCTGGGATTGGGAAGATAACTGTGTGACCCTGACCGAGTCCCTTCACCCTGTCTGCCTCAGTTTCTTCATCTGTAAGACAAGCTAGAGAAGGAAACGGTGAACCTCTCCATGGTCTCTGCCAAGAAAACCCCAGGCGGAGCTGCAGAGTCAGACTGAAACAGAAGCGACCAAAGTACTTCATCTTCCTTGTGAACAGCCCGCAGGGATGACTTTCTTTGCCTCAAGAGTCCTGGCCAGAGGCTTTGTGATCCTCTTTATTTTCTCTAACCTTGTTTGTCCTCTTTTCCCTGTCATTTCATCGGAACCCCTTGGTGAGGAAACTCCACCTTCTGTTGAAGTGAGGCTACCCTGGGCCTTAAAGAAATCCCTGGGACACTGAGAAGAGAAGAGGACTGGCCAGGGTCGCTGGGCTGGCTCGGATTATCTCCCTTTGCTGCTCTGTAGGGCCGTGTGTCAGCCCTAGAGAAGCTCCAGCTGGTGCTTGGAGTTCCCCGTGGTTGGAAGGAGGGAGAGAGCCAAGTTATGGTGGCAGTGACAGGAGTGAATGGGCAGCTTTGGCTCAGTCCCACAAAGAAGCTGATGCCTTAGGACGTTGAGCCTTCCTCTTCTGTCTCATGGGGTGGGGCACTGAGGAGCCACCACCAGAAACCCCAAGCGAACCTGGAAGGATGAGCCAGTAGGTATGGAGCATGCCAGACGCTGGCACTAGGTGTCAGAGCCCATTGTCGGTGCCTGGGAGAGAGGCAGGAGAGGCAGATTCGGCCGCTGTCTTTGGAGGCCTCATATACCTCGTGGGCAGGAAACAGCCAGAGATTGAGTGAATCACAGCCAGCATGGTGCCCGCTCCCAAGGCGGGGGCAGCTGCCCTGAGGTGTGAGACTGGTGTGGATGGCTGTGTGGAGAAGGGACAGGGACCAGGACTGGGGACTGGGAGGAGTGGCGTTGGACGAAAGATTTAGGTGTCCTGAAGATGAAGATGAGGGAAGCCACGGTCCCCAAGTCCAAATGACACCAGAAACTTCCCCCAGGGTCGAATGTTTCCTAGGATCCCCCAGGCCCTCACTCACCCTGCCTGTTTCCAGGCTCCTGGCATCCCCCCGTTTCCCACCCTCCACAACACTCTTGCTCCAACCTGGCCTTGCCAAGAACTGTGTCTGCCCTCGAGGCGCCTCTGCCTGGCTAGCGGTCTGGAGAGTGGCCATGCTGCATTTAGCCATTTTGTGGAAAAGAACAAAGAACAAAGAAGCCACGGTGTTGAAGGGCCCAAGCATGGCCCTGTGCCATTTTCCTTCGTGTGGTCAGATGACGTCTAGACCAGCAAAGCAAACTGAAGGGCCAGCCCGGTTGGAGGAGGGGATGAGAGCCTCGGGGGCTCAGTGATCCTGGTCCCTCGGTCCTGCACCTGGAGGCACCGTGTCATCAGTAACTCTCCTCCTGCCTTTGGCCTTAGAGCCAGACTGGATGTGTCATGGTTGCTGCAAGAAGTCACCAAGCCAGCTGGCCAGAGGGAGGTTGCTCCTCCAAGACTGCCCCCGCCCAGGGCGTGACTCAGTCCACACTAGAGAGAGGTCTGCAGAGACTGGATTTGAACCCTTTCTCTTCCATGACAACAGTCACCCTTTCATCTGCCACGTTCCTGCTTCCAGGACCTGACACCTCATCTCACAGATGGCCTCTTCCACCCATCTCACCCTATGGGGCAAAGTGGAGGGGGGACAGAGCTGAGAATGGATTGGACTCGGGCCGAGGTTTGGCCCCCAGCTCGGGCGTGTGACCTGTGTACCCGTTGCCTGGTTTGAGGCGCAGCCCTGGGCCCCTGACCCCAGGCTCCCAGCCCCCCAGCCCAGGGCTTGCAGGGCCCATCTCATGCTTTTTATATTTGTGTGCCCAGAATCCACCGCAGCACCTGGCTCAGTCAAGGGCTCACCTTATGAAGTGCCGAGGTGTTTCATGAATGCTTGTTAGTCATATCCTGTAACTACATCTGTATCAACGTGTGTGATCGACACAGCCTCCTATCTGTGTGTGTGTATATCTCAACAAGTGCTTATTTTATACATGTAATCAGTTTTATGTATCCGTATACGTGCATACTGCCTGTATACATACACACAGAAGCATTTATTCAGCACCTGCTGAGAGACGGTACCTGACATGGGTCCGGGGCCCGGGGACGCACGATGTGTGTTAAACCTGGGGTCTCATGGGTGGAAGCCAGGAGCCACCGTGCTCCTGAGTGTGGCCCCAAGCCAGATTAAAATATAATTAGGAATATTTGTTTCTTCAAATTAACAATTTGAAATTGAAAACAACACATTTTTCAAA
>CM053599.1:2446363-2471674 GCA_028646575.1 Pseudocheirus occidentalis
TCCTTGTTCTGCTCACGAACCGTAGCTCGAAGCAAGTCACAGCTGTGCTGGCTGAACCCGTGACACGTCCGTTGATGGGATTCGCTGTAGCGGTAGCGGAACGGGCCTGTTGTGCTTCCCTGTCTCGCCGCAGAATCTGCTCCAAACCGTTTCCCTCTTCCTCTTCTCTTCTTGGCATCATCCCCACTCTCTTCTCATTTTCCAGAGTCGCTCTCTCCAATCTTCGTCTCTCTCCCTGGTTCCTTCCTTGCTGCCTTCAAACATAACCGAGGCTCTCCGTGCTTACAAGCCTTCACTGGACCCATTATACTCTTGCACAAGCCTCCTCCTCCTCCTCTTCTTCCTCCTCCTCCTCCTCCTCTCTTAGCCAGACTTCTTTGAAAAGCTCTCACTGCTCACCGCTTTCACCTTTCATTCCTTGCTCCTTCACAGTGTGACTTCATGACTCGGCTTCATCCATTGACTCTCTGATGTTACTGATGTTCTCTGAATAGTCAGATGATGGGGGTCTTTTCTCAGTTCTCAACCTCCTCGCTGTGTGGGACACTCGGTAACTCTCCTCCCTGGGCTTTGTGGCAGCTGTTGGCTTCTCCTTGTCCTTTGCTGATTTCTCACCTACATGTCTCCTCCAGACTGTGGGCACTCTTCCTGGGTTCTCTCTCCTCCCATACTCTCTTTCTCTTGTGATGGTCTCTGCCGACCGCACTGAAATTGCTCTCTCCACATCCCTAGTTGACTACCGACTGTTTCAGAGGTGCTCTGGATGGTCTCAGAGTCAGTGTGGCCAAAGGAGAACTCATCATCCTTTCCCTGAACCCTCCTCTCTTCGGAACGTCCTTCTTTTTGTCGGGGGCCCCGCTGTCATCATCTTCTAGGATCATCACCTCCTTATCCCCTCACCCAAAAATCCAGTCGGCTGCCAGACCTCACGGTTTCTACCTCGGTGGTGCCTCACGCCTGACCCTCCCTCCCCGCCCAGCCCGCCATCTCTCACCTCCGGGTCTTTGTCCTCTTGTCCATAAGCCTTCCTAGCTCTCCTGCAGCCGGCCCGGCATCCCATGTAGGTGTCTTGGGGCCTTCTTGGCAGAGATACTGGACTGGCCTGCCATCTCCTTCTCCGGTTCATTTTGCAGATGAGGAAACTGAGGCAAATAGGGCTGAGTGACATGCCCAGGGTCGCACAGCTAGTCAGTGCTATGTACTTTTATATTTATTCTGTGTATGTTTTGTGGGTCCTTTTCCTCCGTTAGTCTGTAAGCTCATTATGGACTGGGCTTGATTGGTTTATTACCTGTATCCTCTGCCTGGCTCAGCTTCCAGAATGGGGCGGATGTGTAATGAATACTCGGTCCGATTGTTTGGTTGGAAGTCCTGGCTCTGTGTGTGTGCCTCTGTGAGCATATATACATCTACCTACATATATGGGGTGGATACCTGACCTCCAGACATGCTTGTGGTTGTACAGACGGCTCGTGGATCAGCTGTCAGTCCCTGTGTCTTGGTTCCCTGACTTAAAACCTGCTTTGTTAATGCCAAGCTGCTTCTGCTAATGCCATGGCCACAAGACCCGGAAACGGGCTGGGAAGGGCTCTGCTGGTAGCAGCGCTGCCAACAAGAAGTGTACAGCTCCTGGCTCCCCTGCGCATGGCCTCGGCCGCTAGCCACCTGTCTCGGGCTCTGTGGCCAGGATGCAGGTGCGGGTGAGGCCTTCGTGTAGACACATGGTCTCCCCCCTCCTTCCCCAGGAGTAGTGGCCTGGCTGCTGCTTGGTCTGCTCTTCATTCTCCCCTCTCCCCTCTCAGGTTGGCTGCTATCTAAAGACACCCAGGTATCCCATCTGGGTTGTGTGCAGCGAGAGTCACTTCAGCATCCTCTTCAGCCTGCAGCGAGACCTCCTCAGTGACTGGAAAGCGGAGAGAATATTTGACCTCTATTACTACGATGGGCTGGCTAACCAGCAGGGGGAGATTCGGCTGACCATAGGTATGTGGCTTAGCATAGGTCTCCGACCCCTTCCTCCTCAAAGGGGCAGAAGGAACCCAGCCATGCTGGCTGCCCACCCCCCTTGTGACTGGCATTATGGGTGCTTTCTCCTAGGGAGCCTGAAATAAGATGTGGGGAAGTTTGGATACCAGCACAGGAGGCTGAGCTCTGACCAGTGGTGGAGGAGGTGCTGAGGGCAGGCTTTCTGAAGAAGGTGGGCCAGGAGAGGCTCAAGCTGCAGGCTGGGAAGAGGCCAGATGTCCTCAGGGCTTGGGAGAAGACTGGCCGGGCTGACTAGAGGCTTGTGAGGAGACTGGACAGAGGCCACAGGGTTTGAAAGGAGTGCTCTGGGCTGTGTTGTCTTACCAGTTGAGTTTGTTCGTCACATGGCTCCAAGCTTGACTTTTAAAACCCATTAAGTTCAGTAGTGTTAGTGCCCACTCAACAAGACAGTTTTCATCTGCCCTCAGGACCTGCCAAGAGGCGAGTTTACATCTGACTTCAGGCAATGCCGGTAGAGGGGCTGGTGTGTTCCCCTTCACTGGGGGTCTCCAAGCAAAGGGTGGACCACCCTGGGAAGCTTTGTTAGAGGGAGGATTCTTATTTCAGCATCTGTAGTGTTTCCCAACTCTTTCTGAGGAGCAGTGAGCTCTCCTTCCTCATCCATTCCACCAGTAACCAGTCATGTGAATGTGTGTGAGAATGCCAGGTTGGTGATGAGACCAACATTGTGGGCTCACTCTTTGGCAGCCTGTGGATGGACACCAGTCAGGACACTCCTGATGGCTCGGGTGAGAGGTCCTCAGCAAGGGGTGCTCACAGGAGGGCTCCTGAGGGTTGGTGAGAAGGGAGAGCTGGGCATTCTTGGGATCCAACAAGATCTCCTCTCTTCCAGATACAACCCAGCCTATGCCTGGAGGCAGAGAGAAGGACCTCATTCCCCCCCTCGAACACTGTATTCGAACCAAGTAAGTTGGCTGCTCTCCAGAATGCAGGGGGCGGGATCCACTTGGGGAGCTGGCCTGAGATCCCTTGTCCCAGACCTCATCTTAGCCCCTTCTCACAACTGGGTAACCTCAGGTGGTTATTCCAATTCTGGAGAAGTAATGTGGTCTGCAGCTCCAAAGCCAGCAAGGGGAAGGCCCAGGTTGGAGACCCAGGCCTCTGCTCGCATCTCCAGGCCAGGGAAGCCTCTGGATGACCACGTTAGCTTCTGCTGGCTTCATTGGAGTGAGTGGCAGCGCCCCCTCCTCTGCTGGCTAGAGCTTGATGGCTGCTGTTACTGTTTGGGTGAAGTGCTTTTCTGCCTCAGGTAGTTGTGAGGAAATGCTTGATATAGGTCAAATGCTGAAGAAAATGTGAGTTCTTGTAGTGATAGGAATCTGGAAAAAGCCATTCCTTGGGAGCCTCTGAGGAGTGAGTCATTCAAGAGAAACAAGAGAGTGGGCAGTGCTGGCCCCGAGTGGTCTCAGAACTTAGCCCTTCTTGGATGTCAGCAGGGAAACCAAGAGCCAGAGGCATCTCACAGACAGGAAAGAGGATTTTACTGGGGAGCCCTGAGAATGAGAGAAGGACCCTTCAAGGGCAGCCGGTCTAGCCCCATCATTTTACAGATGAAGAAACACAGACCCAAACAGGGGAAGGAATTTGCCTCTGGTCACCTACAGAAGAAGTCTCAAAGCCAAGATTTGAATTCGGGCCCTCTGCCTGCAGATACAAGGCTCTTTTTCCTCCCTTCCAGCCATTCCTGTGAAATGAGAAGAAATGAGTCTCCCGGCATGTGGAGGGAACTGATGAGATCCAGACAGGCTGTGGAGAGTGTGCTGCCTGCTTGCCCACCCACCTCTGTGTACCCAGCAACTCTGGGACAGAGCCCTCACAGGCAGGGAAGAGGTCAGGAGCTTAAACGCTGGGCTAGCCAGGCCCATCCACGGAGAGACATGGTCACCTCTGGCAGCCCGCCTTGCTCTCTGCCTTCTTGTGCTCCATCTGTCTGCACTTTGGGTTCTTCAGTGAGGCGTGGACTTCTTGGACTGTGGAAAGATAGGTCCCTTCAGAGATCTGTAAGGTTCTCCCATGGGAGGAAGCAAGGAGACCTTGCGTGATGTCTCTCCTTCCTTAGTCCTCCTTGCAGAAGGGAGAACAAGGCATCCTTGTGGTTCTGAGCAGCAAGGATGGTGCAGCCTCCCCTCCTGGAGGGACCCTGGGCCAGGCCAGTGTCCACCTCAGACAACAGCTCCTCACCTTCAGACATTTAAACTCATGGCAGCAAATCAAGTGTCTGAGTGTGGTCCCTATGCCACCAGTGTGGGAGGGCCCACGAGCACAGGGAGCATGGCCAAGGGCCCTGTTGGAAGGGACACACAGGGAAGTGTGGGGGTGTCACCAAGGGGGCATCTGGGTCTCCACCCTCTGCTCTTGGCATCTGCCGGGTGGCAGTGACTACAAAGCCTCACCCTGATAGTGTCGGACTGTGATGAGCACAAGCACCCAGAGCCGCCAGATGGAGCCTGACTCAGACTTACAGGTGTTGCCTCAAGATCCAGGGTTTCAGATAACTAACTTGAACTTAGGAAGTCTTTTTTTTTACTCTTATTAAATCCCTCAGTATTAATTTATATCCCCGAACCCATTTGGCAGACCTTTAAAAAAAAAAAAAACCAAAACCACTAGGGTTGTGGGGCTCTCCGTACTCCTGAGGCCCTCTCTGACTGCCGTGCAAATGATCTGCCCGCCAGTCACTTCCAGGATCTGTGTGACTGACACGAATCTCGCTGTTCCCACTTATCTCCCTCCCTGTACATAATCTGCAGTCCCTGACAGCCAGGTGGGCTCCACCGGCATGTCTGTAGATGTCCTAAGGCTACAGGCATGTAACAGAGCCACCTGAGGGTATCCTGGCTACACGTCTCTACAGCATAGACAGGGTATCTTGTCATTGGCTTTATGGGGGTTCTCCTGGGAGTCTTAGGGCGGCCCTGGGATGGGGAGTGAGGGCGACAGTTAGGCAGGGCCTACAAGCGGAGGCAAGTTTGTGTGTGCAGAGAGAGGGGCCGAAGGCATCTGAAACAGGTGAGAATCATGCATTTGGGCCTGGGGGATAGAGTGAGCAGAGTGAAGACCCCCAGAGAGGGGAAGAAAATAGGAGGATGGTGAAGAGTCTGCCCGTGAGGAGTCCCCCAATGTTTTGTTATAGCATTTTACAAATGAGGAAACTGAGGCTCACAGAGGGGTGAGATCCCACAGCACAGAAGTTTGAGAGGCCAGACTGGGAGCCCAAGTCCGGCACTGTCTGCTCCCGAGTTCATCTGATCAGAAGGGATGGACTGTTGCAGGCATCTAAATGTAATTTGTTAGGCAATTAGACAAAACCCAGATAAGTGTGCACTGGCAAGTAGGAAGCCTTGAAACGACCGTCTGCATCCTCCAACTTGTGCCCTGTTGTCTGTCATTTGCATGGAGGGCCCCACGGTCAACTTCTCGGTGGCTGTCCTGGCACCTCCTGGGACTTCCTCATGCTCCTTCCTCTTCCAGCCATCATCTTCCTGGAAGTGCCGTCCTTCCCACATGGATGTTGCCTCCATTGTGGATTGTTGACCCCCGCCTCTCCTGGGTACACAGAAGACCCCTCTGCCCACAGACCCATGGGACCAGTCTGGCGGAGAGTCTCAAGCCAGGCCAGGAAGGACGCCATCAAAGGAACATGGGGAAGAGAAGGCTCAGCTGCCATGTGGGGGGCCTGCTCCAGAAAGGCCAGTGGAGTAGAGCCCCAGGTGACCTTCCACCCTGCCCTGACTTGTCCTCAGCCTCCTCTCCCATGTTCCCACTGCCCAGAGATGGAACTTCTGCCCCACTTCGTAGACATGCCTCCCAACCTTCCTGCCCACTTAGTGCTTCTTTCTGATGGTGCCAGGACAAGACAGCCTGCTGCAGAATCTCTGCCTTCAGATACCTGTAGAGAGCTTCTGGAGAAGAGAGGGTGGGTCTGTCTGGCATCCCTTCAGAGACCAGTGTAGGGAGAGGTGGCTGGGAGAGAGGGCTCTCAGCTCATTCTGCTGTGGATCTTTCTCAACTCAGAGTGGCAGCAGTGGAAAGAGCTGCCTGCCACCCGAAGGGGTCAAGGAGTGGCTTGACCCAGCTGCCTGTGGTGGGGGTTCTGAGCCCAGGCCTCTCCCTTTGTGGTTGAGATGAGCTCGAGAGGACATCCCACTTCCATCAGAGAGTGAGCGATGCCTGCGTGCCTGGCCTTTGCTCAGAGTGATCCAGAAGCACCTCATGGCAGTCTAGACTCCAGTGCACTGGGGTGTCTTGGCGTCTGGAAGGAAGGCAGGCTGCCCCATGGGGCCTGCCAGGAAGACCACCCAGGGCCCCAGGTATCTCCACCAGCCTTTCCCCCATAGTGATAAGACACTATTCCTTCTTCAAATACAAATGCCCTAAAGACAACCATTAAAAAGCACTTACTAACCATGCCCTGTGTCCTAGGCCCTGTGCATTCAGAGGCCCCACCTTCAGAGCTCAGTCAAATGGGAGACTACGTATAGAAATCACCAATAATGAATGAATAGGGATGATGGGGGGTCCTTATTGGTCATCGTGACAAATCATTTGTATAAATTAGGTCAGCAGGTGGAGGGAATGGTAAGTGGCAGCCAAAAGCCAGACTAGGACACCAGCCACCCCTCTGGTCACAAGCCGGCGCTCAGCAGGCCCAGAGATTGGGGGAGAGCTGGTAACGACTGCTGCCAAGCTCCAGCAGCCGGACAGTACCTGTGGGGCAGCGCCGGCCACCTGGCCTGGACCGCGGGGAAGGGGCAGCAGGAGAGCGAAGAGAAAGGGAGTCATTCCTAGTCATAAGAAGGAAGAGGAAACAGGAGGAGACGCTGGTTTTCTTGGGAGCATTTCCAGTCACAAACACAAAGCATTCCTACAAGGTCACATGCTGTCCCATCTGTCATCAGGCAGATTAAAAGAACATCCTCACTGCTCTTTTCATGTATAAAGAAACATTCATTCAACATGTTGAAAGAAATGCAGCTGTTTGGAAAGAGCCGAAACAGGCCTCTGGAGATGCAGGCCAGAGGCCACTCTCGGTTCACACGGCTGGGCCCAGGCTGGGCCCAGGCAGTCCTTGTATGGGACAGAGGGCACCTCTTCACAGCCGCACCTCCTCGGGTAGCACTCCCATGATCCTCTGGGTGTGGAGAGCGGCTTCAAAGGCAGGATGGTTTGGGGGAGTCGTTAGGGAAAGGGCCTCGGAGCTCACATTGCAGACTAGCCTTGACAGGCCCCAGGATTCCTGGCCACGAACCTAAGCCCAGCAGACACAAAGAAAGACAAAAGTGGCTCATTGGCCTCAGGGAGGTTACCGTCTAATAGAGATGACCGGCATATAAGCCACACGCAGATCAGCCATCCAGGGACGGGGCACAAACGTGGGCACAAACGTTGCCACCATCCTGCTGCCTCCAGCCCCATCCCTACCGATAGAGCAGATGGGGAATTCCACAGTAGACTGGCAAGACCGTGCCACAGGACCCTCCCTGCCTGGTGGATCTGCAGCCCTGGGCAACGCTGCCAACCCTGGCCACTGGAGACCCTCAGGGAGCCGTGTCCAGGCACTCACTGTTAAGTTCAGCAAACACGTTGGGTGCCTGTGGTGTCGGAGGCTGTTTTCTAGGGGCAGAAGAGAAACGCTGAGGAGTCTGTGCCCCCTTTCTCCTTCCCCACTCGTTGCATTACCTGGGTCACAGAGCAGCCCTGGAGCTGAGGCAGAGCCTGCCTTCCCAGGTGGGGAGGCCTAGGCCATCATGGCTCTATGGATTGGGGTGATGAGAGCCGTCCTCTGCCTGTGGCAAGAACTGCCCTTGGAGTCATCAGACAGGGTGTCCTGGGTCCCAGAACCTCACTTGGGAAGGAGCCAACTGGCAGCTGAATGGGAACCTCCTCAAATCCCCAAGACCTGGCTAATGGTATGGACTGGTATGGACCTGAGGAGCAGGGAAAGGGCCCCAGGGAGGCAGAGCTCCTCTGCACTGTCCTGCCTGCTTGACGGGAGGTGCAGGCTCAGTGTGCTCAAGGAGACCTGGGAGGTGTTCAGTGTATGCAAGGGGGGCTGGGGGGCTCAGTGGGCTCGAGGGAGACTGGGGGGGCTGGGGTGCCACCCCTCTACTCTGTGCCCACCTGCTTCATGCTGGACACTGGGCTGAGAACTGGCCATGAGGCAGAGATTCAGACCCTGTCCCCAAAGAGCTTACAGTCCAGTGGGGAAGACACAGATATAAAATGGGAGGGAGAGCATTCCTGGCATGACGGACTGCCAGGGAAAAGGCACGGAGATGGGAAGTTGGGTGTTGGGTTTGAGACACTGCAGAAGACCCCCGACTCCCACCTCTTCTCTGTACAGATCAGGAATCTGAGACACAGAAAGGTGAATGAGCCAGGGTCACACAGTGTCAAAAGTGGGATTTGAGCTTGGGTCTTCCAGGACCCATCACCTCATTCAGTCCTCTCCTGTGGTGCAAAGTGGCCCTCAGAGCTGGGAGAGCACACCCTTCAAGGCTCACTGCCAGAGCCCCTTCCTCTAGGAAGCTTTCCCTGAGTTCTACTGCCCTCCCCCCACCCCACTTCTTGGCGTGTGCCCAGGCAGTTTCAGGCCAGAGGACAGGCCAGAAGCTCCTAGCCCCAGGGCCCCAGCTGCTGTCTGTCAGTCAGCAGGCACTGAGCTAAGCTGTTGGGATGCAAAGAAAGGCAGAAATCCTGCAGGCCCTGGAGAAGCCCCAGGTCTAGTAGGGGAGAAAACATGCCAGTGGCACACAGTGCAGCTGATTTGGAAGGGGCCGAGGACCGCCGGGCCTCCCTGTCCTCTCCCCTCCCACCCCCAGCCTCAGGAAGCGGTTACACCACACGGGCTTTTCTCAGGATCCTCAAGTGCTCTTTGGTAGCCGAGAGTCAAAAAACAGCATTTTCTTTTTCATCACCATCAGATAAAATACCATTGTAATCTAAAGCAGATCCCTGGCTTGCGGGCCCCAGCTCAAAGGGCTCAGATTACAAAGGATCCGTCTTTTGTTTTTGCCCCTTTAGCTCAAAGGAAAAGAGTTGGTTCTTGGGCCTTTAGGATTTGGAGGAAGAGGGCCCTTGCCCAGACTGAAAGAATGCCCCCCCTTCCTCCCCCTTCCCGATGCTGCCATACCCTGCCTGGGAGGCCAGCATCATCACCCCCAGTCTGATCCAGCCCCTGGGACCTTGCCTCTTAGCTGAGTTTGGCCTTAAACCCCGGGCTCCAGGGTCTTAGTCAAATGACTTACTTTTCATTGTCCCATGACTCTAGTGAGGCTGGCAACAGCCCTGGGGTGTCCTGTGAGTGATGATTGTCCCCATTTGGGTGAGGGAATTGAAGCCTAGGAGGCAGAAATGCCTCACCCAATTTTCCATAGTAAGCCAGTGGCAGAATCAGGACTAGAACCAAGGACTCTGGAGTCCCAGAGGGGTCATGATAGGACATGTAGCAGGGTGTGAGCCGATGCCAAGCCTCCATCCTGAGTTCACCTCCTGGTCTCAGGACCAAGATGTTCCTGGCGCTGTCCCGAGACCATCTCAGCAAAGACTCCTGAGATGGTGGTGATTTGCAGTCACAGCTGAGTGAGAAAAAGCAGAAATCAAGCGTTTGTCTGGAGTCCAGAGAGGAAAGACCTCGGGGTTTGGTCTGGGCCGTTGGGAGGCAGATAGGAATCGGATAGAACTTTAGTGGCAGGACATTGGAGAAGCTAGTTCGAGGAGGTTAGGGGTCACCTCTGTCCTCAGGTTCATCCCCAGGCTTGCCATGTCCCCCCCTCCCTGCTCTAGCTCACCTCCTCTTCCCTGGAAGTCTGTACCCACACACCGACCCTCAGCTGCATCGTAGTTGGGACTGTCTCCCCAGTAACAGGCTTTGGCATTGGCCCCTTCATAACTCAGCTAGACCCGTGGGTCTGCCCTGTGGGCAAAGGGTGCAGCTGTGCCCTCATTCTTGTTCTTAATCCTGGCTGGTGCCTCGCTGCTTTTGTCCCTGCCCCTGACTCCATCTAAGGCTGCCCACATTCTTCATGCTGCATGATTTATACCCAGTAGAATGTCCACTCCTTGAGGACAGGGTCTCTGTGTTCTGAGGACCTGACACAGGGCTCAGCACTTAGGAGGCCCTCTGCTTGGGTTTGTGGCAGCACCACAGGGGAGAGTGACTTTTACAGGTGGGCGCTCATGGGCACTTTGGGAAGAGTCTGACCAGTTTCCCAACTACAATCCATCCTGACCGCTGAGTGGCTCAGTTCTAGGCCCAGCTTGTTCTCCATTTGGAATGAGATCCCAGAGTCCAGGGATGACCTCCATGGCTGCCCCTCCGGTGTGAGCTGTTGGCGAGTTCATCCATTGTGGTTTGGGAGGGGGGGAGGTTGCCTTGGGGACAGCTAGCCTGATTTTTCCCCATATTCCTGAGGATTTTGTGGAAGGAAGCCAAGTAGCCTGGCCCACAGCAGAGATATCCTTCATGCAGAATGCTGGATAAAGATCGTCCTCAGGAAGCATGGAGATAGAGTCCAGACTCTTTGGGACACACGCCTCCTAAGTAGCCATTGGTGGTTTGCTTGGAGCACCGTGGGTGGCCAGTTGTCAAGCACAGTTCTCTGCGGGTGCCTGTCATTGACTCTTCTGTGGGCCAGGCACATCCAAGGAGGGCCTCGATCTGCTCCCGTTGGTGGTACTCGAAGGTTCACCAAGAGCTCCCCTCATGTCACAGATGCTTCTTTCTCCTCGCTTCACCTCCCTAAGTCTCCTGACTGGAGCACAGCAGTGCTCTCTCACACCAGCCCTCTCTGTACCCATTCTCTAGCTAGGTATGTCTTTGTGAAGATGAGTCTGCTTTAGAGACTCATCAGTAAAGTCCTTGGTACGAAGCACTGATGCACTCAGGGTAGACCATTGTCTCTCATTGGGGTCAGAGTCAGAGTGGGGCCTGAGCTGCCTTTTCTGGCCCTGTCCTCCCTGTTGGCCTTTGTACTTTCTTGGAAGTCAAGTCCTTCCTAGACCTTCTCTTCTTGTGTTTGCTCACAGTTAGGGGGAGCAGTGTAAGACGAGGTGACCACAGAAAGGAGGGATGGAGCCCTGTGGACTCAGCCCTGTGCTCAGCTTTTGGGGAAAAGGGAGAAGGCCTGACCCCAGAGTTGAGAGAATGAGTGATGCCTTGGCCTCAGCCTTCCTCACTGCCTGTCACTACAGTCGGCCAGCTGGCCCCCTCACTGTTCTTCCATCTCCCACCCCTCTGCCTTTGCACCAGCTGTGCCACATGCCTAGAGTTACCGACTGACTCCAGTCAGTGGGCAGTGGTCATGGCTCTCTCTGTGCTGTATACCAGGGATATAGACACAAGCTGCCCTCAGGGAGTTTAAGTGGCAGTGGGATTGGTAGCCCCATGTTACTCCTACCTTCTGCATCCCTTTTAAAGCTCGGCCTTAGGTGTTTCCTGACCCACCCAGCCCTTCTCACTTACCCATGCTCAGGTGGACACATGATTGTCTCTCCCAGAGACTGGATACTCTTTGAGGGCAGAGACAGGTGCCTTTCTGTCCCTGTGTTACCCAGACCTGGCCCAGTCGGGCCCTTGGCGCAGTCGGCACCTAATAGCCACTTGTGGATTGATGGATCCTGGTCCATCCCGTCTGATACCCCCTTATCCCACCCATCCTGCCTCACTCTGCCTCATTCCTCCGGATCCCATCCCACCCTCTTCCTCTTCCTCACTCCTTCGTCATGCCTGGTCCTGGCATGCCCTAGTTTTTCCTATTCCCGCCTATCCCGCCTCCTGTGTCCCTCCCTCCACCATCCAGCCCTTGGGGCTTGGGGCTGGGGATCCCCTGGAGCAGAGCCCTAGGTGTTGACGGGCATCCTGCTCCATGAACTTCCTCTCCTCTGTGCCCCCAGGTGGAAGGATGCCTTTGTGGACTGGAACGGTACAGAACCCATCCTGTGAGCCTGGGCTCTGGCAGCCCCATCCCTGTAGCTGCTGCTGAGCTCCTGCCAAGGAACACTTGGAGAAATCCTCTCAAGTTTTCTTTTAGACCCACTTTGTCTGAAGGGATCCAGCCTCCAAATGCCCTAAAGCTACCTGCCTACTGCCGTTGTCTCCAAAGGTCTACCCAAAGAAGAGACCCCGCCCCCCGCTTATTGTCTGGCCGCCTCACCGCCTCACGCCTGGATTTTCTTCTCCCTTGACCCCAGGAAAGACTCAGAACAGCCCATGTTGCTCGTTTTCCATCCCAGTAAAGCAGGGGCTCAGAAGTGTTTGGCATGGGTCTGGTCTTGTTCCTTAAGGGCCTGGGGGAGGTCAGGGTGCATTGGGGCCTTCCAATGAGAGCTCATTATTTGCAGGGCCAGGCCCTAGGGACATGGCTGTGGCTTGTGATGTGGACTAGAAATGGGCCTCTGGCATCAGTCCCTTGCCCCCTGGTGTGCCTGCCTGGGCAGATGGGCCTGAGGAAGGGTCCCCATGTCACAGATTGTGGAATTGGCTGGGTTGTTGTCCAGGTCAGTGTCCCTTGGCCTTCATTCACCCTTCCCTTTAGTCACCTGCTGACTGCTGCTGTTTAAGGGAGCCCACCCAGGAAGCCACCTCTGGCCCTGCCCTCATAGTTTACCATCTGGTAGGTGAATGTGACCCAGCCCAGGAGCCAGGACAGAAAATACCACAGGCTGTATGCCCAGGAGAACTACAGGCCAAAGGCTGGGGCTGTCTGGGTGGCACAAGTGGGAGAGGGCCTCCAAACAGCCCTCACAGCAGGGGTCCAAGGCTGTCTGCAGCTGGCCTTGGTTGAGAATTGTGCTTCATAAGCTTCTTGTTTGGGGATCACATATTCTCCCCTCCCTCCCGAGTTTCCACTTTTGTCCGTGCCTGGACTGCAAGGAAGGGAACACTGACTATAGCAGACCTCTTCCGTGGATCTTCAATGGCTTCCTACGGCATCTAGAATTAAAACACAAGCTGAACGCTTTCCACAGTCTGGCTCCTGTCCACCATCCCAGCCATTTCCCACTCCCTTCCCCACAGCCCACCAGCTGTTCCCCAGACCTTCTGGGTGCCCCCTCCCCCTTCCTCCCTTGCTCATGGAATGACTTGGTCTGTAAATTTCTCTAGTGAATGTAAGGTTCTGCAAGGCAGGGCCTGACCAGCACAGACCCCTTGGGCTGTCTCAGGGGCACTGAAGGGGGTGGGGGAAGAGCCCCTCCAGGGCTCATGAGGGCCTTGCTGACCTCAAGGACTGGGAGGGTTAGAGAGGGGACAGAAAAGAGCCAGCGGCTTGGTGAGGGCTCTGGGGCAGGCTTGGGGGCCTGGGTCTTTGGTACTTTGTGCAGACTGGGGTGGCCTTCCTTCCCCTAGGCAGCCTCAGTCTCACCACCAGCCACAAACATTTCCTGAGCGAGGGCCTGCCATATCCGGGTCTGGACTGGGCTCCTTCATGGGAACATGCACCTTTAATAAGCCTGGGCTTTGCTCAGAGAATCTGCATTGGGTGTTTTTAATAAGGCTGCTCTGGAAAACAAGCTGGGTCCCTCTAGCCTAGCAGGGAACATCATCAGTAAACACACGTCAGCAGCTGCCGGCCCATGGTCAGCTCCTGCGATAAATCCCACATGTCCCTGGCCTGACCCACACTTGCCCAACAAGGTGGTGTCAGGTCCCTGCTGGGAGGCCTCTGGGGAGGGAGCTTGGGCCGGGAGCCCCTCCGGCTCTCAAACTCAGTTCTCTGATTTGGAGGACGGACATTCTTCCTGGAAATCTGCTTCTCTCTGGTGCTCTTCCTCCTGCCCTTCCCCAGCCCCCGCCCCCTATTGCTCCTGCCCTTGACTTCCAGGGCCAGTCCCTGAGAAGCTCTTAAAGACTGACCTAGGCCATTCTGAGTTTTGACCATAACACATGTTATTCAAACTCAACCCTTGTGGAGCAGGGTCCTTCACCATCCTGGCTGCCAGAGTTGGGACAGCCTGGTCCCCGAGGGTGGAACAAGCCTGTGCGCCCCCCCCTCCCACTGCTGAGCTGATCTCCCTGCTGCCAAGTGTCTGTGCTAATGTGGAGGAGCTGTTTGCCTTGTCATTAGTGGGCACTTCATCAGAGCACAAAGCTTAGCTTGCTGCTGAGCTCCTGGACAGGTTTTATGTCAGATAGAAAGAAATGAGGATTCTCATCCCTCCAGGCCACCACTGGGGTGGGAGGGGGCATCACCACTCACTCTCCTATGACTCAAGGACCGAGTCCCAGGGTCTCAAATGGCAGCACCCCAGGGTTGAGGGGCTGCCGCATCCCCGACTTTGCAGGGGATTCAGAACAATCCCTCTGTGGCCCCTGGCAGCCACCCTGCAGGGAGGTGCCTGTTCACAGTAGGCTACCAGCAAAAAGACTTCCTATAGATGGCCGAACTATTTATTTGTTTATTTTGCTTGGCCCGAGGGCCAGGTTGCAGTCTGGGAGGAGGAAATTGTTTTCCCTGTAGCAGCCTGGGGAGGAAGAGTGAGCCTCTGTGGGAAGCCTTGCTTAATCTCCCCAACAGAGCCCTGGCCAGCCTTTGGGCCCTGCCGGGAAAAACAGAACGTTGATTGTGTTGGTCAAGACATGCTTGGGAGCCCTGGGCTGAGCCGGGGCTCTGCTGCATTTCTCTCACAGAGCTTGGCCCTCATTTTCCAGGAACAGGAATGCGGTGGGGGGCACACGCAGATGACCCATGCCCATTTCCTCTCCCCTTCCCTGTGTCCCAGGAGCTTCTAAAGGGATGTAAGAAGGAATGTACAGCTAGAAATAAAAAACAGATTTAGGAGAGATCTTGGACAGGTCATTTGGAGGTGTTTGGGGGCATCCTTAAACTGTGATAAAAGCGTGGGGTGGGGAGGGGTGGGGGGAAAGGTAGTGAATGTGGCCTCCAGACCCCTGCAGGGGCCTTGCCAGACAGTCCCCAGAACTGAAGGGTTGGGACCTGATAGGGGTTTCCTTCCCTTTTATGCAAAGCTTCCCCCAGGCAGCCAAAGGTCAGGTCTGAGGGGCAGGAGACTTGACTGAGCCACAAACTGGCTAGTACCATCTGACTAATGCTCAGCAAGCATTGGGAGGAGGCCTGGCGGCCAGTACCGTGCACTTGGGCTGCAAAGACAAAGGTGAAATTGCCCTTGTTTGCCCCCAAGAGGCTTCTGTTCTATAGCAGCAGGAGCCTGGCCAGCATCTCTCCCTAGAGCTGGATCGGAGGCCAGGGCCTTCATTTGACTGGATAAGCCTCACCTCAGATAAGGTCTCTCCACGCATGGGCCAGGGCAGGCCCAGCCTGGCATTGTCCAGGGGCCCAGTTGGGCCTGACTTGGACAGTCTCCCCTCTCAGCTGTTGGGGTGAGATTCCACCTCTGAGGCCTCCAGATGCCTCCTTCTCCAAGGAAACAGCCCCAGGGTGCTAACTCTGGGGAGCCACCAGGCTCTGCAGCAGAAAAGTCTCCATCCTGCAGCCAAAGGCTGGAGGGCCACCTGAGGCTGGGCCAGAGAGGCAGGCCCCCAGTGGGTAACTCCTGAGACCCCAGGGCCCACTGAGCTGTTGGCAGCAGCTGCTGCCTGGCCAGCCCAAGGCCAGGAGCCCCGACTCCCCCTGATAGTGGTAATGTCGGGCAAGGCTCTCCAGAGCCATGAAGAATCAATCCATAAATATTACAGAAGTCTGTAAAGTGACCAAGTCCATTTGCAGGCTGTGTGTGTGTGTGTGTGTGTGTGTGTGTGTGTGTCCTGTTTATGACATAATCGGGATCTTAATGACTGCCTGGCTGCCAGGTCAGTAATTACCAGACCAAAATGCCAGCACTAAAGATAATGTCTGTTACCCAACATGACCTTGAGAATGGAAATCACTGAGGGAGATGGGGCAGAAAACCTTTCTATTCATTCACTCACAGTTTTTCTTTTGCCTGGGCTCAGGCAGCCTGCTCAGGGCCTAAGGAGGCCTCGGTCCTCCTTGATGGCATCCTGTCCCCCCAGGGCCAGGCTCTCATTCCTGAGGCCCAGTGTGGTACCCCTCTTCTCTTACAGCCTGTGAGAGCTAGAAGGGACCATGGGAGTCAGCCGGCACGATGTACCCATTGTAATGAGAAAGAAACTGAGAGACTGTGTTGGAAAAGAGCCATGTAGTCATTGTTCTTTGTGGCTTTTAGAAATGGAATCACCCTGTGTGTGTGTGTGTGTGTGTGTGTGTGTGTGTGTGTGTGTGTGTGTGTGACAGGCAGAGCAGTAGAGAAGAGAGGAAGAAACGGGAAGGAGACTGCCAGATGGAGCAGCAGAGTGTGAGACCAAGTTTGGAGTCTCCCCGCCGTCCCCCTCCCCAGTCGTACCCTCTGCTCATAAGGAAGGCGGTTTACATGGGAAGAAACGCCCAGGCAGAGGAAGCACTCTAGCAATGCCCACTCACTGGCCTGTATGGACCACCCTGAAGTGTACCAAGCGTGTTTCCCACCTCACATTCCCTTGGAGCCTCAAAAATCTCGGTAAGCGGATGTCACAGGTATCATGACCCCATTGTGCAGATCAGCAGACAATCCTTTGGCCACACAGCTGGTAGAGGTCAGCAGCAGATCTCACTGAGCCACACAGCCTTCTCTGGGCACGTTCCCAGCCCATTCTTTCCCAGATGAGTCAGGCTTCCCTCCCTCCCATAAACAGGTGTCTCCTCTCTCCGAGCTTCCTCAAATGTTCCCCTCTTCACCCATAGGAGACGTGTTTCTTTGTCAGCTTCCCAGGTGCCCAGAGAAGTCAGTGGATCATGGAGAGAGGTGTTGCTCTGAAAATCCAGACTGGACTAGACTCAAGATCTCTGAAGGCACCCTTAGGAAAACTGAGGCCTGGGGAGAGGTTGGGGCAGCACGACTTGCCAAAAGTCATGTGAGATGAGCCCTCAGATGGCATGGTGATCATCTAGCACCAGGGCCAGCTCCCAGGTGACTGCTTGCCCAGGTGATGAGTCCAAGCCCCAGGAGGTGGTCTGTGCCCTCTGGAGAAAATGAGCCTCTCACCTGCTCTTCTAGCCTCAGGGTCTAAGCCTGTAGGCTCATCCTCTGCCCGGAAGGGGCCTCCCAAAGGCCAGGGGCACCACCAATCAATTGACATTTATTAGGCACCCACTCTGCCAGGCACCCCTCTTCTCCTAAGAGGCTGTCTGGTGCATGCAAAGCAGGGACAAGATTACCTTGTGAGGGAAGGCACTGACTGACCAGTGGGGGAATTGAAAGAAACCAGGGGCAGGTACCCAAAGCCGTGGTTTGTGTGACAGCCAGCCAGAACACAGCCTTGGCTGGATGGCAGCGTGGATGAAGGGGAGGAGCATTCCATAAGGCTGGACAGGTCAGATAAGGTCAAGCAGGAGCTTGAGTGCTAAGCAAAGGGGCTTATGCTGATTCCAGTGGTAGCAGGGAGCCATGGGAATTCATTGAGTAAGGTCAGCTCTGCATTTTAGGAAAATATTGGGCAGCTGCCTGAAAGACAGATCAAAAGGGGGTGGGGGATAGAAATTCTAGGCAAGGAGATCAATGAGAAGTCTAGGTGAGGGGATGGATTTACATGGACCCACAAGCCCAGGAGAGGCTCCACAGTCCTCTCCCCTGCTCCTGTCCACTCTTGGCCACTCTGTCAACCACAGCATGGACCTCTGTCAGCCCTCCCCTGAAACACAAGGATACACCCCCACACACACCTAACACACTATGCCTATTCACATAGCGCTACACGTATACAACACCTATTCACTCACATCTACTTGCACACAAATTTGAACAACATGCCTACTCACATACACCTACATATACACTCATACACAACTACTCATACAACACACCATACTCAGGCTCACACAGCATGCTTTCACATACCTACACATAGACACCTACTGGCCCATACAACACACAAACACATACACTCATACAACACACAGTTACCCTATGCACTTGCACACAAATGCACTAACACACATGCCTATACGCTTACATAACACACTTTCACACATGCACACATAACACACCTAAACACACATACATACCACCCCTCCCAGAAGGACAGAGTGAAACTGAAAAGGGAGGATTGTGTATAGGGGAAGAAGGGTGCCACCCAAGAGGGTCACTCCAGGTATGTGAGGGTGTTGTTAGAACACTAAGACTTCTTTGCCTTCCCAAAGAATTCTCCACCAGATCCCTTGTGACTCCAGCTGCTCTCCTGTGTCTGCACCTGTAAGTACCTGTGTGGATACGTGCAAAAGACCACAGCCGAGCAAGTGTAGAAGGGGAAGCTTGGCGGATGGAGAAAGCACTACCATGTCTGTGTCCCCCAGGACCAACTGAGTTAGAGGAAAGTTGGGATCCCGTTGCTGGCCCCTCTCTGCCCACAGCCTCCTATCTTCCTTCTCTCCCAAACCTGTAACTGGCCTTTCCTACAGGGCTTTGTGCCTCCGTATTTCCCAGTTTGCCTGGCCCCGAAGCCCCTCTCTGGCCTCACCTTCCTCCCAACGTCCCAGGGCAGGAGCTGGCTCAGCTTCTTTTTCTTCTCTGCCCTGGGTCGATGCTCCTCCTTGTCCTGTTTCATCCCTTTGCAGACCGCCTCCCTCCCCCGCTCCCACTGCTACTACTCTGGTGCTGATGGATGGGGCTGGAAGAGGCTGCTCAATTCGACAAATGTTGGGTCTTGGCTGGGTCCTCAGTGGTGCAGTCAGGCCTTTCCCTCTTCTGCACTGTCTGGCCCATTTCCCCAAGCTTGTGTACCAGACTTTTCCTTCTTTCTCAAGCCACTGACATCAGCCCTTCCATCCTTCCGCCTCCTCCACCCAGGGCCCCGAGGGAAACATCAAGACCATCCATCTGACTCTCCTAATTCTACACTTCAAATCTCCCCAGAATCCCTCTCCCCCCAGTATTTCTTCCTTTGCTCCAGTCTCTGTTAAAGAAAACTCAGAGTTTATGAGACTTAAGTGTGCTCAGAGGTGTCAAACTTAAAACCACTGGTCTGAGCTTGTGTTCACCTAAAACTCTGGCCCCAGAAAAGGTCATCTGACCCCTGATTGCTGGGCGTTGGCCTCAGAGTCCTCCGGAGGCCAGGCTGTAAGGGTGGGGAGGAGGAGGAGAAGGAGATTGGGGATTTGGAGGAGCCGGGACTCAGGAGTACAAATTTTGCCAGAGTGCAGAGAAGAGGGCAGTCCTTGGAGCCAAGCCATGGATCCTGCCTCTGGCCCCTGACAGGCGAGGGGCTACAGACAAGGCTTGTGTTCAACCAGTCACTGTCTTAAGCACGGAGATAGGGCTGAGGAGATGAGGAGAGTCGCTGGGCAGAGGCGAGATTTTCAAGGCAAAGCCTCAATTCGGGCATGAAGTTACTGGAGCACCACTCAGCTGCTCAGCCCTTGGCTGGCTCCCCCATCCCCCAGTATTTGCCCCCAGCCTCTCCAGTGCGGGAACAATCTCTCCTCTCCCCACCAGCAGACCAAGCTCTCCTGGGAGCCAAGTTTGCAAAACATCCCTGCTTAATGATGAAAGCTTCCTCCTTCGGCCTGCTTTGGCAAGCCTTAAAGCAAAACGGAGCAATTAGCAATCAGCACGAGGAAGTCCAACAGAGCCTTTGTTCTAGGCCGGGCCACCCGGGACCGGGCCCGGAGGTCGGAGCCAGGAGAGCCGAGGGAGCTGGTCACGCATGGGCAGGAGTCTCTGGCCAAGCCCACGCCTGCCGGGCTCAGTGATGGTTGGGAACCTCCCCATTCCTAGACACCTGCCACTCACCAGACCTGGGACCGTAAGTCGGTCGCCTTCCTTCTCTAGACTTGAAGGTCCTCATCTATAAAATGGGGATGAAGGGCGGCGGCGGCGGGGGGGGGGGGGGGGAAGAAATGAGACACCTGAACAAATTTCTTTCCTGGGTCTTCGTCCGTGTCAGCCCCGCCCAATGCTGGGGGGCCCTCCAGGTTCGGTCTCCGTCCCTGTTCGGTGGACGGCCTCCCTCTACCCGTCTTCCTTTCTGCCTCCAGGTTTGCCTGGCTGCCTTGGAGTCCCAGCCAGAAAGCAGGGGAGTAATGCTTTCCCCGTGAGACTGCAAGATCTTTGAGGGCAGGGAGAATGGGTTTGCCTGTTTCCTATTACCCAGCCTTGTTGACTGACTGACAGACTGACTCTCCCTTTTTCTGTTGTCCCTTCTCTTAGTAACCTCCTCTCGGTACATAGCTCGTCCTCCCTGAGCTCCATCCGCCTTCAAAATGGAGGCCCCACAAGCATTTCAAACCGACAGTCCGAAACCGAACTCCTTCGCTAAAGTCTTCCCCCTCTCCCCCCGGATCTCCGGCCACGCAAGTTCAACTCTCGGTGCCTTACTGACTACGTGCTCTCCCCTCCTCTCCACAATGGCCATTAGCGCTTCTACTCCCGTATCATCTCCCCGTCTGCCCTGTTCTCTCTACCCAAATGGCCGCCACCCTGGGCCGAGAAGACCCCATCATTCACGCCTGGACCGACCGTTCAAGCGCTTTCTTTTTGATTTGTTATTCAGTGTTATCTATTTCATGAAATATTTCCCAATTACATGTACAAAATTAATATTGATTTTAAAAATGTTGACTTGCACATTCTTTCCCTCCTTCCTCCTTTCCCTCCATCTTTTGAGAAGGCAGCCACAGGACATGGATTATACATGCGAAGTCCTGCACAACCTTTCTCTAGTTCACTTGCTTTTTTATAAAATAAGTTTTTATTGACGTCCTTTGTCTTCTGTTCGCTTTTACAGCACCACAATTCCCCAGCAGCCCTCTCCTTCCCTCCCAGAGAGGATTTCATGGAACAAATAATATTTTTGTAAAACAAAAAGGGAAAAATTAGCAAAGGGGATCAATATCTTGCCGAAATATGACCAGGGATACAGCTTACAGACGCTGTGCCTCTGCACTTGCCTGGGGTTCTTTAGAATCCCGCCCTGTTCACTTCTTTTTTTTTTTTTTTTTTTTTGCTTTGGAGGGCAGTTGGGGTTAAGTGACTTGCCCAAGGTCACACGGCTAGTTTTTGTGTTAAGTGTCTGAGGCCGAATTTGAACTCAGGTACTCCTGACTCCAGGGCCGGTCCTCTATTCATTGCGCCACCTAGCCGCCCCCCCCCGTTCACTTCTGATGTTGTAGCTGGGTTTCCTGGACTCTGCTGCCTTCCCTCTGCATCAGTTCAGGGACATCTTCCCAGGCTTCTCAGTTTTCATCACACTCATACAGCCTCCTCACATTCCATTACACTCACGAACCAGCTTGCTCGCCGTTCTTCCTACATTTCCCATCCCTTGCCTGTGTATGGGCTGTTCTCCGTGCCTGGGAGACCCGGCCTCAGTTGCCCTGGCTTCCTTCAAGGCTCAGTTCAAATCTCACCTGCTGCGGGAGCTGCTCCCTCTCCCCGGTCTTCCCTGGAAACTCCTCCCTAGGGCACTAGTTCTTTACCGGGTATTAGGAGGCGAGGACTGTGCCTCTGCCTCCTAGCCTTCAGGACAGAGCGAACCCTCTCCTGGCCTGGGAACCCCGGGCTCTGAGCCAGGCGCCCCACCGGGCCGGCCCTGGGCACGCCCCGCCCCTCGCCCGCGGGCAGGGACTGCGGTGTTTGTTCCGCCTGACCCGGACTCGGTATGCAGTAGGGACTTCATGTTTTCTCTGTCTCATAAACGCTCTTCTCGAGTTCCGCTTCCACGACACCTGGCGCAGAGTTTTGCACATCATTGGGGTCCGTCAGCTTTTGGTAGTCGGGTGAAGACAGCACGTCCTTGCCGGAGCCCCATATTAATAGCTATCAGTAAGTAAATATTCATAAAGCTCGTGAAGATTTGCCAGGCACTTGACAAATACCGGCTCCTTTGTTCCTCACAGCTCCAGAAATCGGGCGCTAATATTGTCCCCACAGTACAGATGAGGAGACTGAGGCGAGAGGCTATTAATGGACCTGCCCGAGGCTGGATTTATCTCGGGTCTTCCTGACTCCAGGCCAGGCACTGTATTCAGTATCTCTATAAGGGGGACATGTCCCAGTTACAAAAGCCTAGAACGTCAGCTGCCTCTCATGTTTGAGTCCTGCCTTCCCAGCTGACCCTTTTTGAATGAACTGATGGATCCAACCAGGCTGGTAGCATCCTGAGGGCAGGTTTCTGCCTGCCTCTCCCTAGCACCCTGGCCCAGGACCAAGCTGGGACACGGTAGAGCAGGGGAGATGCCATCAGCATTTGAATCTTGTTTCATTCTGGCTGGAAGACAGGACTCATAAAATCAAAGCCATTCCATTGAACTTGCAAAATATAAGCACCTATGGCATCCTGAGCACTGTCTAGGCACTGGTATGACACAGATACAGGGAGCCCTGGTCCAGCTTAGCAAAGTACTGGAGAATGTGACACAGAAACCCAGGGGGCTGGAGCCCATGGGAGCATATTTCTAACTTGGGCACCTGAGGGTTCACCAGAAAGAGGCCTCCTCCAGCCCTCCATCTGCCCTGGGCCCCTCCTGGAGCTCAGGCCCAGCCTTCTGAGGGACTGGAGAGGACATGGGGCTTGGCACCTGGGCTTTCTAAAAACTGCAGGATTGAATGGAATTTTTTTTAGATTGAAGGGAGGCAGGTTGATGGAGTAGAAAGGGGCTGCTTTTGGAGTCCAAGGACCGGAGTTCAAATACTGCCTCTGACACTACCTGTGTGGCCTGGGGCAGCCATTGTACCTCAACGAGCCTCAGTTTCCCCATCTGTAAAATGAGCCGGCTGGACTTGATATGAGGCCTCCTGATTTCCACCCTGCTGGGACACCAAGCTCCTTTTTCTCTGTCCCTTGAAGCAGCATTGGTGGAGAGGGGGTGGCGCCCGGCCCCCCCTCCCTGCTGAAGCCTCACTGGCCCAGAGGCCTCCTCTCCCACCCCACCCTCCACCTCAACTGTTCCCAAATGTCCCCTGAAGGGTGGGCCTGGGCCCAGCCCTGTCCTGATCCAGGCAGAGGAAGAGTGGGCCACAGCCCCAGGAGGCCTCAGGACAGGGAATGGAAAAATGCTTGCTATATTTATCCACCTTTTATGTCTCCGTCACCATGGCCTGGGAACCAGGGCTTCCTGATCTTTGGTCCAGGAGAGGAAGGAGGATGGAGGTCATTCCATTCCCGTACATTGGCCAGTCCCAAAGCCCCCTGGCTCTCCCGGCTCTCAGCACCTTCCTCCATGCCCATGATGAGTGAGGCAGCCTTGGCCTTGGGAGAGGATGATGGGCGGGCCTGGTTCTGGGTCAACCACCACATTCCAAGGGGGCTTCCTGAACCCGCCTTTGTGCCCAGATGCGTGCTATGAGACCCTGGTTCCCGCCCTTGGGGGGCTTACGTTGAGCGTGAGGGGATCAGGGACCAGCAAAGGCAGAGGGCTGGATTCCAGAGTTCCTACTCAGCCTCACAGGAAGGCTGAGAGATACAGCAGAGAGGCCTGGGGTGTTCAGTGCCTGAGGTGTGGTAGGGAGAGCCTCTAGCCTCCAGTGAGGGGGGACCTGCCACCTTACCCCACCACAGGGCTCTGTGCTCCAGGGCCCAACACACCAGGGATCTGGGAGGAAGAGGAGAGCTGGAATGTAACACAATGCTGTCAGTTAGTCTGCCAACATTTATAAAGTACCTACTGTGTGCTAGACCCTGTACTAAGTTATTGCCTGCCCTCAACGAGCTCCCAGTCTAATGGTGGAGATTAATCCTAGGAAATAGCAGTTGGAAGTTAAACCATGTATTTACTAAGATGACACCCCTCCATTCCCTTGATCTCTGTGTAGGAGATGGGGTTCTCAGCAAGTGCCCAGGCTCTCAGTACTGGCCAGTACAGCATCTGGCCTTCCCTTGGGAGAACAGAGGCAAGTAACCTGATGTGTCTGATGGGTGTCCTGAAGGAGATGGGCAGGGGACTGAGCCTCAGGGAGGGGAGCAACTCCTTCCCAGGGGCTTGTCAGAGGAGGGTGACCTCTGACAGATCTGTGGCACCATGTCCCTCACGGACTCCCACCTGATGAGAGTGTGTGAGTCTGTGTCTCTCTGTCACACCTGGGGGGACTGTGAATGTTCTGGCCGGAGGCAGTTTCCTCTCAATCTCTTGGCGGGTCCATCTGGCGTCCTTTGTACTCCATGAGACCCTGGGCCCACGTGGGGAGGGCACCAGCCACGTGCAGCTGCCACGCCGCTCCCAATGACGCCGGCACATCTGGCCAGCTCCATCCTCAGGCCCACGCTTCTCTCAGGACATCCTCTATCCTACTTCTTCTACGCCATCCCCACCTACACCTTCTGTTCACTCGGCACTCAGATGGAGTCCATTGGGCACCCCTCCTCTGCAGTGCTGCTCTATGATGAGCTCCTGACCCAACATGCCTACCCCATGCCTCCTCACCGGTTTCCTCTGAGCAAACCTCAGTCTTCATTCTTCAGAACCCAGGGGATTCCTGACCAGCTGTCAGAGGAAGGACTCTGATGCTCAAAAGGCAGGCCTTTGGTTCAAGGAGAGACTGGAGCTCCTCAAAGGCTGGGGGGGGGACCTCTCAGTAGAATCCAGCCCCCTCTTCTGCTGCTGCCCACTTGTAGGCCCAGCTCACTGTCCACTGGGGCAACGTCCCAGAGGTGAGCACTGATGAAGAGCCCTGCCTGTCCCACGGCTCTCCAGAGTCTAGACAATTCCAACTCTTCATCCACTTGTGAAGCTAAATTCTCTTGAGTGAGTGTGTGCCTCCTTTAAAAGGTTCTGCAACGTGAGGCCCACAGAGATTCAGTGACCTATCCAAGGTCACACAAATAGAAAGTGGCAAAATTTGAACCCAGGTCCTTGGGGACTGTACATCTGAGTGCTTCTCCTCTATGCAGAGCTGCCTCATCACCTGTCTGAGTCCTCTATTGTGGAGGTCTCCCCCAAAGTTCTGGGGGGGTCTTAAACTGCTTTCCAAATTGGATCCCACAGAGCCCCTTCCATTTAATTTTGCTGTTTTTCCAAAGGTTCATCCTCTGTCGAGGCCCACAGAGATGGGCTCTGTGCTCAGTCTCCTGCACTCTTGGAGATGTGTCTAGGTTCAGCTCAAGGAAGCGCCGCCGTTTCTGTCTGTCACTGGACAGCCCTTTCCATGAAGCCAGGTTTAATACGCCAAGACAGGGAGAAGCTTTTGTAGGACTCAAGACAGAGCTTTGCTGGATTTTTATGTTCTGGAGTCAGTGCTTCTCCTTGTTGTGTGTGTGTGTGTGTGTGTGTGTGTGTGTGTGTGTGTGTGCGTGTGTGTGTGTGTGTGTGGTGTGTGAGT
>CM053599.1:2472174-2492171 GCA_028646575.1 Pseudocheirus occidentalis
AAGAAAGAAAGAAAGAAAGAAAAAGAAAGAAAGAAAGGAAGGAAGGAAGGAAGGAAGAAAGAAAGAAAGAATTTTGACTCCCATAGGTCCTTTTCCTTTGACCTCTTTGGGATACAGCCCTAGCAATGGCATTGCTGGGTCAAAAGCCATGAACAATTTTATAGCCCTTTAGGTGTAGCTCCAAATTGCTCTCCAGAACGACTTCTGAGTAAGTTGTATGAGTTCACTACTCCACCAGGAATTCATTGTTGTTGTTCAGTCATTCAGTGATGTTTGACTCTTCGTGACCCCATAAACCATAGCATGCCAGTACTGTCCATGAGGCTTTCTTGGCAAAGATGCTGGAATGGTTTGCCATTTCCTTCCGCAATGGTTTAAAGCAAACAGAGGTTAGTTAACATTCTGGATTTGAACTCGTGACTTCCTGATTCCAGGCAGTGTTCTATCCACCAAACCACCTACCTGCCTAGTGTTTCATTAACTTCCTCCCCTCCAGCATTTCTCATTTCTGATAAGTGTGAGTTGGCACCTCACAGTTGCTTTAATTTCCCCAATCAATAGTAGTTTAGAGCATTTTTTTATGTGACTGATTAGCTTTGATTTCTTCTTCTGAAAACTACCTGTTTATATCCTTTAGCCATTTGTCATTGGGGAAATGGCTCTTATTTTGATCAGTTTGACTTGGTTTTATGCTCAGTATATATTTGAGAAATGAGGCCTTTCTCAAAGACACTGGGTATAAAAATGTGTGATATTGCTTCATTGACTACGGTGGCTTTTAGCAAAGTGTTGTTTCCCTGCTTATGTCTTTTCATTGGGTCTAGCTCTGCTTTTGCTTTGTCTGAGATCATGGTTGCTACCCCTGACTTTTTTTTATTTCAGCTGAAGCATTATATATTCTGCTCTAGCCCTTTATTTTAACTGTGTGTATGTTTTTCTGTTTCAAGCATATCATTTGTATACAACCCACCTCGGACTCCTTCTGACTTTTGCTAGCCATGCGACCACAGGCAAGTCAATTCATGCCTCTTAGCCTTGGGTTCATCATCCATAAAGTGAAGTTAGTAGCATGTACCTCACAGGGTTGTTGTGAGGATCAAATGTGACAGAACATAATGTGGTTTTGCCACCTCTAAAGCACCATAGAAAAATCAGTTCCCATCAATGGCACCAAGAATTCTTTCTTCAAGAAGGGCACCATGGTGAGCACCAAGACACATCTGCTTGGTTTGACCTGAGGCTCCTCCCAAGAATCCCTTAATGTCTATGTCTGGCAGTTTTCCCTATCGTCATCCTTCTTGACTTTGGTGGGGCTTTGTTACTGTTAATCACGCCCTCCTCATGTTTCCCTTCCCTTGGCTTTCACAACTCTGCTCAATGAAAAACAAGAACTCCAGAGGGTTGACCAGCAGGATTGTTCATCCCTGTCTAACAAGGCAGTGTTCAATTCCATCAAAAGTAAAGTACAAGCAAAGCTTACAGAGACGCTGGATTCTTGGCTCAGTAAGAAGGCAGATGAAATTCAATTTTATGCTGAGAGCAACAATCCAAAGCACTTTTATGGTGCATCTCTACTCAGTGCTGATGGAGCCACACTGATTAGTGATAAGGACATGATCCTGGAGAGATGGCCTGAATATTTCCAACGTCTCTTTGGTGAGCCTTCATCAATCAATATTGAATCCACTGACTGTTTACTTCAGATTTAAATCAATCCCTCTGTAGCTGAAGCTCCAACAGAAGAGGGGGTTTCAAATGCCATTAGGCTCCTCTCCTGTAGCAAAATGCCAATGCTGATCCCATTCCACCTGAGATGTACAAGGCAGGGGATACACTGATCATACAAAAACTGACTGAAGTCTCCTAGGTCATAGGGCAGAGGAACTATCCCCCAGGAGTTCAAGGACGCCTCCACTGTCCATATCTTTAAAGGTAAAGGAAATAGATTGTCTCGTCACAATCATAGGGGGTCTCTCTTAGTCATCTCAGGTAAGATTCTTGCCAGAGTTCTCCTTAATAGGCTAATTCTTCACCTGGAAGATGGTCATCTTCCTGAGAGCCAGTGTGGCTTCAGAAAGGGCTGAGGAACAGTCCATGTGGTGTTTGCTGCCGGACAACTCCAGGAGAAACGTCAGGAGCAGAAGTGAAGTCTGCACACAATGCTTGTAGATCTGATCGAGGCCTTTGATATTGTCAGTCATGAGGGCTTATGGAAAATTACTTTTCTATAGTTATTTGGTTGCCCAGAGAAGTTCATCAGAATACATTAGTTTCACAGTGGAATGCTTACATGGATTCTGAAAAATGGACAATGCTTTCCTGCTTTCCCAGTCACCAGTGGAGTAAAACAAGGCTGTGTGCTTGCTCCCGTGCTGTTTAGCAAAGTGCTTTCAGCCATGTTGTCAAACCCCTTCAATGAGAATGAACACAGCATCAAGGTCAGTTACCACACTGATGATTCTTCAACTTGAAAAGGCTACAAGCTAAGACCAAAGTGGAGGGAGCGTTGGTGCCTGATTTTCTGTTTGCAGATGAGTGTGCCCTCAATGCAGCTTCTGACATTGAGATGCAACCAAGTGTGGATCAATTCTCTGCTGCTTGTGCTTATTCTGGCTTAACAATGAACACCAGGAAAACACAGGTAGTGCTTCAACCACCACCACACCATCCATACATAACCATCAGTTACAGCAAATGGAGGAGTTTTGAGTGCTGTGGATAAGTTCACTTACCTTGGCAGTGTACATTCCAGGGATATATATATATACACATTGATAATGAGGCTAATGCCTGCATTGACCAAGCTAGCTCAGTGTTGGGAGGTTCCAAAGGAAAGTGTTGGAGGGAAGAGGGATTAGGCTGCCTCCCTGACTGAAGGTCTACAGAGCCATGGTGCTGACCTCATTGCTGTCTGTCTGTGAAACCTGGACAGTCTACCAGTGCCATGCCAGGATGCTGAAGCACTTCCATTTGAATTGTCTAGCAAGATTCTGAAGATCACCTGGCAGGATAAAGTACAAGACACTGAGGTCCTTACTTGAACTAAATTGCCAAGCATTCAAACTCTGCTTCAGAGAGTGCAGTTCTCATGGGCTGGTCACGTTGTTTGAATGCAAAACATCTGTTTGCCTAAAAGACTATTTTAGAATTCACACAGTTAAGTGCTCACATGGTAGTCAGAAGAAGCAACAGGGACACTCTCAAGGTCTCTCTCAAGAATTTTGGCATTGATTGTAAGACATGGGAGACACTGGACAGGACCACCTGGTACCATGTGCCCATGTCAGAGAAGGCGCTGCGCTCTGTGAGGGAAGCATAATTGTAGCTCAAAAGAGACATGAGATGTGCAGATTTAGAGACGTCTCCACCCCAAATGTTCACATGGACTATTTGTGCCTAACCCATGGTGGAGCCTTCAAGCTTAAATTGGTCTCATCGGCCACAGACAGACACACTGAACCCTGACCCAGATGTAGCGATGTCACTGTAGTCCCCTTGGAGGAGGAAGGATAAATAATATCCTGCTTCCAGATCTCGTCATTTCTGCCTCCACCGCATCTCTAATAGATACACCCATTGCTGCCACCCACACAAC
Source organism: Pseudocheirus occidentalis (assembly GCA_028646575.1). NCBI lineage: Eukaryota > Metazoa > Chordata > Mammalia > Diprotodontia > Pseudocheiridae > Pseudocheirus > Pseudocheirus occidentalis. The sequence goes on from CM053599.1 coordinate 2,475,770, forward strand.
CAATCTAGACTATTGCGATAGTTTGCTTCAAGAGTGCTCTCTCCCATAGAGTCTCCACACAATTTTCCAGATGAATTATTGTAATCACATAACATCCTCCTCAATAATCTCCAATGGCTCCCTATAGTCTTTAGGATCAGGTATAACTTCCAGCTTTTAAAGCCCATCCCAACCGGGTGTCATCCTGTCTTTTCAGCCTCATTACCCAGAACTCTCCTTCCAGGTCTATGCAGCCATCACCACCACCACCACCACCATCATCATCATCAACAACAACAACGACAACATGCATTTATTAAGCACCTGCTGTGTGCTACTGCGCTATAGGCTTGTAATACAAAGAAAGCAAAGACACAGCCCCTGCCTTCAGGGAGCTCATATTCTAATGGAAGAGACAATATATAAGCCGCAGATATGTACAAAACACATAAAATCTAAATGGAGAAAACCTCAGGGAGCAGGAAAGCATGAGCAGAAGGTGAGGGGCCAGGGGTGACTCTTGAAGAAGGGGATAGAATCTCTAAGGAAGTCAGGCAGCAAGGTGCTGGAGACAAGGATGGAGAACATGCTAGACATGAGTGGAAATGCCCAGAGTTGGGAGGTGGAGGATGGTAGTGAGGAGCAACGAGAAGTCTAGTGGCACTGGATTATGGAAAATGTGGAGGGAAAGGTAGCAAGGGGCCATGTTGTGAAGGGACTTTAAAAGTCAAATTTTCTATTTGGCTTTTAAACACCTTAAAGAATCTTATATTTGATTCTGGAGGTAATAGGGAGCTGCCAGAAGTTATTGATTTGAGGGACGATAAGATCAGAGCTGTGCTTACAGAGATCATTTTGAGAGCTGAGTAAAGAACGGAGCGCCAAGCAGTATGTAATGGCCACAATCCAGGAGTGAGCTGATGACGGTCTGCACAAAGGTTGTGGGGAGAAAGGAATGTGTATGAGGGGAGCTGTTTACGCTTTTTAAATGGCAAGATACAATGACCAATTGGGCATGTCTGAGGAGAGTGCGTGACGAAAAGTTGTGAGCCTTGATGGCCAAGGGAATGATGGTGCCCTTGACAGTAATGAGGAAGTTGGGGAAAAGATATTGAGTCTGATTTTGAATGTATTAAACTTGAGATGTCTATGGGACATCCAGTTTGAAATGTTCAGTAAGTGGTTAAAGATGCAAGACTGGATATCAGGAGAGAGGTCAGGGCTGCATAAATTATCTAACAGTCTTCTGCATAAAAGTGACAGTTGAATTCATGGAAGCCGACAAGATTAATACTTGAGATAGCATAGAGGAAAAAGAGTCCAGGACAAAGACTTGGGGGATACTCATGGTTAATGACTATGACCTAGATGAAGGTACCACAAAAGAGACTGAGAAGCAGTTCTCGGACAAATAGGAGGAGAAGCAGGAGACAGAAGTGTCACAAAATCCCAGAGAGAAGAGAGTATTAAGGAGGAGACAGTGACCAAAGGTGCCAAAGGCTGCCGAGAGGTCAAGAAGAATGAGGACTGAGAAGTGGTCATTGGATTTGGCCAAAAGAGATCACTGGTAATTTTGGAGAGAGCAGTTTAAGTGGATGAGGAGGTCAGAAGTTAGACTGTGGACAGTTAAGAAAAGAGGAAATTCGGGGTGGTCCCCTCAAGAATTTGGCTATGAAAAGGAAGAGAGACAAAGGCTGACAGTTAGTGAACATGGGTTGGATCAATTAAGGGTTTTCTATAGATGGAGAGACATGCTGAGACTTATTGGTCTCCAGTTTATCCGGTCTTCTCTGATGACCCTCCATCCTCCATCCTCCATCTCAACATCTTTGCACCATCTGGGCCTTCTCCACCCCTGGAAGAGACTCCCACCTCACCTCTACCTCTTAGAATCGTCTGTTCACTTCAAAACTCAAGTCAAGCTGCTCCTTTCACATGAAGACTTTCTTCACTCCCCACTCCTGGCATCCTCTGGCAAAACTGACCATATCATTTGTATGCATACAGTAGTAGAGACGTATTATGCATAGGACAGAGGGCATCTGCTCATGTCTGTAGATATTGTTGCCCCTGAACAAGACAGACCAAGCTCCTTCGGGACAGAAACTGCATTGTTTTCATTTTAAATCCTCAGCCCCATCAATCCTCTTGACCCTGAGTCAGTGTTTAATAAATGGCTATTGGCTAATTGACTGACAAATTGAAAGAACCAACAGAGCCTCTGCTCTGGGCACTGTAGGAATGGAAACAGGATACATCTATTCTGATTTTCAAAAAGGATAAGAGAACAGATTCCTTACACCATAGGTCAATGAACTCAACTTTGATTCCCAGGAAAACGCAAGGAATTCTTAAAGGGATTCTTAAAGGGATGGTTGCTGAATGTAATACTAGTAGTGAGGCTACTATGTTCCAGGCAGTGTGATAAATATCCCATTCGATCCTTGTGACAACCCTATGAGATGGGAGCTAGTATTTACCAGCTGAGGAAATTGAGGCAAACAGATTAAGTGATTTGCCCAGGGGCACATGACTAGTAAGTGTCTGAGGTCAAATTGGAACCCAGGCTTTCCTGCCTCCAGGTCCAGTATTGAAGTTTACTATCCACTTCTTGACACAGAGGTGGTTGAATCAAGAAGTGGAATGTGCTGTACATTTTAAGACGCAGCCAATGGGAATTGGTTTTGCTCGATCCTGCTTTTTTTTTTTAAAAGAACTTTGTTTTTCTTTTCCAAGGGAGGAGGGTAGGTAGGAGGACAAGGGGAAATAGAGATACAATCTGCATGCAGACAATTAAATCAAAACAGAAATAGGGCAGCAAAAAAGAAAAGGGTAGCGCGAGGTGTCTTTGTTTTTTAAATGGAGAGAAAAAAAAAAGAATCCCAGGAAAGAGTACAGACAAGCTGGACAGCTACAGGCTAATTTATACATACATACATACATGCATGCATACATACATACATACATACATATGTTTTTTTTTTTAAGAAAAGCAAGCTGTATGTAATAGGGAACTACAATCTCAGATGTAACGTTTTTTCCTGGTCTATTATAAAAATGCAAATGTATTTGTTGTTTATTCAGGATAAAAATAAAATTTAATTTCATAAAAGAGAGACATGGTTTCTTGTTCTACAAACTGACCATGGCCAATCAGCCTTCTTGCCCTTTTTAACAGGATCACCAAACTAGTAACTGAGGGGAATGGTGTAGTTATGGCTTAACTGTATTTTATCAGACTACCAATGAAATTACAGCCAGTTCTCTCCCTTTTTGATAAACTGTCTCATACTATTCTTATGGAAAATATTGGGAGATGTGGACTAAACAGTAATAGAATTGGATGGGTTTGGAACTGGTTGACTGGTTGCCTCCATTAATAAATGTCGTTAGCGCGGTCTACAGCATAGTACATCCAAGGGTTTACTCTTGACCCTGGGCCACCAAACATCTTTGTCAGTGACTTGGACAATCTACCTAATTGCCAGAAAGTTGGGTTATCTAGTGAGAGAAGGAGCAAAAGTATCTGTAGGAGGATTACCAAACAGTGGTCAACAACTCAAAGGTGGAGCAAATGACTTACCACCCTTGTTAGAGTTGGAGAGTTAGAGTTAGGGTTAGGGTTATGGTTAGTACTACTGTGAGTCACAGGGATGGCGTTGGGGATGGAGCATTAAAAGTGGGTCCACCAAAAGGGAGAAAAGGACTCCTGTTGCCTCAGAAGTAAGTCTTCTCTGGATTCTTTGAGGATAGAATAAAATTTGTTCTGCATTTGTTGCCTTGTAATTCCCAATCTAACTTTTAAAGAATCACCTAAAAGATAAGGGAGTGTTTTATCTTTCTCAATCATGGAGGGAGAATAAATTTTAAACCAGTTTAATCTCACAAGAAATTAGGAGGTAAAATCAATGATCTCTTGACAAGTCAATGCTCTCTAATGGTGCTGTGATTTCAACCATCTCCAGTGGTTCAGATTTCCACCCATTTATGCTTGACCATTCCATGGGACTCTTACCCATGTTCTCCACCCAAGATGCTGGGACTTTCCTCCCCAACTCTTAAGACTGGGCAGATGGTTGTCCCTCATTTAATTTGTTTATTGTAGAGGTCTGGGTTCTGCCAACTTGCTTCTGTTGAACTGCTTGCACTCATCCTCCATTTCACAGTTAAATGTCCTTTCTGACACTTCTGTCCTAAGGCTGAGCTGATTCAGTTTATGGCTCTTAAATTCCATTGGTAGGATTCTAAACTTTGTAGCGCAAGCCCACCCAATCGAGAGTGGCCAGGGCTGGGTGGGCCGGGGTTCTCTGCTTGCCTTGTCCCATTTGATTGATGACTGACTGACTTCTTGATCTATTTGAATAGCCTCTGAGAACCAGCCTGTGAGCATGCAGGCTGGGCTGCCATCTGTTATCTATCAAGCTCCCTCCCTGCCCTCTTCCAATCTCATTTCCTGAATATCTTTCATGCCAATCCCTATGCACAAACTATTTAATATAAATAAGTTTTCCTGTCCTCATAATGTGAGTCCATCAGACATTCCTACTCAGCATCCTGGAGAGTATCCTGGGGAGGAAGACCACAACAGGCTAGAGGTCCCACAGAGAGGATGCCTTGTATCCCCCTCACCTTGGGCTGCTCTCCCTGACCACAAAAGCAGGAGTCCTGGGCTTACCCAGAAAACTCCCAGGCACCCTGACACTTTGGGCATGATATTACTCTAACCACTTAGTGTGTCTCCATGCCCTGCAACACATTCACGCACACAACTCATATGTTTACATACATGTACGTAAAGAAGTTCCCATGTATATGTGTTTATAGGTACATGCTCACAAACACATGAGTGAAAATACATGTATACATCTACATAAACCATAGACACCCACATACATGTACACTTATCCACATATGTGCAAACACATACGTGACATGAACGCCTAAAGAATGGCTCATAGAACAGAGTTCCACTTAATTAAACTCAACATGCATTTACTAGGTACCTAGAAATTGTATGAGACACAAGGATACAGTGACAAGAATGAAATCATCCCTGTCTGAGGGAACTTAGACTCTATGGAGGGAGGAATAGCATATTCACACACACACAGAGTGAACATAACGCACTTCCCAGAAGTCACTTGGGGGTGACTGGCCAAGGCTCTCATGGGAGGGGGGCAGTCAGGAGGGGGGCACTGTTGATGCATCGGGGGACTCCCCTCATTTCCAAGGGCAGCCCAGCCTCTGGCTCACTCTCAAACCTTCAGCATCCTCTCCCCCTCCAGGTTCTAGGGGAGCCCTCAGGGGTCACACTGGAGCAGCACAGCTCATAGGCCACCACTGGTGTATTTCCCACAATGACTACCAGTTGATATCTATTAGTTAGCCTGACTCAATAAGATGAATTTGCTAAAGGATAGCTAATTTACTAAGGAACAGTTAAGGGAGTTATTTCATACAAACAGTTGGTACGACTCAGCCAGCCAGCCTATAACATGCTCTCCTCCCAGTCCATGGAGAGTCCAGGGGAAAGCCGACTCAAGCTTAGAGACAGCACGAGGTGAAGGGGGCGACTCTCAGCTGCTGGAAGCCCTTTCCTCCCCTTCAAGGGGGGCTCCAGATATCTTCCTGTAGTTCTGCTGGGGTCGTTCTGGGGTCTGGAAGCTGCCTTTTGTCCCAGCTCCTAAAACAGGATTAGGACCTGGAAGAGAAGCCCCAAATCGCCTCCTCCCCACCCCTACCCCAAGTTCACAAGATTTTCCCCTGGTCAAGGGTGGGAAGGGACAGTAAGAGCGTTGAGGCCAAGGCGGAGGCTGGTTCTTGTCCTCCTTTAATCCCTCCCACCCGCAGCCATTCCTTCTCAGGGACTTGCAGGAGGCTCCATCCAGGCTGGCAAATGTTCAGATTCCCTGGGTTCCATATCAGGTGGTTAGTTTATAGAAAACCCTCGAGGTGTGACCAGGGTCCTGTGCCAGTCTGAATCTACGTCCTGTGTGACATCGTTTCACTTCATCTTTTGGAGTTTTAAGAACTTCTCAATCAATCAATAAAGCACTTCCATGGAAGCCTGAGGTTGCTTCCTGTCCCTGGGCTTTGTACCCTCCTCTTGCTTATTGGTTGATTGGTTGCCCTTGACAAGGACAGCATTGTATTGACTGATCATTTCCATCCTGGGCAGAGCTTCTTGGCACTTTTGTCTCACAGACGGGGAGCCTTGAGCCTGAGACTTGTGTGGGGCCAAGGTCACGTGAAGCGGCAGGGTCCAGACCCAAGGTCTGTATCCCAACTCTCTCACCTCACACAGGAAAAGCAGCAACTGCCTGGGTGGTTTGTCAGTGAATTGATCCACTGGTTTCCCTGTTTTGAAGAGGGGGGTGGGTGAAAAAGGCAAGACGCAGAAAGGGAGAGGGACAGAGAGGAAGGGAGAGCGAGGGGAGGAGGGAGAGCGACGTGCCACCCGCTCCCACAGCCTTTCTCAGCCCAACGATGCCAAAGCCAGGTCCACAGATGAGGGCATGGGGGCGGGATTGCCCAACCAGAGTCAGCCTCCACTCCCTCCAGCTGCCCTGGGGCTCTGAGAAGGCAACGTGGGAGGGACTTCAGGTTTGTGAGGAGCTATTTTCTGGTCAGTGGACCTCATGTGGTTTTAGTCCCCACCTCTGAAGAGATCGGGGTCTAGATGGCTGCTTACTCTTGGGCTGCAAAACCACATCATAGAGTCCCCAAAAGCATTTAATTGGAACAGAAGAGGAAACGAAAAACAAAAACAAAGTTTTGTCAGTAAATGTTCCCCAAACAAGCACATTCCTGCTCTCCTCGGCAGTGCCCGGCCCCCTCAGCCTCCTCTTCTCGATAGAGAAGGACACTGCCCTCCCTGCAGCTTTCCATGTGCCTCTAGAAGACCCCAGCAGCAGCCACAGCTCTGCCCCTCCTCTCCTGCCCAGGGGCAGATGGTGTCTCCTCCACACTGGGTCATCTCTCTGCCCTTTGCAGTCCAGGACTACCCAATGCCCTGTCTGGCCTGCTTCTCCATGTAGCTCCCTTCTCACAGGGGCTCTCCTCTTCGTCTTCCTCCCTCCTCCTTCCTGAGATGGTGCATCCTGGTGTGACCACACTCCTGGGCCATGAAGCCCATTTAGGTAGGTTTGAGCCTGAAACCTGGCCTCATTGCACAGGATTAAACCATGACCAGATAGCTGGCTCTCTCCGCTATGAGCTCCCTTCTCCAGCCCAACACCCCCTGCTGAGCTCTCCAGCTTGTTCAGCTGTCTGCTGGGAGTCTCCCCCAGTGCCCCTGGGCAGCCTGGCCCAACCTTCAGTCCTGGTCCTCTCAGGATGGCCTTGGTCCAGCATCGGCGGCCACCATTCTTCTAGTCACTGAACGGAGATACCTTTGGTCCCTTGCTTTCCTTCCTCTCCCAACCCCATTTGACCAGTCCTGGCCAACATCTGTCACAGCAGTCACCCTTTTCATCCACCTTCAAGGGGTCATTCATTGAGCATCTTTGAAGTGCCTGCTATGAGCCACACTGTGCTCTGGGTTAGGGACAAAGGTAGCAAACCAGGGTGGTCCCTGGCCTTAGTCTGGATGTTTTATTGTGGGGGAACCACAGAGCGCACAGAACAATCAGACGCAAAGTATCTGCAGAGTCACTTCAGGGGGGACATGCTAGATGGGGGAAGAAGGGAATGGGCCTTTACTAATCCCTACTATGTGCCAAGCACTGTGCTAAGAGCTCTAATGTTACTGATGCTTGATCCTCATAACAGCTGGAGGAAGTAGGTGCCATTGTTACCCCCGTTTACAGATAAGGAAACCTAGGCAGACAGTTGTTCAATGACTTGCCCGAGGCAGATGTGAGCATAGAGGGCACTCTGGAAGGTGGAGTGGAGGACAGAGGAAAGGGGAACAAAGGCAAGGGAGCAGGGATGGGAGGCCCCAAGCAGGCAGAGTTAGCGCTGGCCAGTTGGGTGGGCGCATGGAGGGCATACAAGACATCAACATGAACCCATCCTTGGTGGAAGAACGACCCGTGACCATGTTCTCTTCCTTCCTGAGCCCCCGAGTGAAGGGTCTCCATCTCTGCATTCCCAGAAGGCCCAGCACAGAGTGTGGGAGGCATCTAGGGAGCAAGGGAGACCTGCCCCTGTGTCTTCAGACAAGTCACTGACCTCAGCTTCTCTGTCTGTAAAATGAGAGAGTTGAACTCTATGTTCCAAACAAACTTTATGCTGATGGTGGTGACGGGGACAGGAAACTTTCCCTCCCTCTTCCTCGCAACCCCTAGTGACCACCTTGACAGGGCACATGCTTGTGTGTGCACACACATGCACATACACATGCCCCACTTCTGACACCTTTCCTCCCCACCATCCCACCAAGAACAGGTAGCTTTTCACAAAGAAGCCATTGTCAGCAATAACAAATCTGCGGCTCAGTGACCAGGAGACCCCGAAGTGTCTCCCAAGCTGGCAGTTCCCAGATGAACCAACTGCCTCTGTGGGTTGAGGGGACTCCTCCCTCTGTCCCTCCCTCTGTTCTCCCTCTCTCTAAGCCCATGTGGGCTTTCCTGCACTTTCCTGCACTTCCAGATATGAGTGAAGGAACCCAAGGAGGGCTGTTTCTTGACTCTTCTTATTGATGCCTTTGGTTTTCCATCCCCCTACCCCCACTTCCACATGTGTCTCTCCCCTGCTTCTTCCAGGGAGCCATTCCCTATAACAAAAGAGAGAAAGGAGAAAATGGTTCAGCAAAATGAACATCCAGTCCACACCCACGGCTGCCATCTCCTCAGAGAAAGGGAGGCACATCCTATCTCTTCTTTGGGGCCAAGTGAGTCCTTGGGTTGGCAGCATCTGCAGGCTGAGGAAGAGGTGGGGCGACACCTCCAGCCCCTGGCTGGGGAGATAGGAGAATGGGCGGGACCTTAGCCCCCATATCACTGTTCACAGGCACACTCAGAACATTCCTCAGCTCCCAGTTGGGCTCAGTGAGTCTTGGGAAGAATGCCAGTGTCCAAAGATGCCAAGGCTGAGAGGTTCTGGAGAGGTAGTGAGCTTCTCAGCCCTGGCAGTGTGCAAGCAGAGGCTGAGAGGATAGGTCAGTGATGCTGTGGAGGGGATGAAGCCCCCGTCGGGGGGAAGGCTCTGACCTTTCCAGTGTTGAGTTTCCATGACTCTTAGAGGACTGGCCCTCGAAAGGGGAATCCATCCCACTCAAGCATCTGCTAAAGGTTCTTACCACCTCAGACCATGTGGCTCTCCCACCATCAAGGGCCCACATGCTTTTTACCAAACCACTTCTCCAAGAATGGAACACTTGAGGCATCACAGCTTTCAGAGCAGATGTGACCCTTTAATGGGAAATTGCTTTGGGATTTCCCATCGCAGGGAAATTGGCCTCAGATGGCACATCTTGGCAGAGAACCCAAGTGTCCTTGGGGAGGGAAAGACTCAGAAAGCCCAGGAGGCAAACAGGAGGATGAGCAGGCATCGTTGTCTATTGTTGGAACGTCGAGGCAAAGGCAGGATCAAGGGCTGAGAGTTCTCCAGACTTGGTACATCCCCAGAGCCTGGTGAAGTGCTCTGCACATAGTAGGTCTGAATATACAATGGACTTTCTGTCTTGGAATGGTGTTACAAGAACGTCTTCAGGGAGCTTAAATCCTGGGGAAGGGAGGGCAGGTGATTACCATGCTCAGGTGGAGGATGAGAGGAAATCAGGACCCCTCCAGAGACCTCCCCAAGAGGAGTCTCTGGCCAATCACACTGCTCCAAAAAGCTCATCTCCTCTAGGAAGCTTTCTCAGAAAAATTTTCTTTTTGACTGGGTCTTCCAATGTCTCATCCCAAAGGAATGAATTTCCAATAGTGAAATTTCAGGCAACGCAGTATTTTGACATGTGGGAAGAGAGCTGTCTAGGGGCCTACAAGCCCACCTAAGGAGGCCTGAGTCTGAAGCTCTTTGTCTGCTCTACTGACCAGACTTTCTTATCACCTCTGACACTGCTGACCCCTCCCATGCTGTCACTGAGGAACATAGTGTATGTTGACCAGCTGCTCTGTCCCCTTCTTTACTTACTAAGTGACCTTGTGCAGGTTCCTTACCCTGTCTATGCCCACTTTGGTGCACCCATTCATGAGCTTCTGAAGTCTGACCCCTTTTCCTCATTCCCCCTCTCCCTAAAAAGTTCTTGTGGAACAAGATCCTGGATTCCCAGAGGTGACCTCCAATGCCTGGCAGATGGGACCAGTGGCGGGCCAGATGAGAGAGGAGGAAAGTCCTCCTGGGAAGCCTGTGGAAGGAAAGAAGTGAGACCCAACAGTCCAAATGTTAATGATAAGGTTCTTTGTGACAAAGGTAGGTGGTGAACCCATGCCTCCCCATCTGAAGTCGCTTCCTGCTTCAGACCTTCATTTAAAGCTCAAACAGACGTAACCTGAACCAAAAATCAAATGGAATTTTTACTTTCCAGAAGAAAAAGATGGGATCCCCTGAAAAAGAAAAGGGCCCTGAAACAGGCTGCAGGAACGAAACTTCTTTGGAGAGGGGCTTCAGATCAAAAGCATCCTGACTGTGTCTTGGGGCTCTGGGTGTTGGGGGCCAAGACCTTCAGAAGTCCTGGCACACTAGCACCCCAATTCTACAAGGGCACTGGGCAGATAGGCAAGGATAGTATAATCTTGTTGGGTGGATGCTCTCATTGGCCTCTTGAATATCTGAAGTATGTACATTTGCAAGTCCTGATTAGGACTCCTGATCTATTGTGCCCCCAGAGGTGGTTTTAGGATAAAGATCTGGAGGACTGATTAACATTGGGCTGAGGCCGAGGGATGGGCAAGACCTAAGATGCAATGAGGAATATAAGCCCTATGAGTTTCTTGTATCAGCGGTTTGGTATGGAATAGCTCTGGAATAAATGGACTATGAAATCCATCCCTGTCTCTCTGTCTCTTTCCTGTAATCCAGCCATGGGCTGTTCTCACTCTCTCTCTCTTTCTCTCTCTATTTTCCTCAACTGGTAGCTAGGCCTAGACTGTGCTGGCCGCAGCATCTGGGTATTCAGGAGGAGTAGCACCTGCCACGCAGCCGTCACCTGGAGTGTGACCGACAGCCTCACCCCACTAACCCATCTCAGCAGCCGGACTGAGGGTGGCCAACGGGTCTCACACCCATCAGTGAGTTGGGGGGGAGTCTCCCCAAATATGTGAAGACTTCCCTTGGTGGGATGCGTGCGTGAGAACAATTTGCTCCAACAGACATGAAGGTGGCTGAAGCAGACACCACGAGTGCTCAGATCTTGACCCCATGGTCATTCATGGCATCTCAGGCCATCATCAGTCATCCTGACTCTGTTTTGTCGTTGGGCGCTAATGACTCTAGAGGAGAGAATGAGGCCAATAATTCCATGCAACTCTGCCTCACTTAAATCCAATTCACGGACAAGTCCACACAGCCACCCATGATGTGACTGGGCCTCTTCAAAAGCAAAGGACGAACAACTATTCTGGTCTGTGAGGGAGCAGTCAATCCCCAAGGACTTCTGAAGGGCCTACTGTGTGTCCAGCCCTGTGCAAAGGCTCTGGGGGCAAAGATAAAATTGAAGCCATCCCTGCCTTCAAGACCTCAAGAAGCTTACATTGAGAGGGCATTCTGGGAAGACAGAGGAGTAGACTAGAAAACTTTCAGCTCTCCAAATTTCCTCCACAAAAAAAGGCAGAGCATTGACTTGGAGGGACCGTAGAGCAGCAGAAAGAAAAGTCAGGATAAAGCAGTCGTCCCCCTAAGACAGCCCAAGAAGACCCAGGGATGCCAGGGGCAGAGGTCGAACCCAGGTGAAGTACAAACACTCCAGGAGGTCTACAAGCCCTGGGGCAGCTGGACTGATCGGTAGCCTCTGTCTCAGGAGCTTCCACCTCAAGGATAGCTATAGAGTTAGAAAGCTGAGGAGTAGAACACTGAAGGACCTTCCACTGTCAGGCAGACCACGCACAGCTGTGCTGACTGACGCATTCTGGGCTGTAGCTGGGTAGGGAGAAGGAGCTAACACAGACTGGTGTGAGCAGCAGCACAGGGACAAGGACTGTGAGCACTTGCAGGACAGCAGAGGCCCTGGTTTTAGGTCCAGGGAAGAAAGAACAGCTATAGTTTGCAGGCAAGCCACCCGAGGAAGGAAGGGAGCAAGAGCATTTGCAGGATAGAATGTCTGGCAGCCATAGCTGTGGCTTAGGAGTAGAGAAGAGGGTCCAAGGTTGGGCCCTATGACAGAGCTCAGAAAAAAACAGCAAGAAGGACCTGAGGCTCGGAATATCATTGCCCATACCTCCGGACTGGAACATGATTATACTAATATCTGTAAAAAACAAAACAAAATAAAAATGAGTAAGCCAAGGAGAAATAACCCAACCATAGATAGTTACCATGGGAACAGAGAAAATCTGGGTCCATATTCAGAGGAAGATAATTGAGCTTAAAAAAGCCACCCCTTTTTAAATGAGAAGTGTCAAGTGGTCCCAAGCACAAAAAGAGTTCTTGGAAAAACTTAAAAAGGACTATAAAAATCAAATAAGAGACTGAAAAAAAATTGGAGAAAGAAACAAAAACAATCCAAGAAAATCAAGAAAATTATAAAAAGAAAGTCAACCAACTTGAATTAGAGAATCAAAAACAAGGAAGAAAATAATTCTTTGAGAGCTAGAATTGGGCAAGGGGAAGCTAATGATACTCTAAGACACGAAGAAATCATAAAACGAAATCAAAAGAATGAAAAAAGAGAAGAGAAAGAGAAACATCTCATCAGAAAAAAAAATGATCTGGAGAAGATAGGGTTGACAATATAAGAACAGTCAAGGCTACCTGAAAATTATGATAAAAAAAAAAGGATTTGGTATAATAGTACACAAAATTATCAAAAAAATTTCCCTGAAGTTCTAGAACAAGAAGGCAAAGTAGAAACAGAAAAAAATCCACCAATAAACCACCTGAAAGATGCCAGGAGGAAAACTTACAAGGATATCACAGCCAAGTTCTAAAGCTCCCAGGTTAAGGTGAAAATATTGGAAGCAACAAGAAAAAATAAATTTAAATATCATGGAGCTACAGTAAGGATTACACAAAACCCAGCAGTTACTATGTTGAAGGACAAGAGATGTTAGAATATTGTATTTCATAGGACAAAAGAGCTGGGGTTATGGTCAAGGGTAACTTAACCCAGCAACGTTAAGCATAAACCTGAATGAGAAAAAAGTGAACATTTACCAAACTGAAAGACTTTCAGGCATTTGTGAGAAAAACAGCAGAACTTAAGAGAAAATTCAACATACGACTTGCAGGAGAAATGTAAGGTAAGCATTAAAGACTAATTGTAAGGGACCCAATAAGGTCAAATTGTTTGCTTCCTTTATGTAATAATGCTATCCGTACTCTTGTGACTGTCGTCCTTATTTGGGTAGTTTGAAGGAAAGGCTTGGGCTGAGCTGTGATGGGCTGATTCGAAAAAAAAAAACTGTAAGGAGAGATAAAATGGAGCGATTATCTCATAAATTTGAGGAATGAAAAGAAGAATTGAAACAGTGGGAGCTAGTGGAGCGGGGAAGGCGGGTAGAGGTGGAAGCTTACTCTCATCGGGAATGGGGTAAAAATGGAACAACATATACATCTAAAAGGGTATAAAACTCTTCTAAATTCAGAAATAAATAAGAGAGCAAGAAGATAGGGTGAGGGAAGAGGATAAGGGAAGGCTTCTTAGAGTGGTGGTTCAGTAAAGGAATAGGAAGGCAAGGTAGTGGGTAGAAGGAAAGCAGAGGAAGGAGAAGGGATAGGGTAAAAAAGGTTCGGGGGGATAGTGAGGAAAAACAGAAGGAGGAAAACAAGAAGTAATTATAGTTTAGAATGTGAATGGGATAAATTTACCCATAAAATGGAAACTGATAGCAGATTAAAAATACGAATTCAACAATATGTTGCTTTCAGGAAACACAATAAAAATATGAGATACAGACAAAGATAAAATAAAGGTCAGGAGAAGAATTCATTATGTAAGAAAAAAGCAGGGGTGATAACTCATAATCTCAGACAAAGTTAAAGCCAAAACAGATTTGATCAAAAGAGGAAAATAGGGGAACTATGCTGTGTGTCAGCAATATTATTTAATATTGTTTTAGAACATTTAAAATACCTAGCCAGTGTAGAGTAGCTGAGAGTGGACCTCCTGGGGCAGATGCTGGAGCTATAGGAACATAAATGTGGAACACTTTTTATACAAATAAAATCCCATCTAGATAACTGGAGTGATGTTTGTCATTCATGGGTAAGTGAAGCCAATGTGGAAAGAAAATGACCATTTTAACTAAGTAATCTATTTATTCAATGCCATCCCAATTAAATTACTAAGAAATTCTCTTACTGGGCTAGAAAAAATAATCACAAAATCCATTTGGCAGAACAAAAGGTCAGGAATTTCAAAGAAACCAAGAGGAAAAAGATGTAAAGGAAAGAGATTCAGCAGTGTCAGATCTTAAATAATAAGGCAAGAGTATTGTCAAAATGTAAAACAGATCATTTTGATTATTTTTAATGAAAAATTTCTTATGTAAATAAAGCCAATGCAGCCAAGAATAGAAGGAATGAAGAAAATTAGGGTGGAAAACTTTCACAGACAATCTCTGAGACAGGATATGATTGTGTTTGAAAATTGCTGCAGCAGAGATGATGAACTTGTGGACTTTTTGAAAAAATTTCCATATGAGCATTTTGATTTGAAAAAAAGAAGAAACAACATGAAATGGTCTATACAAAGAGTCCCCAAACACACCTGGAATTTTGTGTCACTTTTAAAGGAATGTTAGTAACCCCAAATTTTCTTTGTTTTCATTTAGAACAAATAAATTCGATATCAAACCTTTGACAGTAGAGGGATTTAGACCAATAAGCATTTGGTCTTCTGTTTAGTATTGAGCCTAGTTAATGCCCTAAGGGGTCATAAAATTGTACCTGTCTGAATCAGTTAGAATCTTCTCAGGATAACTTGCTTTATGGATCTATTTTTTCACTAGTATGGGCACTTTCTCCAAGCCTCTTGCGTGGTTCTTACCCATTATTTTTCCATAAACCATAAAGGATCGACCCGATGATTTATTTTTTTACTTTTTACATCACACATTTGCTCTCTAACCTTTGTTCAACTTCACTAGCTTCACAACAAACGGAAGAATGACCTTTTGGTCGTGAATGGCCAACATGAGTTGTTTATGTAAGATGGGGCGGTCTTAGAAATGAGAAAGAAAGTGAGCCTCCATGGATTTTCGGGAGTCAGCCCAATCGTCACACAATCACACGCTGCTGCTCATATAACTTTAGACCATTCCCCACAGTACCATTTCCTTTGTTGTGGTCAAAAAAACAATACAGCTTTGCATTGCCATATATCCCAAAGTATCCAGACTGGTTACTGTTACAGAGCGGTGTATGTATGCTGGGAGGCTGACAGGTTTGTTTTGTTTCTCTCCATCCGATGAAGCAATTGAAATATAACTGAAGGTTTGATTAAAAATAATTTCAGGAATATTGTTACAGATTTTAAAGGAGCTTGTGCTGAAGGAAATAATAATTTGAAGCTGGAATAAACATGTTTTTAAAATGAAAGATTGTCACTAGCAATATTTGGCTCTAAAACTAAGGTTCCTTATGAGTCTGTTTTACACACATCCCACTTTCACATATAGTTTCTGTAGGCTTCTTCCTTAGCTCTCTCGTCTACATCCACTGTCCCACAAACCTAACTAGCTAACACCGTGAGCTGGTTAATTTAGAAAAAGTGGGAAGTCTTAGACCCACGAAGGAAGCTGCAGTCCGCCTTCAGAGAGAGCGTTCACAAGTGGAAATTAGTGTAGTGCACACTGACGTATCTGTGCACGAGTGGATATGTGAGTGTGTGTGTGAGTGTGTGCATCTGTGTTTAATTGTAGCCTTCTTTAGAGCAGGAGGAAGGGGAGAAATAGAGTAAAAAGGCACAGTAGAGAATGAAAGAAAATCTATGAGGAAGCAAAGACAAGACGGCCCCTTTGAGAGCAGCGTGTAAATGGACATTTATCATTTCATCTTAATTCCCTCTTACGGTCTGCTGCATACACAGATGTGCTTTTGTCTTCTCATTTTGTACTTAAGTTTAAAAGAAATAAAACATTTTAAAAAAAGAAGCTCATATTCTAAACAGGGGAAAGAGAATGTGTGTACATCTGTGAGCACGTGAAAAACATGTATGAGGCAGAGACAGAAGACCTTGGTGGGAGGATCGTGGGCAGCTAGAAGGAGGGGACACCATGGGCTGGTAGAGGTGCACCTAGAACCAGGCAGGCCTTCAGTGAAACACACACACACATACACCCCCCCCACACACACACACCACACACACACACACACAGTC
>CM053599.1:2492671-2511710 GCA_028646575.1 Pseudocheirus occidentalis
AGGTGGAAGAGGAATAGAATGAGAGGAGACAGGGAGAGACAGAATGGGGTTAATCATCTTATGTAGAAGAGGCTAGGGATAACTGTTACAATGGAGGGGAAGAACAGGAAGAGAAAAGGGAAAGGGTCAACCTCTCATTGAATTTGGCTTAGGGAAGGAATGACATAAACTCTAATCTGGGTATCTTGCCCTACAGAAGAGTAGGGGGATGGGGATGAGAGGGGGGATGATGGAAGGGAGGGCAGGCTGGGGGGGAGGATTGCTAGAATCACACACTTCTGTAAAGGGACGGGGACAGGGTAGAGAATAGAACAAGGGGGGCTGGGTGGGTGATGAGGGAGGAAGGGAAAGACTGTAGAATTTAAAGCTCTATAATCAAATGTTTAAAAAATATATGTATATATTATTATTATTAACTACATGCAACTGGGAATTAAGATATACAGGCACTGGGGTAGGGAGATCTATCTTGCCCAACCAGAAAGTCAGAGGGGCAATGGGCAAGGACATAGAAGAGAGCAGATTGGGGGAGGGGCTATACAGTGGGATGGTGATGGGCATGGGAAAGATGGGGAGAAAGTTTGTAACTCAAAATCTCATGGAAATGAATGATGTAAACAAAAAAAATTAAAAAAATAAAAAAAACTAAAAGAAAATAAACAAATCAATTTACCAAAAAAAAGAGGCAAGAGAAAACTGTTACAATGGAGGGGGAGAGCAGGAAGGTGAAAGGTAATGGGTCAACTTCACTCCCATTGAATCTGGCTTAAGGAGGGAGTAACATACACACTCCATTGGGTATCTTACCCTACCCCCCTAGGAAAGTAGGGGGGAAGGGGATAATGGGGGGATGATAGAAGGGAGGACAGGTTGGGGGAGAAGGCGGTTAGAAGCACACACTTATGAAAAGGGACAGGGTCAAAGTAGAAAATAGAACAAGGGGGGGCGGGACAGGATGGAGGGAAGCACAGTCAGCCTTCCACAGTGTGACCGCCATGGAGATGATTTGTGTAACCACACATGCACAGCCTGTACTGAATGGCTCGTCTTCCCGGAGGCGGCGGGTGAGAAGGGAGGAAGAGAAACAGCCTGGAAATCAGAGTTTTAAAACAAATGTTAAACAAGTGGTCTTTACAGGCAACTGGGAAAGAAGATGCACGGGCCCTGGGGGGTAGAATGAGAGGAGACAGGGAGAGACAGAATGGGGCTAATCATCTTATGTAGAAGAGGCTAGGGATAACTGTTACTTTTCTCTTCCATACAACTGGGAAAGAAGATGCACGGGCCCTGGGGGGTAGAAGTCCGTCTTGCCCCATTAGAACGTGGGCGGTGAGATGGGGGAGGATGTAAGAGAGAGCGGATTGGGGGAGGGGTATTCAGTAGGATGGCTGTCTTTGGGGGGGGGGGTAGGGGAAAGATGGGGAGAAAAGTTTTAACTCAAAATCTTGTAGAAATGAATGTTGAAAACTAAAAATAAGTAAATAAACGGGTAGACAAAAACGCCTGCTGCTTTTAACATAGTTGGTCTGTCTTGTTCTCTTGTGAACGCTTCCAACCAGCAGAGGGGAAGCTGCGACCTCAAGGCCACACGAGGCCCTTTGACTGAATCCAAACTTCACAGAACAAATCCTTTTATTAAGGGAATTTGTTCTGAAAAGTTTGCACTCAATCAAAGGGCCCCCCCTTGAGGACCTAGGGGGCCGCCTGTTGGGGTGGGTGAGGCTCCAAACCCTCAGGAGCAGTTAGACAGGATGGATAAGAGTGATCACAGCTGCCGCTATTATGATGTGCAACAGCTTTGTTACCAAACGGCCCTCCGGATGACCTTTGTCTTACCCCCTATGGATGCCTCCCATTTCCCATTTTTAAATAACATTATGAAATCAGCGGTGGCCCCTGCCACTTCAGGCCTCTTCTTAGTTAATATTCATTCCTTCTCAGAATCTTGGACTCTGGAACTTGGAGGAAATGACGGTGATCCAAGTCTCCCCTGCTCTACGATGCACGACTTCCCAACCGCTGGAGGGGACCAGACATCTCCTGGAGCCACTCACTTCACTCACTGCTAGGAAGGTCTTATACAGAGCCACATGTCAGTACGTGATCAAGCTTTGCCTTGTCGATTGCTCCATGGTTCAGAAATTGGAGGCATCAACACTGATATTCTAGACGTGCTTAAATAAAAAGAACCACAAACGATGGGAACTTTGAGAGAAAACGTCCGTGACATAACAGAGTCTGAGATAGGTAAGCAAAAGGATTCCCATACAGAGGCTGACAAACACAGAGAGTGCAGAGAAAACATTGGGGGGCATCTCCTCAGGAGGGTGGGGGGCTCTCTAGAGCATCATAACAACAGTCTGGCCAGCAACGACCCTGATCTCGACACAGAGCAGAGGATGACGGGACTGAAAGGGGCTCCCAGGGAACTCGTACTGTCAGACCCTGTGTCTGGAAACTGAAAGGCGCTGACTTAGTGCAGGTGTTTGCCTAATGGAGATGGGCTGTGTGGTTCCCTTGGTCCTGGCCCGGGGGCCATGCCCATCGACTAACAAATAAACGCCTACCATGCGCCAGCATGGGGGATGCTGAGGATATAAGTCCAGAAAGTGAAGCAGTCCCTGCTCCCAAGGAGCTCACACTCTACGAGGCAGATGACAAGCACACCCAATACCGCCCACAGCATTGGTTCAGAAGGCAATCATTACAAATACATATAAAGCAGTCAAACAGAGAGAAGGTCTGGTGGGGTGCGGGAGGGCATGATGGGGGGAGTCAGGAAAATCTTCATACACTCTGGGAGGCAGAGGCAAGAAGGGAGTGACTTTCATGGACAACCAAGGCATGGAGACAGGAGACAGAGCTGTAGGTAAGCAACAGAGAGAAGGGCCCTCTGGCGTTGGGGAACAAGAGCAGGGAGGAGTTTCCAGGTGACCCCAGAAGCAATGGGGTGCCGCTCGCTGTGAAGAGGAGGGCAGGAGGCTGTCCACATCTGCCTCAAGCCCCAGCAGAGACAGCTTCATCAGGGCTCACAGCATCTCCTCTTCCATCATAGGCCTGCCCAGTAAGAGCTACAATCCAGGGAGGGCCATGGAGACACACTCCTACTACCTAACGCTTTCAAACCTCTGCAAAATACTGCACTCACTGCAGCTTCCTCCCAGCCCCAAACACTGCCCACTACACAAAGAAAACCAACAAGCAGCCGCCTTCTCAGCAGCAGCACAAGCAGCTGGGCCACACAAGTCGGTTTTTCCTGTGGATGGAAAGCAGGAATATGAGTAGCGCTTGCCTTGGGTGAGGAAGGCAGCAACTCCTCCTAACACCTCTGGCCCAGTGCACGGCCCTACACCTCCCACAGCAGGTCTAGCAGGACCCTGAGCGAGCCTTTGTCTACTCTCCCTCAAAGCCACAGGCTGCTAGCAGAGGAAGCTACCAGGCATCAGAGATGGCAGCCCAGCTCCACTGAGGGGCCCCAGTCATCCCAAAGAGGCAGAATCCCAATCCCAATCTGCTCATCCCCCAGGCCATGCCACTCAACCTAGAATTCTTCTGCTGTTCTAAGCTCCAAGCTCTATGTTCTGGCTGGCGAGCCCTCCCCATCTATGGGCCCACCAGGCCCGAGCTGCTTGGTGACTACATCGTGAATGACTGCTCAGCTGGTGGCCGGGCAGAGGAAGAAGTGGGGACAGCCTCACTCCCCACAATGTGATGCTCCCTCTTCCCCACTGTCACTCTGGAGTAACTGAGAGCAGGTGTCAGCCTCAATAGGAACAACCGTCTCTGGCTTTCCATCCTACGTGGCAATGCCTGCCTTTGCTTAAGAGGATAACTCAGTGCTCGGAAAGGAAGTCGCAGCCCTGTGGCACCCACTTGAAACCATTGGGTTCGTGAGGTGAGCTGTGCTGGGAGGCCCCCGGAACGCATGACTTAATGGCCCAGGACAGCAGCCAGCCATAGTAGAGCTGACAAGCCTTTCCTGGAATAGACTGAAAGACTCTGCCCTAATTGTTAGGAAAAGATCCATAATTTCCTCTAAGGCTTCCAAAAGCAGAGTTCAAAAGCATCTCTGAGGCTCAATTTTAAGTGGAAATGAGTTATTAGACAGCTCTATGGGCAGAGGTTAGAGCCCTTCTTGGGAAATCTATGCACATGGCCGTTCCTGCACCTTCTAGACTTTTCTGAGGGCCTTGCAGTTGGCCCACGGCCTTAAAAAAAAAGGCAACATCTGTCCAAGGGGGTCACCCACAAGGCTGGGGGAGCCAGGGAATATCCTGGGGCAAACATCTAGGGTAGGTTAGGGGGTCAAAGGATTGGAGAATGCTCAGCTAAAAGGGCCAGCAGAAATAGTCTATTCTGAAGCCAAACCTGGATCTTTATCAAGGTCATGCCTGCTAAGTCAGGGTCCCCCAAATTTCAGTCTGAGTCTTCTCTTCTTCCTCCATCTGGTTTCACTTGAGGATCTCATCAGTTGCAGGGGTTCAGGGCTCATTTATATTCAGGTCATCCCAAAATCTAGAAATACAGCCTGAACTTCTCTGGACCTCCAGACCTACATCATGTCACACTGATGTCCCAAACTCGACCTGTCCAAGAGCGTGGATGATGGGAGAAGATGGAGAAGCTGGCATGAAGCTGGAGCAAGTGCTAAGCCCTGTCTCAGGGATGGGCAATGACAAAAACTGGAGGTCAAGGACTGCCTTGAAATATGATTAATCGGATGTCTGTGGAGTGGTACAGCCAGTCCAGGAAGCACACATCTGCCAAAACAAGGACTTCCTCCACGTCCCCAAGCTCGTCACTGTCCCCTGCCCTCCTCAGGCTGATAAGGGAGCACCTGGCCAAGCCCTGGGAATGGTCTTCAGAAGTTATCAGGGTTGCTGACGGAAGAGACCTAACCTGTAGAGGCCTAAGTGTCTCCCTGAGAGAGCAGCAGCAGCACCCTATGCTTACTCTCCTGGGGCTAATGGTATCTCCCAAGGCCAGAAGCCGACCAGGATCCCCCAACTCCAGCCATCCAAGAATTCCTTGATGATCAGAGTACAGGGCACAGCAAAGTCCTGCAGAAGGGGCCACTGACTGACTCCTGCAGGGACAGACCATCTAAGGAGTAAAGCCAGGATTTACACCCGGGTTTCTGTCTGCTGGGTCCCACGGTCCACCCAGACCTCTTGATGGTCTTCAGTCAGATCCAGAGAGATTTAAGCTGTACACGGTGCAATGTGGTGATGAGACGTGCAGGCCTGAGAAAGCGAGGGATGAGCCCCAGACAGAGGGGCAGAATGAGGGCTCCAACGGGCCCGGGTCTGCTCGGAGGACATGAGCAACAAGCAGGTGGCCACCTTCAGCCAGGGGGGCAGGGGCTGGGACGGGAAGGACCCAACATGTCACTACAGATGGCTTAGATTTGTTTTTCTGAGCTCTGTCTGTGCATGTCCATTTGTTAATTGGGGAATGATTCTTATGTTTACAAGTGTGACTCAATTCCCTTTATAAGGGAAATTTGCCTTTAAGAACGTCTGATGTTACTTCATTGTCTGTGGTACCCTCCTTTGAGCAAGATGTGCTGTTCCCACTCTTTTAAATAGGCCTGGTTTTGCTTTTGCTTCATTTAAAATCATGATTGTGCCTCTGGTTTGTCTGGACTGGGGTTTTCGCTTCAGCTGAAGCGCAGTAAGTTATGCTCAGGCTCTTTGTCTGAACTCTGTAAACGTCCTTCTGTTTCAAGTGTGGTCTTGTAAACAACAGGCTACTGGATTCTGATTTCTAATCCCTTCTACTATTTACTTCCATTTTATGGGTGAACGCATTCCCACTCACTTTCATTTATGATGACTGACTGTGTTTCACTCAACCTCTTTTATTCTTTTTAGCCTGTCTTTTCTCAAAACTCTGCTCTGCTTCTGATCACTGCCTCTTTTCATGCCATCTTCCCTCTGCTAGCTCTCTCATCTCCTTCCCCTCCTGTTTCCTTGGGAGGTAGGACAGATTTCTATCCTGTTTTATATACATACACATACACACACACACACACATATATATATATATACACATACATGTACATGTACACACACATACACATACACATATACACACATGTACATACACATACACATACATACACTCTTCCTTGTTTGGCTCCATTTTCTCCTCCACTATAAAAGCTCTTTCTCATGCGCCTCTTTCACATCAGAAAAATTTAAACTATTGATTAGAGAAATGCAAATTGAAATAAATCAGAGGTTCCACCTCATACACCCATAAGAAATGAGGAGGGAAACAGATGCCCCAGTGACTGCTGGTGGAGCTGTGAGCTGGTCCCACCGTTCCGAAGAACTACAAAGCTGTGGATGCCTGTGTCCTGGTGACGCCACTACTAGATCCGTACCCTAAAGAGATCAAAGGAAAGGACGAGGGTCTACAAGTACAAAAATATTTACAGCAACAATGTTTGTGGTGTCAAAAAAATTAGAAACAGAGGGGATGCCCATCCCCTGGGAATGGCTGAACAAGCCAGCACGTCTCTGCGATGGAGGACTGCTATGCGGGAACGGTTCCAGAAAAGCTTGGTGCAGAGTGGAGTGAGAAGAGGGAGAGCGCTGTGCCATCAGGGCGATGCTGTGACAATAATCCACTCTGAAACATGTGGATACGCTGGTCAAGACAAGGATCCAAGACTAGTCCAAAGGACTCGTGAGAGAGAACAGCCATCCGCCTCCAGAGAACCGACGGACTCCGAGGGCAAAGGGAAGCGGCGCTGTCTCCCTTTCTTTTTCCTTCTCTTTGTGATACGGCTCATGTGGACATACGTTTGACATGATCTCACAGGTACAACTGGTATCATTCTGCTAGCCTTCTCACTGGGTAGCAGAGAGGTGGGAGGGAAGGAGAGAGTCTGGAACTCAAGATTTGAGGAGAATGTTGAAAATAAATAATAAATGAATTGTTTAAAAGAAACTAATGTTGACAATTGCTAAATCAATTTATTAAACACTGCAATTATAAATGGACTGTTAATGAGATTTTTAAAATAAACCTCTTGCTTGTGTAGGGAAGCTTAGCTCTCTTTTCCAGAGAAAATTTCTCAAAATTCCTTAAATACAGAAGCTTCACCAGAGCTGGCAACTTACCGAATGCTAATTCTTCTGCTTTCTCCTCCAAACAAGAGGTTTTTCAGGACACAGCCCTGCACAGCTGCCAAAACGCCACACGGTCCCCCCTACGAAGAATCAGACACAAGGATGACGAGGAGGATGAGGCCCACAAGCGGTGATTCTAGGGCGCTGTTTAGACTGCCCACAATTTCATACCACTGGGCAGATTTCCCACTAACTAGGGAACTAATAGAACCTCACCCAGAATCCCTGACAGGGAGACACGAGTGCCCCTGGTTCTGCACATATGATCCCAGAGGCCCCAGACCTGTGACTGGCAGCACAACTGTGCTCCTAAGGGATCTGAGGAACCAAGCCTGATTAAAGTCGGTCTTGTGGGCAGTGGCAGCTGGCGCGACCACCATGCCTGGAACTGAGCTCAGATCCAGCCTGTGACCGCGGGCAAATGGACACATCAGTGAGCTGCTCCCTCCTTCAGTTTCCTAATCTCTAACACCACCTACCTCTCAGGGTTGCTGTGAGGAACAAATGAGTCAGTCTTTGTAAAAAGCCACGTAGGGCCACACCTGGCACACAGTAGGTACTTAATGAATAAGCTGCCCCTCGTTTCCCCCACGCATCTGGGAGAACTCCATTTCAGGGGACTCTGGACATATCTCCAGTCCCCTTGACGGACACCGACCTGTGACCCTGGGCCACATGCTGGATCGGAACAGGACAGAGAATGGAAGGCCAGTGGAGGACCCAAAGGGGACCCAGATCCACTCCAACCCCATAGGGGCTGAGGCAGAAGGAGACAGAATGTGCTTGCTGGTCCTCAAAGGGTTAGAAACAGATCCCCATGGGGTGGCTAGGTGACGCAGTGAATAGAGCACCGGCCCTGGAGTCAGGAGTACTTGAGTTCAAATCCGGCCTCAGACACTTAACACAAAAAACTAGCCATGTGACCTTGGGCAAGTCACTTAACCCCAACTGCCCTCCAAAAAGCAAAAAAAAAAAAAAAAGGAAAGAAAGAAACAGATCCTCATTGAGTGCTTCAGCATCACTGGATAATTCTTTTATCTTAAACTGATGTGAAATGAAACTACGGGAGAACAATTGGAATGTTTTGAACCCAGGTAAAAATGTGGTAGGTGAAAAGGTCAGCCAAGAGCAACCACACTACATCTGCTTTCCTAAAGTGAACACCGAAAAACCATTCAACAAAAACACAGTCAAATGCCTCCAGAGCGAGAAGGTCAGGTCAGCCTTGTGCACAGCCAGGAGCGCTCTGCTCCGTGTGGCCAGAATGCTGCGTGTCTGTGCTCCCTGCCCCACAGCTGCCAACGTGGGTCCTAGCCAGGTACACAAAGTCAAGCTGACTCAGGGTCTTTGCCTACCCTGTACGGCCCAAGCCTCTTCCCAGTGCCACAGGTGCTCCCTACCTTGTTCTGCACGAGGCCATATCTGAGCTGAGCCATTTCACTGAATGTAAAATTCTGCCATTTCCATTCTTCATTGAAGCCACAAAGAGCTGAACCAAACAGAATGGTTTTTATTTCCTTAAAAAGAAAGAGAAATCATTTGACTTGTAATGATAACAATAAAACAAAAGTCAACTCTGTGGCCGCACACAGCATTGCCTTCTTTCCAAAGAAGGGGAGCTCCAGCAGCGTCTTTCATATCACCAACCCAATGTGTCATATGTTTAATGGATAAACAATTCAGGAGTGTTTAACCAGGGGGGATTAACCTTCCAGCCCCTCCTTCCAGATCCATTCTCCTGTCTGATGCTCAGAACAGCGTGGTGAGGTGACAAGTATGTGTGCTGATTCCCTCTGAGAGGCTGCTGAGCAACCTCTCACACGGTTGGTCCTTGGATGCCATCCAGCCTTCTGTCCATGACTCTGACATTTCCCTTCAGGGAATCTCTGGGACCATGCAGGACATGTGCACAAAGGTGCTCCAGGCACTGTGTCCATGCCACACGGCTTCAACAACTGAACTGGGTTGGGACCAATCAAATCGATGAACTGGAGACTGAGGGAATGGGGACAATGATCTCCGGTCTGAGAATGGGATATGACCCATTTATACAAGAAATGGTGAAGGGCATCGTTTCAGAGAAGTCTGAGAACTGAGACAGAATGAAGTGAACAGAATCAGGGGGAAAATTTATGAAATAATAACGATATTGTAAAGACGACCCGGAAAGACTGAGAAACCGATCAACAAAATCACCAACTATGCTCCCAACAGACTCAGGACGAAGCAAGCGCTCCACTGACCTCCAGATGAGAGAGGCAGCAGATGCAGGAGGCCAAGGGCAAGTTCTGGGGGTGAGGGGGTCAGGACCAACATGGAAATCTGTTTGGCTGGACTACGCATGTCTGTAATAAGGGTTTGGAGTTTCTTGCTTTCTCATTTGTAAAATACATAATACATACATACATACATAAAAAGAATATAAAATAAATTTTAAAATGTATCTTAATTAACAAAAGACAAACCTGGAAAGACTCAGAGGAATTAATTCAGAGTAGAGTGAGCAGGACCGGGAGATCCCTGCAGACAATAACAGCAATGCTGTAAGAATGACTGTGAAGGACTTAGCTCTTCTCAGCAACACAATGATTTGAGATAATTTCAAAGGACTCCCAATGAAAAATGCCATCCACTCCCGAGAAGGAGCTGATGGAGTCTGAATGCAGACAGAAGCATGTGGTTTCCCCTGTGTTTTCCTTTACAATGTGACAAATGTGGAAATGTTTCACATCTTTGCACACTCATTCTCATATCAAATTGCTTACCATCTCAGGGAGGGGAGGAAGAAAGAGGATTTGAAACTCAAAATTTTTTTTAAAAAGAATGTTAAAAATTGTCTTTACATATTATAATTTATCATAGTACAGACATATTATAAAATAAAATATTACTTTAAGAAAAAGACCAGTGGAATCCAATGTTCCTCATAGCTCCAGGATATGACACTAAGCAATAATCTATTCCTTTCTTCCGTGGGGTGTCAGAGCTTCTCCTCACCCTTCTTAGTCATACTGGGGCACAGGTCCAGTGCCGCAACTTCAGAAGGTCGTAAACACAGACTTGTGCAGGAAATCTCCAACCCATCAGCTCCTGGCAGAGAAGCAGGGCTCCCTGTGTTGATGCCATCGAGGAGATGACTTTCTTAGAACTCCCAATACCTCTATGCACCCCCAAGTGATCGATAAAGCATCTGTACCTGGCGGTCTCCACCAAAACCACACAGCACGGCAGACTTGATTGTCATTGTTAGAATCTTTTCCTCTTTTTTACTGAGATACAAATGGTCCAGGGACAAGTCACTAACTTGTTGATCCTCATTTATATAGAATATTCTAAAGATACTAGCAGAGGTTGATGAAATAACTGTTTTTGCAGCTGAATAGAAGCACGAGGATAATTTTTCATGCTCTGCACACCCAAAGACACAAGAGACGGTACGAAGCTCCATGACAGAACTGGGAGACAGGGACCCGGCAGGCTGATGCTGTCTTAGGCTGCCCTGGGGCTCTGCTCTAAGTGACCACGGGCAGCATGCTGGCCCCTGGTGAACGATGTACTGGCTGAATTCTCCAGGATATTTTGGAGTCTGTATTTGTATCACAGGGATCTGTCACCTGTCAGCCACAAAAGACACAGCGCTTGATTCTGGCCACAGGGCCTCCACCAGGATGCTCCCCTTTTACAGCCTGCACTCACCATCAAGCCCTAGAGGATAGTCCTTTGGTAGTTTCTGGTGGTAATAACATGGTCCTGAATTCCCATTACCAACTCCTCCATTTCAAATCTATGTAACTCAGTCACTGTTTGTCATTTAAAGAACCGAAAACTGAAGAGATGCTTATCCATCAGGAATGGCCAAATACCCTATGGTCTATGGGTGGGATGGAATATTCCCGTGCAGTAAGGAACAACAAAGGAGAGGATTTCAGAGAATCCGGGCATGCTGAACCTGAGGCGGCGGCGAAGGGAGCAGAATCAGGAAATAGAACTGTAAAAAGCATGCAAACAAAACCCCTCTGGAGGGCTCTCATCGGGTCTGAGGGTGAAGCGTGTGAGCCGCTCCCCGGGAGGCCTGTGACGGACTCCAGCAGACCCCCGGGTGGCTCTCCGGCTTCCCCAGCTTTTCTGTTATAGGGCTGTTTCTACTCTTAAATTGGGAAAGAGAGAATGGTGAACAATTGTCAAGCCAAAATAGGAGAGGACCAGACTCGCATGAAGGTGAGAAGGAAGGAAGGCCAGGCCATGCTAAAGGGGACATGTAGGATTTGTGATGCGCTGCTGGGCTTACTATCTACCTCCCTTTGGGTACCCTCCGTGGGGAGCCTGCCTATCCAGGTCACTGGGACAGCGTCAGTCCAGACCTGCTCTGAGGGAGTGATGATGGCCTGCTTGGAATCTGGTGCCCCACGCGCAGCTCTCGGGCCTCTTGCATCATCCTGTTGGCGCTCCCTGAGGCCAAGGGGGCCTGCACTTCAGTTCTGGTTAGAAGACTGTCCTAGGCTGTCTGTCAGAGCCGGCCACACACATGGCAAAGGCGTTCACAGCTTTCATTTCAGGAGTCCCCTACACCTCTTCATATGTTCAACCATGGCCTTCTCCTTGATGGTTTTGTGTTCATGTGTCTTGCCTGGAGTTAAGACCAAAGCTTTCAGTTTCTGTCTCTACACTTATAAAACCCAAATTATCATGCTTATGTCACTGGAGAAGGGTGCCAAAAGGTGAAGCAGCTGCTTCATGTGGTTTCTGGTGAAGCCACAGACATTTAGGTCCTCCTTGGGCATCAAACAATCAACAAGATGTTCTGGTTCAACTTCTTTAGTCTGGAAACCACACACAATTCTCTCTGTTCACTGACCTGACCCCAGATCACTGCTATCAGCCCCCTCTTGTATTTCTGACAGGGTTCAGACAGACATGACTTGAAGGCCAGTCCATCCCCTGCTGACCTGCGGAGTCTGAACAGGTGGATGAAGTGGCTGCATTTCATCACTGGGTGCTGGGATCTGTGGGGAATCTGGATTCACTGGAAGGCTCTCCAAATGCCTCAGGGGCAGACAGGCTCACAGATACACACGGACCTGGGCCTGCCCGGAGATCATTTTCATGTCTTTTACCAGATTTCTCTATTTTAAAAGCTTCTCCTTCCATGTAGTTTGGCAAAGACGAGTATTCAGGATGGCAGCAACTATTTAAAAGGCTCTTACATTTTTACGGCCCTACATTCTTTCCAGGAAGTAGTAGGCAACATTTCTGTGTCTACAGGAGATCTAATGCCAGGGAGCTTATCTGCTGAATCTCTAAGTCTATTCTGGGTTCACATTTGCATCATTATAATTAATTTTATCACCATTTTAATGATCTAATCATGATTAGCACTGATTGACTACCCTTATTATTTTGGTCACTTACTGTGAGCTCCCCTTCCTGCATCCCCCCTCCCCCATCACTCAGGCACCTCCTTCTCCTGTCTGTCATGAAGAGGTGGCTTGACCACTGACCAGGCCGGCCCATCAACCTGCTCAAGGGACCCCACCCGTCCTGCCTCCTCCAACAGATTTCCTCTCCTGCCGTCGCATGCCTCTCACTCACCTTCCATCTGTCTACTGACTGTCCCTGCTGCCTACAAATATGCCCACATCTCCCTATCCCCCAAACCCCTCACCTGATCTTCCATGTCTCGCCACAGCCTTCTTTCTCCTCTGCCTTTTATAGCTAAATTCCTCAAACAGGCCGCCTACAACAGAGGCCTCCACTGTGCTCTTTCTCTTCCTAACCCTCTAAAGTCTGGCTTCCGCCCTCACCTTCTGCCCAAACCTCTCCAAAGGCACCAGTGGCCTCTCCTCCATCCTCACTCTCACAGGCCCCTCCGCAGCCTTGGATGCTGCACATCACTCTCTTCTCTTCTCTCCAGATCTTCAGGATCCGTGCCCTCCTGGCTCTCCTCCTGCCTCTCTGGCCGTCCACATTCTCTCTGGCTGGCTCCTCCTGCCAATCCCACCCTCTAACCAGAGCAGCCCCACAGGGCTCTGTCCTTCCTCTCCTCTCCCACTACACTGATTCCCTGGGGGAGTGCATCAGCTCCCGTGGATGTACTGGCCGTCCCTATGCTGATCATTCCCAGATTCACCCTTCCTGCCCCCATCTCTCTGCTGACCACCAACTGTCCTTCAGATATCTCAACGTGTCCCAAATGGAGCTCATTCTCTTTCCCCCAAAGCCCTGCCTTCTCCCTTCTCCTATTACTACTGAGGGCATCACTGGCCTCTCAGACCCTTCAGCTCCCAATCTAGGTGTCATTCCTGACCCCTCACTCTCTCTGACTCCTCTTATACCAGCTGTTGCCAAGGCCAGTTGATCTCACCTCTGTAACATTTCTTCTTACCCTGGTCCCACCCTAGCACAAGCCCCCATCACACTTCACGCCCAGACCATAGCAATAGCTACTCAGCAGTCTGACTACCCGCAGTCTCTCCCTACTCCAATCCAACCTCCATTCAGCAACTAAAGCGATTTTCCTAAAGCGGATCTGACTGTTCCTTCCCGCCTCAATAAATGCCAGGGGCTCCCTACTACCTCAGGAGCAAATGCAGAATTCTGTTTGTTAGTCAGTGACCTTCCTAACCCAGGCCGACCGTTCTCATCCTTTTATACCCCACTCCCCACTGCATCCTCTTCAGCCCAGCAACACCGGCTTCCCGGCTGCTCCTCCATGAACAAGACGCCACCTCTCGCTTCTGGCACCCCCTCCCCCCACACCTAAAAGGCTCTGCCTCTTGACCTTTCTGGCTTTTCCTTAGTCCCAAGCAGAATCACATCTTTTCCTGGGAACTCTCCCCAGCCCCTCTTAATCTAGAGCCTTCCCTCTGCTTGCTACCCAGCCTGTCTGTGGTTCACTTTGTACCTGTCTTTGCCTGCGGCCTCCCCATAAGACTGGCAGCTCCTTGAGGGCAGGACCTTTTTTGTATCCCCAGCATTCAGCACAGTGCCTGGCATACAGTAGGCACTTAATCAATGTCCACTGATTATGTCACCTTCCCAAGATCACGGTACGCTCTTTACTCATGACTCCTCTGTGTGCAGGCCCCGCTGCTCAGTGGTCTCTGCACTTTCTTCTGCTCCTCCTCTCTGCAGCCGGGGCAGCTCCACCTTCCTGGTGCTGCCCTCACACCTCTCCCCAAGAGGGAGTTACAAAGAGGAGGGGTGGGTGAGAGCCGCAGCTGGACCCAACCAAGGCCCAAGGGACTTCCTGCCGTCCTCTCTGCTGATGCTCAGCCTGAACACAACACATACACACACACACACACACACACACACACACACACACACACACACACACACACACACACGCACACACACGCCTGCCCTGCAGTGCCTGGGGTCTACCTTTAGGGGATCAACTCCCAAGGAGAGGGAGATGCCCTCCATCCCAGCTCTAGTCCTGGCCTCAGCGCTGAGCCCCACCCTGCTCCAGCCCGCTCCCTCCCCACTAGAGTTCCCCTTCTTTGGGCCTGCTGACTAAAGAATGGATGGGCAGTGGGCTTAGAGTCTGACTGCCTTCCCTCCTTGTGCCCTTAGTCTTCCAGATCCTCATTCCCTAAACACAGTCACTGGCAAACCCTGTCACTTATTTCACAGACACTGGGCCCAGTCAGAAGCAATCCAACTTAAGCTGACAATTGGTTCTTTCATTCCCCATGTGGACAGTCCCTCCACCAATGCAGGTCAGACAATTTTCTGCAGCTGAGAATCTTAGCATCACACCTAGTGTCCCCAGCCAGGGCAGGGCAGGGGCAGGACTTAAAGCTGGATCCTGCTGGCTCTTACCCAGTTTGCTCCCTAAATGAGGGGCTAAAGGCCCACTTTCTCCTTCCTGCTCCCCTCCACTTCGCCTGTGTGAGGCAGGCAGGCAAGCTGGGGGTTTTACTATGTAAAATGTAGTATTTGCTACATTTATGTATGTAGCATTTACTAGCTGGGCAGCCTCTTTGGGTCCAGTGACCAGCAAAGGCTAAGCTCTGCCCCAGATGTCCATGTCAGCCGTCAGGGATGCTGTGCCAGTCATACTCTGGCACTGTAGGGGGCATCAGAGATCGGAGGACAGAGTACAGTGCAGCACACGGAGCCACAGGACACTTGCCCCAACCCCTTCCCCCTCCGGTCCTCAGCATCTCCCTGTGAAATGAGGGCTCAGACAAGATGCTGGCCACACCCTGGAGGCTGCCCTCAGCTCTTGGGTGGCCTCCTACAAACCCCCTGCCTAAGCCTCCTTGGTGAAGGCTAGGATCCCTCAGTGGAAGAATTCATTTACTTAAGCTCCAGAACATTTCTAGCAGCTGGCTGTGTGGGACCCCGTGTGCTCCTCTCTGCTCCTCCTCCCATTCCTCTGTGTTATGCCAAGAGCACATGTGCATATGGCTGTGGAGGGGCAGAGATCAATGCCACCATGGCCTCCCTTCCCGGGCAAGGGGGGAAGGACACAGGGGGAGAACACAGAGCAAGGCCAAGAGCTCCAAGGAGGAGCATGGCCCAAGGCAAAGGTGTTCTCTGTCAGGTGCAAGGAAAACCCCAGATCCAAAGCGAGCTCCTTCCACATTCTCTCCCCAGAAAGGCCAGACCTACTTTTGCCGTTGAGAGGCTCATTGGCTTGGATGTCACTTGCAGCCTCAGTGGCGGCACTGACAGGGCTGAGGGCTGGATGGTGTCTTCATTCAGCTCTTCATCTTCTACATCCTCTGAAACACAAGGAACAGGGACACACAAATGCACTGGCTACTCCCCTACTAGAGGCAGAAATGAGTGTATGAATTGAGTGAAATGTTCCTCCTCTAGGTCTTCCCTGAATCCCCGGGCCTCAGCCCAGGGGCCCTTTTCTGCATTCATGAAGAGACAGAAATTGGCTATAATACCTATACAACCAGACTATTGTACAATGTGAAAGAGTTGGCAGATCCTAGACATGATTGTATGCCACCATGGCGGGGGTGGGGGGTGGGGAGGAAGGGGAGAAAAATCTGAAACTCAAGTGACTCTGGAACTGAATCTTGTAATCTAAAAGTAAACAAACAAGTCAATAAAATAAATTTAAAAAAAAAAAGAGAGACAGAAGGGCTCAGGAACTTACCTTCTCCTCTGGGGTAACCATGAAGGACAGGAAACAGGGCAAGAACAAATGGAGACCATCCCTGTCCCAGTAACATTGGGGGCAGGCAGCCTCAGCCCCCTAAGAAGGTCTTGGATCCAGGAGGGCAAAGAGAAAATCTTGGCATTTGGAGCCGACTACTCCAAGGTACCTTGGAAATAACATGCGGACAAGCCCAGCCAAGTGATTCTTCCCCTCCCGTTCCCGCAAAACTTACTATACTGGTCTGAAAGCAAGACTCTCCAAATATCCCCTAAACTGCCATTTCTTTGATGGTAAAATCTAGGTCTGCACTAGGCAAAGAACATCAAGGACAATTTCGCTCAGACACACGGGAGTCGCCAAGGCAGCTGTGGCGCCTCGGTCCGTTTGGAACTACGTGCTGTCTCAATGTCGTTCAAGGGCTGTTTCAGCTGCGGCCAGCTCTTCACGACCCCATCTGGCATTTTCTTGGTCAAGATACTGGAGTGGTCGGCCGTGTCCTTCTCTAGCTCATTTGACAGATGAGGAAACTGAGGCAAACCAGGTCACACAGCTAGTAAGGGGCTGAGGCTGAACCTGAAGGTACACCTGAGTCCACTCTATCCACCGCACCAGCTAGCAGCCCAACTGCATCTTATTTAAAAAAGGAATTAAACCAGGAAAATCACAGAATCAAATATATGCCTCTAATGCCATGCTGAGATAAAGGCAGGATCACTGAGCCACCATGGAAGGGAGAGTTCCTGTATCCTAAGGGCCATGTGCCCATACGAGGCAGGAAGAATCGACCCTCCTCTGTCCTCTCCCTGGGAGCACCTGTGGGACCAGAGCCACAGGCCTGAGTGAGTGTGAGGGTGGACCTCAGAGGAGCCA
Organism: Pseudocheirus occidentalis; assembly: GCA_028646575.1. NCBI lineage: Eukaryota > Metazoa > Chordata > Mammalia > Diprotodontia > Pseudocheiridae > Pseudocheirus > Pseudocheirus occidentalis. Next base: position 2,509,805 of record CM053599.1, read on the forward strand.
GCGGGGCAGCATCTGGCCACCTAACAGTGCTGGGCATACAGACAGAGCAGACATTGGGGAGCTTTTCTCCAGTCACAGAAGACTGGACGTTAGAGAGAAAAAATGAACATGGATGAGTTCCTCCAGTGACATTCTTCAAGAAAGATTGAGAGGCAGAGTCAGGCTCTTACCAACAGCCTGGCCACAAGGAACTCCCACTAACTCAGAGACACTCAGCCTTGAACCGGGCCTTCTTCCCATCAGTTCTCTCCCACAGGTACAGGGCACTTTCTCTGTGACATGAAGGAGGACGAGAAGTCTCTGAAGGCCTCAGGGATCAGGGCAGGGACCAGAGAGCAAACCAGACTCTGGAAAGGGGCACCTCTCAAGGAAAACTGGGTCTTCTCCTTCACTTGACTTCCAAGAACAAGGAGCCCACACTTCTTGCTCATGTGCTGGCTTGCCAAGTGCTGGCTACCAAGCTTGGCCTCCTAGTTACCCACGGCATCACCTTGGGCATCAGCCTCAACTCCTCCCTCTCTTGGATCCACATCTCCATCCAATCAGCAGCCAATTCTTGTCCCCAATGCCTCCATATGGCCCACCTGGATTACTGAATAAACCTCTTACTGGGTCTCTCTGCCTCAAGCGTCCTGGACATGTGAAAATCTGGGTTCAGCCATGTGATCTCGTGTCTCTGGATCTCTGCTTCCTCATGTGTAAGCTGAGTGAACTGATCGGATGGCCACGTGGGCCTCTCCCGGTTCTACAGCCATGATCCCAGGTGCTCCAGCCAGTCCAGGCCCCACAGTCACCCCTACTCAGCAAACTCCAGCTGATTCCTATTGTCTTTAGGACCAAATGCTGTGGCTTTGGCCCCAAGCCGTCTGCTGCTCCAGCTTTGTTCCCTGCTCCCTGCACAGCACAGCCTAGGCACACTGGTCCTGCCGCTGTCCCCACTCTACCTCCTGCTCAGGGGCTATGCGCCATGCCTCGCCATGCTCTCTGCTTATTTCCCCCTCTCAGAATCCAAATTAGGAGGGTCTGGGGCCATCATTTCATGGGTCCTAGCCAAGGAAATTCCCTGTCCCCCTGTAGGTGGGCCCCCTCCCTGCCACTCCCTCTGAAGAGAGGTGCCCAGAGATAGCATTTAAGAGGCTCTTTTTGAGGTTGACAGAGTGCTCTGTAATGATTCTCTCACAGGAGGAAGATGCTATTGTTATAGTTGGGGAGATGAGGCAGAGAGGTGGAGTGGCTTGCCCGGGGTCACTGAGTGCTTGTCTGAGGGTGGATTCAAACTCCCATCTTGCTGGCTCTCTGTTTACTACAACAGGCTGTCCATTTAAGACCTCAGTTTAAAGCATCAAGTTGAAGAAAATCAGCAGTATTTATTTTTCTTTTAAATGTTATTTACTGATGGAAAAATGAGATATTATTAAAAACTGAGAGGGATCAGGGGCACAGGGTGACAGGCCTGGAGTCAGGGAAACTCATCCTCCTGAGTTCAAATCCTACCTCAGAAACTCACTAGCTGGGTGACCCTGAGCAAGTCACTGCAGCCTGCTGGCCTCAGCTGCTCATCTCTAAAGAGAGATGGAGAAAGAAATGGTGAGCTGTCTCAGTGACCCTGCCAAGAAAACCCCAAATGGGGTCACCAAGAGTGAGACACAGCTGAGCAACACACACACACACACACACACACACACACACACACACACACACACAGAAGCTAATGGTCTGGGAGCAGCTCCAGAACAGCATTTGATATGACGATTACAGAGGAAGCACCCAGAGCTCTGAGGATAGCCCTATGGGGGAGGATGGGGGGGACTCAGCAGCAGGAGCTCTGAGGATAGCCCTTGTGGGGAGGAGAGACTCAGCAGCAGGAGCTCTAAGGATAGCCCTATGGGGGAGGGGGGGGGGAACT
>CM053599.1:2512210-2553612 GCA_028646575.1 Pseudocheirus occidentalis
CTGAGGATAGCCCTATGGGGGGGGGAACTCAGCAGCAGGAGCTCTGAGGATAGCCCTATGGGGGAGTGGGGCGGGGGGACTCAGCAGCAGGAGCTCTGAGGATAGCCCTATGGGGGAGTGTGGGGGGAACTCAGCAGCAGGAGGTCCGAGGCTAGCCCTGACCCGGGAACAAGAGGGTGAGGGAAGAACCCAGCAGTGGAAAGTTGGCTCAAGGAAAGATGATCAAAGATTTCATTTCTGAAATGCTGAGTTTGAATTGTCAGAGTCACATCTTCTTGAGGGGAATTAAAGGATCCTAGCTTTAGACCTGGAAGAGCATCCTGTTCACACCCCCTGTTTCCAGGGTCCTGGCTAGCAAGGAGCAGAGCCAGAATTCTGGCTAGTAGTTAGCCACGGACAGTCTAACTAAATTCAGAGCTGATGACCACCAAGTACAGATGAGTGTACAGACATACCGAGCGTGAGGACGTCTGCTTCTTCATTCCCAAAGACAGATGCAGCATGTATAGAGACTGTCCTGAAAAACAAAATGTAGGGATAAACTTTAAATGTGCCAGAGGGGAATGAGTCCATCTGATGGTGACTAGGGGCTCCTCTACACAGCTGCTGTGCAACTGAGAAGTGCCATTCACCCCCAGTTTCAGCTGGGACCCATTCATCTCAAAGATTCTTGATTCTCAATCGCTCCCTGACCTTCGCAAGGCAAAAGAGCCCGAAACTTCAGCTCCAAGTTTCTCCACTTTCAACATCTCTGTCAAGTAGTCGATTTATAAACCAAACCCTTCAGTGAATGTACAGGGGAATGTGGCAGACTCAGCATCAAAAGATGACCTGAAATAAACCCCAGGAATGACCATCCCCTGATGGACACATCTGAGTGGTTGGAAGCCGTGTACGTGGCTGGTGTCCTGGAAGTCATCTGTTTTCCAATTCCAGCTGTATGACCCTGGGCCAGTCCCTTAACCTCAACATCTCCATCTCCTAACTGGTAGAGTCTGGCAGCAACAGCTCCATGTTCCCACCTTGCAGAATCACAGCAAACATTCAGAAAACACAAATGCCACTTTTGTTATTTAAAAAAATGTGTTTTCCAACTTGTATTAAGCTGAAGTAGTTGAAGGACAATCGGGTTTTTGAAGAATGTTTTCACAATCACAGTAAGACATCAGTCTGCCCCACAAAGGACTGCTCTTCTGACCCAGCAGAAATAAGTTTCCCACCAGCCGCTGGCAGCGTGTGACATTGTTACAGGAACAATCCCGGCCACGCTGTAGTACATTCCATTGAATTAACTTCCTTTTAGAAATGTATGAAGTGACATGAATGAGCGAGCTGCACAATGCACAAGATGTGCCTTCTTTGGCTCTGGCACTTTTTGCTCCAACAAAGGAAAAGACTGATATCCTCCCTCAGAAAACCTGCCTTACAAAGCTCTGATTTTCTTCTATGAAGTCTAGAAACAAAGGGTCAGACAATCTTAAAAGTGGAGATGTTTTGAAGCAAGAAAGGCCGTGGAATCCTGCCTCCCAGAGGGCGCAGGAATCCGTCTCCGAACCTTCATTCACTCAACGAGCACCTGAAGGGCTGCTATGCTCAAGGCCAGGCGTAGGTGGTGAAGAGACAAGGGCTCCTGGAGAACCGATACCAGGAAGCACGAAAGAGGAACGGTGGAGTCTGGGAGTCAGCCTGAGCCAAGATGAAAGGACCTTTCCTTGGGTACTTAGGGCTGGCTGACAAGATCATGAGTTACTGTGACCTAGGGGTGGGAGACCTTTGTACTCCTTAAGGATGACTGAGTTAAGGACTTACTGAATGATACCTTCTGTTTAATACTATGTGGCCACTCTAGTAATAAGCTGCTATGTCATATCACTGAGAATGTTGAACTTTGGTTTCTGTGAATGTTTTGCTTTAGTTTACTGCTGAATAAATGGAGAGCTCGTTATACTATGTGATCAGAACCTTCAAGCTGTCTGCTGCAGTGGTCCTCAGGAGAGCTGCTCATGTTTGGCTTTATAACAGGCCACTAAACGATAGGATAGCATAATGCTAATAAATTACATTTTTGAAAGCTCCTCTTCTAATATCAAAAGAGGTGTAGAATAAGGAGACAAATACTCATCAAGCGTCTGTCACCATGGTGGAGACCTTGATCCGAATCCCAGTGTAAGAGAGGCCCCTAAAGAGGGGGAAGTATTCCAGACGCTCTTTCCTCTTTCTACAGGCCCCTGTACTGACAGCACCAAACTCCCAAATATGACAGACTTTCCTCAAAGAGATCCATAAGCACTCCAAAGAGATATGTGTACACACACACACACACACACACACACACACACACACTCTCTCTCTCTCTCTCTCTCTCTCTCCTAAAGAGATGAACAACACCTCTTGCCCATACAGGACACACAGCTGGCTGGACAGCCCACAGATTTATTTTGGACAGACAATGAACACAGATCAATGAAGCCCAGAACTGAATAAGAAGAGGGCAGAAGACTGGACTGCACTTGGGAAATTGGGAGGCATCTTCAGTGACCCCAAGCTTCTCCTTGAAACAGAATCTCATCTTTTTAACCTGCTGAAGCACAGACTATTTATTGTTTAATAAAGAGAAAGAGCTCTGGACAGGGAGAGTGAAAGCATTCAGAAGATGAACATCAGTACAGAGATGGAACCAAGACAGGGCATGGAACGAAATGAAAGTGAAAAGAGAGACACAAGATTTTAGTGGGAAATAAGGAAATTATTCAACTATTCATTAACACCTCAGAATCAGAAGTCTCAAAGATAAAGGACTTTCTGAAAATGCAGGCCTCTAAAATAGGCCCCTGCTTGAAGCCCCCCAGGGGCCAGTAGGTCAGAGTTGGCCACCCCCCACCAGGGCAGCCCAGAGCTGTGGAGGCACAAACCTAAACCTGGCTCTGCCTCAAGGGCCTAGCAGGTCTCCAATGTGTCCTCTCCCCTTTCTCCTTTTAAGGAAGTTGCTATTTAGAGTAGAAATGAGAGTAGAAATGGCCATCTGAGTTCTGGAATGAGATTTCCTCAGAATGCACACTCATCCCAAACTGCCTGGCTTGACAGGACCCTTTCTACTGGCAGTGTTCTTGGGAAGCAGCGGCTCAACCTGGCAGAAGCTGAGAGCTAAGCGGTGGAAGGGGGGGTTTACAACTGGGTGAGAGGACAGACAGTCATAGGATTTCCATGTTCAAAGACTGAATTATTGAAGAGACTTTCATGAAGCTTTGTTCTCCAATGCCTATAAATCAAATTGCTAAGGAGGTATGCATTGTGAATATTCTTAGAAAATGTCTTCATTGTTCCTTTTAAATTTCCCTTTGTAGCACAAATGTTACATTTAAAACGTCAGTTAAAAGGCATTTTTGCCTTTTGAAAGAAAACCCCTATTTAATATGAACATATAAACAAAAATACACTGACAAATCAAGTAAGTGAATTAAAATGTGAAAATAAAGTGGGTGTGTGTGTGAATGTCCCAGCCTAACGAGCCTGACTGTCTACATCTGAACGGTCCCTGCATTCCTGTCCTACCCGGATTCAGAACCACCTTCTGATCTTGGCCATAGGGAATCCAGACCTCGGCATTTTTACCCACCACCCTATGGTAGGGCTCCGAGTGGGGGTATGTCACTGGGTTCTTACTTCTCTATGTGTTTCTCCTGCCCTTCATGTGGATGCTGCCTGAACCGACTATCCTTCAGATCTCAGATTTTTGCTTTGCACAGTGGGGTCTGTGCTGGCAAAATTGGCAGTGGTGGCAAGGAAAAGCCGGGAAAAGAAGGATAGAAGAGGAGAAGTAGTTCTCCAGGATTTTCCTCTCTGACATTAAGAAGGCTGCAGGACAGCCTGCTTTGCCAGCACCCACTAAGCACAGAGCCCTTTCCATCAGACTCTCAGCTACTTTGCGTAAGTGTGGTTCCTCCATTAGAACTCCAACTCCCCCAGAGCAGGGCCTGCTCCGGCCCTTGGGATAGTGCTTTATGCAGAGTAAATAACTGCTTTCTTCTCTCATCCATTCAGACACATCATGTGCATGTCCCCACTACCCAAAGACAAAATATTTTCCCAGATCTGACCTGGCCGTATCATTCTTCTGGGGGCTAGCTGCTGGCTATCTACGAAGGAAGTCTGGGTGGCTCCATTGAGAGCCCTTCAACCTTGGAGGCCTGCTGGCCTTCAGCCTTCCCTTTACCTAAGCCTCTTCTCTTTTTCCTCCCCTCCTGCTGCCAGTGGGAAGTTTCATGCTTTCCTGCCTCCAGGCCTTGATACAGGCTCTTCCCAAAGTCCCCCAATCCCAGGATTTCATCACTAGAAGAGGCTCAGTAGCCATCTGCGTCCACTCCCTCACACCACACTCACCTCACATTCCCAACAGCATCCATGTTCCACTTGTGCTGAGGGCTAATTGTCAGGGAACTGTGTTCCTTGGAGCAAGCCGAAATCTGGCTCTTGGAGGTTCCCATCTGTTGCTCTATTCACCCACTGGGGCTGAACAAAACAAATCAAAACCCCTTCCCACAGCAAAGATTTTCAAATACTTGGCAAGAGTGAGCACCTAAGCTGAGTCTTCTCTTTTCTAGGCTAATCCCACGCCCCCTCCCCCAGTTCCCACCACTAAGTTTCAGATGGCAAGGACTAGGCCTTTTCTGCAGGGTCTGCTCACTTCCCAGTGCTTTCTCAGGTTTTCAAAGTCCTCCTGAAACATAATATTTGAGATATGGCCTAACCAGGACAGAAGGCAGTGGTCTCCAGCTTTGGGCCTCCAGAGTTTCACTGCTGAGCTTCTCCCACTCCTCCTCCTACTGATTATTGGCCCACAAGATTCCATGTGCTCCTCCTCTGAGCCCCTTGACATCTGCCTTCCCCAAATTTAAGCTACAGGTCAGACTGTGCCCAGCTTCAACTCCTCCACTATAACTCTAGGAGGGGAGATTCACTTCTTGCATAGGCTCCCATCACTCCCACTCGGAATCAGTTCCTCACTGCCAGTTATGGTGAGATCCAGAACAGAACTTCCCACTGTTAATGCTTCAACCTGTCCCGAAGGACAAAATTATCATTGGACATTTCAAGTTGTACTGAGGCAAGTCATGAAGTTATTAGCGGCTCTGCTTCTGGCAGAAAGAGCTGGAGTGCAGCTGGAGAGCCAGTCTTCCTTCATTCCCACAGAATGCCAGGTGTGGGATGCTTCTTTCCCAAGCTCCTCCTCTCAACCTTCCTATTTGTGTCAAGGGCACCCCACCTTCCCAGCCATCCTGTCGTCCTCACTCCTTGCTCTCACTCACCCTGCATTGAGAATCTGTGGCCAGACTGTCACTTTCTTCTCCACAATATCTCTCTCACATACACCTCTTTCAATCAACTCAGTCACCACCCTTTATAGACCCTCCTCACCTCTTGCCTTGATTACTGCAACAGCTTTCAGTCTTGTCTCTACATTGCCAGCCACCCACATCCACACAGTGGCCAGAGATTTTTCTAATGCACAGGTTTCACTATCTAGTCCCACCAGTCACCAAACCTCCATGGCTCTCAACTGCAATACACTAAGACTAACAATACACTCCTTTTGTCACTTAAAGCTCTTCACAGCTGTTTCCCACACAACACCGAGGGAAAAATCTGCCCAGCCTGGAATGCTCCCCATCCCCTCACCTGCCTCCAGGCCTCCTAGCCCATGTACATGGCATCTAGCCCTGTGACACGGAGATCCTCGGTGGCAGGAACTCTCCTTGACCCGTTCTTGTACTCCCAGGCCTTAGCACAGTCTGGAACACCACAAGAGCTCAGTCAATGCTTGTCATTTGCTTATGACTAGATGTGAGACATGTGGGCAGAGGTCATGGTAGCCATGGGTCTCCCTCCTGGCTCCATCACAGCTGTTCCTTGTCTCATCTGGCTTTTCCTTCTCTCTGAGAGGTCTAGCTTGAGGGACAGGCTGAAGCAGCTTTCTCCCTCTCAAATCTTTCCCACTTTCAAGGCCCCTAATTCTAGACTCTATGAAGCATTTGGTAAACCTCCAATCACTACGTCAATGCTGGTTATGATTTCAGCCATAATAATTCTATGACACCACTGATCAGATTGGCCAGATATCAAGCAAATACATCCCCAAGCCTAGAATGTCTCCCTACCCTCCCCCTCTTCACTTACTTTCTCCCCATCTCTCCTTTAAAGCCCAAGCGCCACCCTTTCCACAAAGCCCTTCCTGATCTGGAGTCACAATGAGCTTCCCTTCTAGCCTCATACAGCTGGGCTCTGTAACTCTCTCATACACTTAAACCTGAGGGACAGAGGGGAACTCTTTTCTTTCCTAGACCATCAGGCCCACAAGAGCAGGCACCTTGTCTGATCCAAACAGCCTCTCGCTGTTACTGTCAAGCACAATTCCGTAAGTGTGGTAAAAACTGATCAATTTTTCTTGAGTAATGGTGAATGTTCAAGTACATTATTGTTGCGCTGCAAGGCAACGGCAGCCCCTTGTTTTCTGCTGTAACTCTTAGTAAAAGCCATTCAAACTGTCCAGGCTCTTGTTTCTACAATGCTGTTTCATGCTCATGAGGCCTGAGGAACAAAGACAAGAGAAATATGTGCTCCATCTCAGCACATCTGAATGGGAGGGCATGACCTCTGCAGGCCAAATCTGGCAGCTTCTCCCTTTCTTGTATTATCTCTGAACTCTGGCCTGAGGAATTCTGGAAAGAGGACAGAGCAGCAATCACTGCTCACCATGAGGGGGATAACAGCTCCCTCTGGAGTAAGGACTGCCAGCCTTCCAAAAGGTGAGGGAGGGGAGGGCAGGCAGAGACGAACCTTCTGGAGAGCTCAGTCATGGGGGTGACCTGCAGTCATCCCACCATGCAGGGGCCAGGGGGAGCAGTAAATGCTTCTTCCACTGTTCTTTCCTGATTTCTCCCAGTCCAGTCTGTGCTCTGGAGTTGGGTCAAAGGACACATTCTTTTGGGGGTGTGTAGTTGGGGAATGCCCTAGTCACATCTGAGGGCCTAGAAGCACAAGTGAGAAGAGATCTGGCAAACCAGCCAGATGTGGGCAGCTCCTCCTCTAGGCGCCTGTCCCATTTTTCAATAAACTCTGTGGCCACACAATACTGAGAATCTGAGTCCTGTGAAGGGGGATGGAGGTGCTGCTGAGGGGGTAAGGAGAGAGGTCTGTCAACACTCCCCCACACACACACCCCTACAGGCAGCAAGCCCCGGAAAAAACAAGTGCTGATACTTGACTCCAAACCTAGATAGCTCAGGGCTAACTATCCAGGCCAGGGAGCAGCTAAGGGCTATGCGGACAGATCCCCCTCTGGTGGCCAGTGAGGGGCAGGACCAACATGTTGGGGAGAACTAAAGCAGGAACAGGGCTGGAGGTGGCCCTGGATAACTAGCGCTTCAGGCAGCTTTTCTGTAGCATTCAGGAAGACAGCGCATGAAACCCATTTGGGCAACTTACTCTATGGCAGAGACCCAGGGGTCTGCCACATGCACTCCTCCTTGCACAGAACCTCAGCTACTTTTTTAGAAACAGTCATAACTTATTTAGAAAAAGTGCACTCAACATCTGGAGAGCACACTTACGCAGCACTTGAGATTTTACAGAGCCCTCCACAGACTTTATCTCATTTATCTTCAGAACCCTAGGAAGTGGGGGCTATTCCCATTCTCATTTCACAGCTGGGGAGACTGAGGGAGACAGGTGTGAGAGCCTGAGGCTGAATTTGAGCTTGGGTCTCCCTGACTCCAGGCAAATGCTCCACCCCACTTTGCTGGAGCCTCTAGCACCGTGGGGGGGGGGCATTCAGGGAGGACCAGCACTGCTGGTGTGGGTGCTGCCAAGATGCAGGATTTGTGGCTCAGCTTGATGCTGACAGTGACAACCCAAAGCACTTTTATGATGCCCTGAAGACTATCTGGGGTCAAAGACCCATGGTGCATCTCAGCTAGTTAGTGCTGACGGAGCTGCGCCGATCAGTGAAAAGATCGTGATCCTAGAGAGATGGGCTGAACCCATCCATGGTGTTCTCCACAGACCTTCCTCAATCAACGCTGAGACCATTGGTCGTTGATAAGGAGGTAAGTTGATAAGTAGCTGAGATGCACCATGGGTCTTTGACCCCAGATAGTCTTCAGGGCATCATAAAAGTGCTTTGGACTGTCACTGTCAGGCAAGGAAACTGAATTGCTTCCATCTGAATTGTCTCAGAAAGATTTTGAACGTCCCCTGGGAAGATAAAGTACCAGACACTGAGGTCTTTTTTCAAGCTGAATTGCCAAGCATTCAGAGTCTACTGCAAAGAATGCAACTGTGATGGGCTGGCCATCTTGTTCAAAAGCCAAATGTATGTTTTCCTGGAAGACTATTTTTGGAGAACTCACATGGAGGTCAGAAAAAGCAACACAAGGACATTGTCAAGGTCTGTCTGAAGAACTCTGGAATCAACTGTGTGACCCGGGAGACACTGGCACAGGGGCGCCTAGCACGGCATGCCCACATCAGAGAAGGCGCTGTGCACTATGAGGGAAGCAGAATTGTAGTAGCTAAAAAGAAAAGTTGAGATGTGAAAATTAAAAGACATCTCCACTCCCCAGATTCACTGGGACTATTTGCGCCCAAGTCTTGGCAGAGCCTTCTGAGTTCCTATTAGTCTGATCAGTCACAGCTGGACACATGTCACTTTGGTCCTCTTCAAGAATGGAGGACACCCTAACAATTACCAGCACTTTGGGGCTATGGATTTCACCAAAGGCAGAATTTCTGCAGGGAGTGAGGCTGTGTCAAGACAAAGGTCAGAGATGTCTCAAGCTCACTGGGTTTCACTCTCTTCTTATCAACGACCAAGCACTGTAGACCAGTGGCCACCTACCTGCCACAATGACTCTGAAAACTCAAACGACTGGGGAGGGGAGACACTCAGCCAGCACCTAGCATGAAGACAAGCACACGCCTCCTAGAGTCCGAGTCTCCTCATCTGTCAAATGAAAGGACCAGACTCCAAGACTCCTCTTTCTTAGAACAGCAGAATCCTCCTCCAGGGCAGACCACTTACGGTCTTTAGCCTCTGACATGACACACTGACCTCAAAGCCTGATTATTTATCCCAAACATCCCCCAGTGTGCAGATGTCAGACTCACATGAAGGCCTTACCTCACAGAGACCACTGAGAGCAGGTGAATTCCTTGGGAGTCACATGAGCTACTGTCTGTAAAGCGCGCACGCAGCGCACACCAAGCACGTACTCACGCCTGTTCCCTTCCCATAAGCACAGAGGATCTTTTGTCCTCACAGCCCAGTGCCTGGTACAACAAATGCTTGGTAAACTGAATTGAAATGAACTGAATAATAAAAAAAAATTCTGAAGTAAAGTTATGGCACAAAACCCTCTCTCTAAACCACAGAATAAGTTTCACTACAATTTTTTTATTCTGAAGGCTACTGCTTATTAGGACAAAGCAGAAATTTTACTAGTAGATGATTTTGCTACCTAGGTGTGCGGTATTTACACACACACACACACACACACACACGGACACAGACACAGACACACAAAGGGATCGTAAGCTCCTCGAAGGCAGGGCCTGTCTCCCACGGCTGAGCACACACTGAATGAGCTGGAGCTGTGCACCTCTGGGGAGTGTGCAAGTGGACCTGTTACCTTCCCCTTTAGAATGCATGATGACAGCCCTTGAAAACCTTTCTTCATGAACCCCAGGCCTGGAACACAGTCGGAGCTTAATTAACGCTCGCAGGCTAGCAATGAGGCTAGTTCAGTATGACTTTGTGGTCACTGCCCTCTCCTCTAGAGGAAAACTAGAGCTGCCTTTACTAACACTCTGGAATGTCCCCAGAATCCTCCTCAAGCTCTTGCCCCATCCACAGACGCCAGGATCTTCCCAGTACCCCTCTTTCTGACCCTTCCTTCACTGTCTTGCCTAAATCTTGCCACTCCATGATCACCCAGCAGCTCTTCAGGCACCTGAAGAGGCTGTTCACCTGGACCAGGTGACCTGCTCTGCATACTATCAATCCTCACTCAGTAAGCATTTACTAAGTGCCTACTGTGTGCCAGATACTGTGAGGCAATGGGGAGACAGAGGGAGGCCCTCAAAGAGCTGACCATCTAATGGACGGAGGGAGACAAAAAGAGAACAGAAGTGTGTGAACAAACTAGACCTGTGCTAAACAGGAAGCCACTGCCTGTAGCCATGCCATTCTAGAACCAAGAGACTCAAGAGGGGTTCCTCTGGGAAGCCAGGGAGGTCGTGGTCTGAGCAGAGGATGGAGAGTCATCCAGGCCTGGAGAAGATGCCCAGGGCCCCAGGGCGGAGAGAGGGAGGGGACGAGACCTAAGCTGGGGACAGGTGAGGAGCGGAGGTGGTGCTGACCGGACCTGCCCTGAGCAGAATCTCTTCAGTGGCCACAGAGAGAGGATGGGTGGGGTGGGGAGACACCAGAAGACCACTCCCCACAGCACCTGTTGCTGCCAAGGTCCAGGCTGAGGTGATGAGGCCTGAGCCATTCCTGAAGGGGAGGGCAGGAGCCACTCTCCTGCAATCTGCTAATCTCAGGCATCACCTCCCCAGTCCCCATAACTTCTCTGCCTGTGACAAGCTAAAGACCATTCTCCTTGGCAGAGAAAAAAGACAAGCAGGAAGAAGACAAAAGGACCCCTCTGTGCTGTTGGCGCTCCCTAATTCCTTTCCACCCTGAGCTAGGGGGCCAGCATTCTCAGTGTGGAGAAAGGCAATGGAGGGCTGTGGGAAGAAAGGTGCCTCAAAGGTCTGGGTCCTAAAGATGGGAAGGGCAGAAGTCATGAAGTGGTTTTATAGGTCAAAGAGAGGACTTACATTTGGCATCCCCTGAGGGGCAAGGGGCAGAGGGGACACTTCAGGAACATTACCCCAAAAGCTGCATGGAAAAGAGACTGAGGCAGGAAATTTAAGGAGAAGGCCACTGAAGGCAGCGAGGCCCCAACCAGGGGTGGAGACAAGTGGACATACACAAGGAATGAGCAGGAAACCAAAATGACAACATGTGGGGTCAAAGAGGGAGGCGCTGGAAGTCTTGGCAACATTTTCATCCACTGTTTACTGCCTCTTAGCCCATGCAATTCGAGTTTACCCAAGGGGCCAATTCCAACAATTCTGTAACAATTTTGTACCAAAATCCTGTCACACTTGAACCCCCCATGGGTGTCTTCTCTCTCTCTCTCTCTCTCTCTCTCTCTCTCTCTCTCTCTCTCTCACACACACACACACACACACACACACACACACACAGGTCTGAAGACATGGCGGTGACCTAACACAGCTGATCCATGCATTTAGCCACTCTGAACAAAGGACAATCTGGACTTCCCCAAGAGAAAGGGCTAAGCTCTGCCGGTGCTCTCTGTTCTGTTTGGCACTCCAGCTGCCCTGTGGACCACAGAAAGCGAAAGAGGACTCCCACAATCTGAGGGTCAGAACTAGACGGGCTCTGCCTGAGAGGGGCCCCTCGCTGCCGGAGGGTCCGCCTCTCTCCTGCTCGTGAAGTGCCAGGCAGGTCTCCTAACACAGTGGGTTACTGAAGAGGCACCATTCCCACACGCCACTTCACCAAGATCTGCTGCCAATTCTGGAGTCTCTGACCTTTTACAAAAGGACTCTTCTCCCTCCTCCCCCCTCTCTTTAAGGATATGGAAAACCTGACTAAGATTATTTGGCCTGACATTTCCTGTGAGAACACTCACAGCTTCGGATACCACAAAAACACCCTATCTTAACCGTTTAACTTCAAAACCCAGATGAAGTCTTCACTGGGCATCTGGGTTCATTGGCTCCACAGGTACCAAAGTGTGACCACAAGAGGCATCAGTCAGTGGGGAGAGACGAGACAAAAGTCACCACACAAGGGGGTGGCTTCGGAGACAAACCGCACGAGATCCTCACAAACAATCATTTCTTGGCTCGTCCCATCTGTCAGCCCTCCCCTCACCCCCATGTACTTCAGCAAACCCCAGAGGAAATGTATCAAGTACTCTGTGTACACATTCATCCCAGATGCACGTTCTGAGCTCCCAACTCCCAGCCTGGGGAAGGAGCTGCACAGGCAGCCAAAGAAAAGCCCCCTCCGGGGCCTGCTACTCACAAGACCAGAGCATGAGCGCGTCACACTTCTGCTGCACGAGCTGCCACCGAGATGTTCTCCTGGCCCCTCCAAATGAAAGTATCGGGCAGCGACTGTGAACAACCCAAACTTGGGAAAGTGTGCTGACTTTTCTCTGATCTCTGGCCTTCTCTATGGTAGAGAACTAAGGTTCTGGAACTTCCATCAGTCACAGCTCCCTTGGAGGTCTAGGCTGGGGCTACCAGCAGTCCCTTAGCTGAATTCAACTCAACAAAACTTTATTAAATACCATGTGTTCTATCAAGTACTATGCAAAGGGCTGAGGATACGAAGACATACGCCAAACAAGCCTCACCCTCAAGAAGCTTACATTCTTATGAGGTTAAAGCCCATATATCTGTGATTTCAGCAGAATGGGTGTCGCTTTCACCATTGCAAACAGCAACTCCACAATGGTTTAACAGATAAATTGCTTCAGAAGAATAAATTCACCTCCTAATTACCAACTAAGAGCTTAACTCAATAAGCGTTTATTAAGCCAGAAAGTCCAAGTGCCAGTGGCAAGGGTACAAAGATGGCCCACAACCAAAGCCACTGAGACAGAGCCCCAAGCATTAGGGATCGATGATGATGACCAGTGGAATCCAAAGGCCTTCCTCGTGGTCAGGGCCTCTGATGCTAAGGAGCTGAAGAGCTTCTCAGAAGCACAGAATCTCCTGGAACTGGAGCAGGGGAGCTCCCGTGATTGGCTGAGGGTAAAGGCCAGCACCAAAACTTTGTCATCAGGTCTTTCACAGGTTACCCAGAGCTCTCCAGAGGTCCTAAGACCCTATCAGCAAGGTCCTGGGGCCTCCCATCACACCTAGCATTTGACCAACACTATGCCAGGGGCCAAGGAAGCTGTGGGTTTAAAGCAAAGGTCACAAGGGAGTGGGCAGCAATGAAGCACAGGGCAAAGGGGTAAATTAACCTTATTTTAAGTACTCTACTTGAACAAATGCACCTTATTTAGAGCCCTGCACTTGGGAGGGCGAGGGGGGGAGGTGTGCAGTGCAGCAACTAAATTCTTAAACCAGGCATGACTGATTCAGCCTGAATCCAAATGACAAGTCAAGCACAATGAATGCAATCATTATTACTACAGGGTGGATTCATCAATCCTAACTCTTATCCTAACAGCATTAATTAACTCCAGCTTAATCCTATTCTGCTTAATTCACTGACAATCACAAGAACTGAAAAAATGCTGATTAAATTGAGTAGCTGCATTCAAAGGATCTTCACAGAAACTGCCCTGTTTGCCTCTGAAGAGCTGTTGTTCCACTGGGGGAAGCCAACACAGACCTAGCTGAGTAAAACCGCAGAGAGAATAAGTCTATCACAGCCTGGGCTCTGAGGACAGACAGCCTTTGCTCATGGGGGTAAGGGCAGTGAGAGGCCCACCTCCCTAAAGGAGTCAAGACTTTCATCCTGGAGCCCCCCACCAGCAAACGGGAGGCTCACTCTTCCTATTATGACAGTGCAGGAATAGAGAATGGAGCATGCCCAAGGCAACTCACCACACCTGACAATAGCAGAGCGGTGTCTCCAAAACCACCTGAAGGAAGAGCCAGCAAACGTCATTCTCAGTCTATCTGTCCCGTGGTCACTCAGAAAAGGACTCAGGAAGACACAGCTGCACAAAGCATCCTGGGCTCTTAACAAGAGGCCACATGGTGCCACCAACGCCAGACACGCTGGGTAGTCAGAGGTCTCCAGGGCTGGGTCTGTGCAGTGGATACAACAAGATTCCAACAGAAGAGGAAAACATGATGCCAGCTTTTAGCAGCCCTACAGCACTCTAGCAGTTTGAGGATATGCTCCAAAGAAGGTCAGGGGCACTGATCGTGTTTCAAAAGCAAGTGGAAAAAGGGAGAGGAACCAGGAATCACACACAAGAGCTGTGCAGCAGATAGGCTTTGTCTCCAGGAAGACAGCGGAGGAACATGAGGAGAAAAGACGAACAAAAGTAAATGAGACTGGCCCAAAGCCATCTCCTACAAGGGGCTAGTTCTGGAGCTAGTTCTGTCTAGTGTGTGAATAACTGTCTCCACAGGGACCAAGCACTGATCTGGAGAAAAAGAAGTACATTTTGGCTGGTCACATGCACAGAAACTAAAGGCATGCCAAGTCCTCTAGGATGGCATTACTATCAAGAAGACCTGGGCACAATAGAGCTGGCAGGACCAGAAGCAGCAAGGCCATGAAGGTCAGCCTGGCCCTGCCCCACCACGTGCACATCAGCATCAGGTCAGGCAGACCCAGAGAAGGCTCCATGCTGCACCTGATGCCAGCCCAGAAGGAGTGATGCGGTTATACAAAAGCCACTGCATTTGCCATGTGAAGACTTCCTCACCAACAGATTTGTGACACCTTGGAGGAAGGCTGTCCCTGAAAAGTTCTGATTACAGGTATGTAGTGGGCCCAATTTCAAGGTGGACCGACAATTCGCTAATTTAAATTTGATCATATGAGGCTGAACGCTGCCTGTTAGAGTTAAGTAGCAGCTCCAACCCTTTAGGGAAGACTAAGATGTGGAGAGACGCCCAAGTCAAGCGAACCCAAAGCTATGGCAGTGCCCACAAGGGTGACAGGGAGCTGGGACAGCCCTCTGTGAAAGTGCAAGGGCAGCTAAGACTCTGGGACTTCTTCCAGAGGCTGGGGCCGCCTGGTAGCATCAGAACAGTGTTCTGGCTTTCAGCCGTGACAGAGGCACTGAGGGATGAAGAGCGATGAGAATCAAGGGACAACTGCCAATCCAACAGCAGCAGAAGCTGGAACTAGGCACACGAGGGAGAGCGTGAGTCCCACATGAGAAGCAGATGGTTCTATGAAGGCCCAAGTTAGTGACAGAAAAGAGTGGAGGAGGAGAGGACAAGAACCCCAGCGACTACAGCGGGAGAAGGAAGAGCATTCCAGACACTGGAAACATCCTGTGCCCAGGCGTGGACTGAGGAGCCAGTTGGGAACATGAAGTACGTGAGGAGGAGTAATGTAAAATCAGCCTGGGAAGAGAGGCTGGAGGCAGGCTGCAGAGGGACTTAAGTGTCCCAGAGAGTCATCTGCATTTTATCTTGGAGGCAGCAGGAGACAGGGAAACTTCCTGAGCTGAGAAGTGACAGCCACACCAGAGGAAACAGGGACATCAGGGAGAAGTACCCAGGGCCCCCACAAGGGTCACACGACCGGGGGGACCTCCAGGATGAGGAACCCACCAGCCCCTAGGCTGGGAAGCTGACAAGCAGCCCTAAATAATTCTCCATGACTTCCCCCAATTGTTCCCGGTTCTGCCCTGGGGAGCTGGGGGGCAACACAACACATCTAATCTGTGCTTCGTGACCTGAAGAGGGTCGTCACATCCTCCTCACAGCCTTCTCTTCAGCCTAAGCTCCTGGGTCATAGATGCCCAGCCCTTCCCCACCCTGGCCACCCTCCTCCACAGGGTTCCCCATTCCTTCCTGCGGTGGTACTCCACTAGGTAATGGATCTGTGTGCTGCAGGGAGCAGCAGCATCCCAAGGGAGCTGCCCTAGGATGGCCTCGTCCACTGTGGTCTGGTTTACCGAAGGATCATAAAAAGGAAGTTTGGGGCACATGTTAACTGATGAAAACTGACAGTAATTCTACCCATAAATTATTCTGCGAGGAAGCGTTTCCAACTTTCCAATAAACATGGAGCACCAAAGGCAAAGCTCTAAAAGGTAATAAAACTGCCACGGGTTCTTGGACAAACTCCAACAGAGACTTGCAGGAGGATGAGGTGTCTCTGCCTCCTCTCTCTCTGGCTCACCAAGGCCAGGCAGCAGATCCTAACAAGCATTCCTCTGCTTTCCCTTTCTTAGCTGAGCCCTCCTTTCCTCGTACAGAATCAAGTCTTAGGAAGGTTTGCTGGTCTGAACTAATGCCCTGCTCCTTGTCCTGGTCTCCTAAGGCCCTCATCCCCAGGCTGACTCTCAGGCACCCTCTGCCCTCTGACTCTGCCTGCATTCTCTCCTGCCCATGACCCTGTCTGCAGAACTGTTTTGGGCCTTGGACATCAAGGCCTCCGTCAGGGCTCCATCGTGTCAACACCCTCCATATTGTCTTCAATACAGCTTAGGTGAGTCCCATGAAGCCTTGCAGCCCTAATCCAATTCCACCACCTCCTAAAAGCCTTGCCACCTCACCCCACCCCTCATGGCTTCTCCTTCATCCCTTCGGCACTCAGCCTTTGTCCCATCACTTTTCACCCTTGGTAGAGGTGGGCTTCCTGCAGGAAGTGGGCCAAGAATGGAATTTTAAAGGAAGCAAAAAAAAATCTAAGAGATGGGGCAACAAGGGCCTGCCCCCCAGGCATGGCAGACAGCCTGAGCAAAGGTGCAAAGGTACGAGTAACACAACAATGTGGAGGCTGGTTTGGCTGGAAAGGAACAAGAGTGCCAGGAGGACTGGCAGAAACAACTGTGAAGGAAGTCTGTATTTGATGCAAGAGGAGGCTTCTTGATCATGGAGTGATATGATCAGACCTGGGGCTGCTCTGGGGAGGACGGACAGGAGGCAGGAAGACAAATGAAGAAGCCACTGCACTAGCACTCTATCTGATAAGGTAAAAGGTCACGAGGGAGGCCTATGTCGGGTGGGGAAGAAAGGACAGACATGGTGAAACTGACTAGATATGGAGATAGAGAGAAAGGAAATCTAAGTGACTGGAAATTTTTGTAAAGGGCTGGCAAAACCCTTGACAAAAAAACAAAAACAAAAATGAAGAAGTCAAGAAGAGGGATGGTTGGTGTTGGGGAAGACAATGAGAAGGCTATAGGACACATGCGTGTTTACTAAGTAATGAGTAATGTGGGACAAGAGTACAAGACTTGAGTCTGGAGGTGGCCATGTAGAAGGGGAATCAAATGCCAAGTGATGATAACTGAACCCCTGAGACATACCACCTCACACCTATGAGACTGGTTAATACAATCGAAAAGGGAAACGACAAGTGTTGGAGGGGATGTTGAACAAGCAGGCCACTAAAGTACTGTTGGTGGAGTTGTGAACTGATCCAACCAATCCACTACTATGCCCAAAGGGCTACAAAACCACACACATCCTTTGACCCAGAAATACCACTACTAGGTGTGTATCCCAAAGAAATCAAGGAAAAGGAAAAAGACCCACATATGTACAAAAACTATCTAGTGCAGCTCTTCTTGTGGTGGCAAAGAACTGGAAAACAAGGGGATGCCCATCCACTGGAGAATGGCTGATGCTATATTACTATGATGGAACACCACTGTGCTAGCTGAGCAGGAGGGTTCCAGAAAAGCCTGGGAAGATGTATATGAACTGATACAACGTGAAGTGAGCAGAACCAGGAGAATGTTGTACACAGTAACAGCAACATTGTAACAATCGTCAGCTGTGAATGACTTATGTGAACTGGTGCAAAGGGAAGTGAGCAGAACCAGGAGAATGTTGTACACAGTAACAGCAACATTGTAACAATCGTCAGCTGTGAATGACTTATGTGAACTGGTGCAAAGGGAAGTGAGCAGAACCAGGAGAATGTTGTACACAGTAGCAGCAACATTGTAACAATCATCAGCTGTGAAGGACTCAGCTCTTCTCAGCAATACAATGGTCCAAGGCAATTCCAAAGGACTCATGATTAAAAATGCCAGCCACCTTTAGAGAAAGAGCTGATGAATGCAGACTGAAGCATACTTTTTTACTTTAGTTTTCTTGGGGTTTTTTGGTCTGCACTTTCTCTTGCAACATGGCTAATATGGAAATATGCTTTGCACGACTGCACCTGATAATCTATATTAGAGTGCTTACCTTCTTAAGGAGAGGTGAGGGAGGAAGGGAGGGAATTTGGAACTCAAAAATTATAAAAAATGAATGCTAAAAATGGTTTCACATGGAATTGGGAAAAAATAAAATGAAAACATTTTTAAAAACCACACACCAAAGTTAGCAGGTATCAGAAACCTGCTGTATTTGTGAGTAAAGGACTCACTGACAGTGAGACCTACTTAAGGAGTTCAGGGCCCTAACATGGATCATCGTAAGAAACAAAGCAAGGAAAGAACCAGCGAGCACGCGGCTACCACTGGCACACTCAAGTCACCGGGCCCAGACAAATTGCCACCTTGCGTCCTGAAGGAACGGATAAGTGGGGTCAGCTGACAAGTCTTTGTCAACACTTGAAAAACGGTAGAAAACAGGCAGGGGCCACGGTACCAGAGAAAGGGAAATTCCGGGTTTTCAAAAAAGGTGAGAGTACAGAGTCTTCAGACTTCAGAAACGAGCTAGGATGACCATTCACGAGATGGTCATGAAGGTTTAGACAGTACAGTGGTGATCCTGAAGAGCCAGCCTGGCTTCATCCAAAACGGGAGTCGCCAGACCCCCTTCCTCTCCTGTCCTGACAGCATGACCAGACAAGAGGGTCAGGCAGGCAGGTGGTCACCAAGCGTTTAAGTGCCTACTGAGCACTGTGCTAGGTGGGAGGGACACAAAATCTGATGGCAGAGACAACATGAGAACAATGATATCCACAAGAGGCTTTGGAATAGACAGGGGATTTTAATGGTGCTTTGCAGGAAGCCAGGAAGCAGAGGTACAGAAGGAGAACACTGCGGGCTGTGGGCCAGTCAGGGAAGAGACTGAGTTGAGAGACGGAGTGTCTTAGATGAGGAAGAGCCAGGTCTGGGTCACTGCATCACAGAGGAGGGCGAGTAACATGTAAGAAGGGCTGCAAAGGGAGGAAGGGGTCGGGTGACTAAGGATTCTAAAAGCCAAAGAGGTGGTTTCTCTTTCATTCTGGAGATAAAAAGGAGCCACTGGGGTTTTCTGAGTAGTGACATGGTCAACCCTGGCCTTTGGAGAGAACAATCCGACAGCCAAGGGGAGGAAGGACCCAAGCAGGGAGAGAAACCAACAACCTGGACCTTTGAGCTCTTGGAGAAATAAAGAGCAATCCCACTCTACAGCATCATCATGGGTAATTACTCTCCTCTGGAGCACCGCATTCAGTCCAGGGCACCTCAGTTTAAAGACTCTGATAAGGTAGAGCGTATACAGGGGAGAGCAACTAGGGCATTGAAGGGTCTCCAGGCCATGGGTGTGAGGACTGTTTGAAGGCTCTGAGCATCTTTAGTCTGAAGAAGACTTGGAGGGGATGACGCAGGATCACAGACTTGGTGCTAAGGACTTTCCAGATCTAATCCCCCTGAGGCCCAGAGAGATTCACCAAGCTAAGCAATGCCAGAGCCAGGATTTCTTTATTTTGGAGGGGGAAAACAAAGTAATTGGAGGTCAAGTGACTTATCCAGGGTCACACAACTAGTTAAGTGTGAAGTGTCTGAGGCTGATTTGAACTCAGGTCCTCCTGACCTCTCAGGGTCAGTGATCTATTCACTGTACTACCTCATGGCCCAAGATCCAGAATTTCTAACCCAGGTTCTCTGACTCGACATCTGCTTTGTTTTTGCCGTGCCGCACTGACCACAAGAATAGAGGAAAGCCTGACACAAAAAGGAGATTATTAGGCTTGTTCTGTCTGGCACTGACCTTTTAGGCTGGATGTCAGGAAAGAGCCCCTCACAATTTGAGCTGTGCAAAGAAGGAACGGCCTGCCTCCAGAGCAGCAGCTCCACCCTCCTGGGAGACTAGATAGCCACACGGGTCAGAGAAGTTATCCTAAGGGATCCCTTTTGCTTACAGGGAGGATTCTAAGAAGGGACTCTGGAGGTCTATCCTAATGCTCAGACTCTGTGGTTTTCTACAGTTCTAATGCTCTACATACAGATGGAGCACAGCCCCAGGTGTGGACAGACAAGGTCCTGCCCAAGTGAACAATGTCACAGTGCAGCCTGGCACCGAGCCTGAAGGACAAAGCCTGGATGCGTCCCAGAGCTCAGTAGTTCTGACTGAAGGCATGATCGAGAAGCTAGCAGACACAGGGAGTGGGGCCGAAATTGGGGCTGCCTCCCCACAGGGATGGCTGGCAGACAACTCTACTACAGTACAACGTCACAGAGGCCACGCTGCTGACTGCTACTAGAGAACGGGTTCTACCTTACCAGGGAGCCTTTGGATGTATCTCACTGAATGGGGATGAAAGGATCCGCTGCAGAAGGAACAGTTTGGCCCAGGCTGATATACGGTGAGCCTACAAAAATGGGGCGGATCGCAGAGTTGGAGACCTCACTGGCAAGACCAGAAAAAAAAAACAGAACACAGAGCTCAAGATGGAGCCTGATGCTGTGAGGGAGGCAGGGAGTTACACAGAAGCCCACCCTCCCCTGGAAACCATTCCCATCAGCCTCTACCAGAGGCTACACAGGAACTTCCTCTACTCACATGCCAAGAGGGCAGTTACTGAATCTCAAGTTTCTGAAGCCCAGGATCCCAAATAGGGAAGGAAAGAGTTACTGCATAATATAGAATACCTGACTCTAGACTTCCAGTGGGAGGAGGAAGAAGAGGGAGGGGGGCAGGAAGAGGAAGAAGAGGAGAAAGGCAAAGAGGAGGAGGAATCCCATTCAGCACCAACTTCAGGGCTGCCCTTCCAAACCACTCTATGTTTGAGAGTTCTGAGATCCAGCCTTCTAGAAAAAGAGAGGCAATTTCTTGGCAAGAAAAGAATTAAGTATATTGCTCCTACAGCTAGAAGGCTAGAGGGAGGCTAAAGCCAGAAAATCAAGCAAAACATAGCAAAGGCTATGATTTTTTGAGAGCCCCAGCTCCACTCCCACCCCCGCCAAGACTGAAGCCCAAAACTTCCCTCTTGGGATCTCTCTTTGCTGCCTCTAGGAAATCTCTGAATCCAGTCACCACAGGGCTCATGTCTAGTATCCAAGATACAGAGTGACCACCCAGGTCTCAGGTCTACCAGACAGCAGAAAATGCAGAAAAGCCACGGGACTCAGGACAGGCCAGAACGATCACCAGCTTTGATGCTGCTTCTAAGTGCTTGGCCTGCCTCACTGGTTGCCTCCTGGACATCTCCAATGGGAGGACCCTTTCAAATGTCACCTGTCCAGGACAGAATTCCTTCTCATCCTCTCCTGGCTGGAGAAATCCCCTATTTGCCCACTTGCTCCTTGGCTCCACCCAGGCAGGTACTGCCCAAGGGAGGCAACCATCACCTCCATCACCCGCTGCCAGGGTCACCCCACTCCCATCCATCCTCCACACGTCATCACCCCAACCACTACAAAGTACACACCAGTGGCTCTCTGACCATGTAACTCATCAGGAAACTTCAATGGTTCCTTTTTACCTCCAGGATGAAAGAGAAATCTTCTCCTTGACTTAGAATTCTTTATTCTGCAACACTGTAAACATTAACTTTGTAGGGGGTGTCACGGAGCAGCCTCCGTACTGTCCCAAAATGTCACAGGAAAGAGTCTCTGACCCCAGGAGTTACATCATCCTCGATCTTCCTCGTGGCCAAAACCAGCCTGGGCTGTTTTCTGAGGAAAGAAGCTTCTTGTCCCTAGAAATACTCCTACACCAGGCGGATAAGACTTACTAGAGAGATCGGAATGTGGAGGCATCCTACATCGCGTGGGAGGCTGGACGATAGCGTTAGTTCTCCAGTCCCATTTAACACTGACATTTTTTAAAAACCTCCAATGAAGGAGCCCTGCAACAAGCCGGACTGCATGATTTCCTATGAGGTATTGAAATACTCCAAGGCAGTGGTTCTCAACCTTCCTAATGCCACGACCCTTTAATATAGTTCCTCACGTGGGGGTGACCCTCAACCATAAAATTATTCTCGTTGCTACTTCGTAACTATAATTTTGCTGCTGTTATGAATTGTAATGTAAATCTCTGATATGTATTTTCATGGTTACAGACTGAACATAACCCACAGGTTGAGAACCGCTGTTCTAAGGGGAGGCTTAGATGAAATCATTTCATTTCTAAAGTTTTAGTACAGACAACATCAAGTACTTGGGAAACACTCAGCAATGGCAGAAGCCTTGGTCTCCATTAAGCTGCGCAGCAGTCTGAGAAGCCGTGGCCTGTAACTGCGTCAGCTCCATTACTTTCAGAGGAGAGAAGACAACAGCATGGCACTGATTACTGCTGACGGCGTCTGTATTTTGTGATAATAGGAACAGCGCCCAATGTTCTGTGCGTCAGCTTTTGAAAGGAGCTGTCAGGAAACGCTGGCCTCCCCACAAAAGGCAGAACTGATTGCTTTCTGGGCGCTTCTCAGAAATGGAGAACGGAGTGTTTAAACACAAATTCACTTTGCAAACAGAGCACCACACAATGTGCCCACTGCAGACTCCAGTGTACGGTGACACTTCCCAGGATGCTGAGCCCACATCCCCTGGGACAAAATGTCCGCCCTGCTAGGGAGCAACTTGGTCAAGAGTTTTGTTCCCTCCCCCATTTCAAGCAGAAGAGAAACGGCCACCAGGTTTGGGGGCAAGTGTCTGAGAAAGGAAGCTGGGGCACCGTAGCATTGCCTCTACTGACCCCAGGGAGCTGATGGGAGGCATGGATTTGATAACCTTTCTGTGACCTTGCGGCTTCTGCTGAACAGCTCAAGGAATCCTCTCTCCTTCAATCATGCTCAACCCTCAGTCTCTAATTAGGTTTAAGATTCTTTAGCAAAACAGGAAAAACCAAGAGGCATGTTGACATTTCAGGCGAGAACTCAAAGGTGCTGGGTAATGAAATCCTGCATTTAAACTCTCTCAGGGAATCACAACAGCTCAATGCCTATTTCCACATTGCACAGAAATGGCCCAGAAGTCAGATAGACAACACACACACACACACACACACACACACACACACACACACACACACACACACGGACAGAAAACATTCAAGAGTACATTTTCCTCCCAGATCCTTTCCTTCCGGAGAATTAAAGAGCTCCACAATACGTTCCCCCCACAACTTCTCTGTCAGACGCCCATCTCCAGTGAATCTGGCTACTTTTCATGGCTGTTCTCTCTCTCTCTAGGATGGAACACTGAGGAGGTGAGGCTGTCCCAACAGGAAGTCCAGGCTGAGCTAGCATCCCTGAGGCACCCCAATAATATTCTAGCCCCCTCTCTAGGTAGCATGGGTAACAGGAAGCACCGGGCCCCCTGGAGCTGGAATCTTTCCCAACACAAATCCACCTAAAAGACGGCTGTACAGCCCATCCAAAAAGTTTTCTACAAAGAGCCCAGGCCTTCCTCCACGCTCTCCCCACTCGACTTTTCCCTCTGTTTGGCCACCAAAGTGGTTTCCATAAGGTTACACTCTAGGGTCTTGTAGAAACTCTGTTGTCTGGCACTAGGAGCCCTTCCTAGCCTTGCCACCTTACAGTTCACAATCTGGTGACACCAGCCTTGATGCAGAACCTGAACACACCTCCGCCTTCCATCTCCCTCCTCTATGTCTGCCAGGCCCCTGGCTGCAGCTGGCACATTCCTCTCTCAAAGATCATCACCGTCCACACACTCTGTCTCCTTATCACATTCACTAAGTTGATGGTGACATTAGGATGGTTTCTCCTGGAGTGCCACAGGGCCTTCTGCTTTTCTCTCTGTCCCACGGGCCTGCCACACACAAGGGCCTGGTAACACCAAGGGACTGACTTTCTCTAGCTTCCCAATGTTCTTTCCTCTACTTCTCAAGGACCAGGAGGCCCAGTCTAGGAGGCCCTTCCATCTCTCACAATTATCTGACAAAGGAGCAAAATCGTCCCAATCCACATGTTCTCTGCAGGCATTACCATTTCCCACCTTGCATCCCTTTAGACAATCTCATTTATTCTCCTCTCTCTCAGAGGTGAGAGAGAAGAAAGGCAGAAGATCTCAGAGATCTAACACAGAGACAATACGAACAGAACAGAATTACACAGGAGAGGGCTAAGGTGGGCCTCCTTCTTCCCTCTCCCCTCCAAACCATCCTTCACACCACCATCAGACCTATCTTAAGAGGCAGATTCGGTGATGTCGTCCCTGCACTCAAAGCCTGCCATAGCCAGCGTCTGAGGGTCTGTGCACAATGTGGCACCACCAGCTTGTAGACTCACCAGCTCTTCTCTGCTCTGGCCAAGCCAGACTACTTGTTCTCCTTGGCCTCCTCTGTTCCTGCTGCCCTCACAAGCTACCTGGGAAATTCCCACCCACCCTTTGGAAACACAACTCCAGAACCACCTTTTCTAGCAAATCTTTGCCCAGGGTTTAGAAAAGTTAAGATCACGTTATTTTATTTTGATTGTTGATTACAAAGCATTTGTCTAGATAATTCAATATCTGGCCTTTCACAGTTATCTTTCCTCAATCAAGACAAATCTCGCTCACATGTGATGAACACACAAGATGCCTTGGTACCTGAATAAAACCTTCAACAAGAAAACATGATCTATGGCTTTTCAAAGTGAGGAAAGGGTTCCTGTGTGAAGTGCATAAAGTAACTGGAACCCCAACTTATGTTCTAGAGATGGCCCTGTCTGTGGATAACACTGGGGTACTTTTGTGAAGCTGCTGCCTCTTGTAAGTAAGACTCGTTCAAGCATATCTGCCTTTGCTGCAGAGAGATCACCCTGGCCAGGCATACAGAAAAACAAATAAATGAGGAGCTTCTATGTCCCCCAGATCCTAACAAGCCCCACCAGCCTGCCCTCCCTGGATTCAGGAACCATGGAGGATGGGGCAGTGGTTTGCATTCAGAAGATGCCCATGATGGGTGCCAAAGTAGAGGCCAGGATCAGAAGCTGGCTAGAAGACATATCTTGGGGCCTCCGCCTCTTTCAACACAGCGCCTCTGGCTTGTGAATAGCTACGAGATTGTTCACACAAGCTATTAAATGCTTTAAGAAAGGAGGGACTCCTAAGAGTCTGAAGCAATCTTAGACTCCAAGTCACCAAGAAGACAAAGTTTCTTGGACTCCAAAGTTCTTCCCATCCCATAACAGCCTCAGGCATCTCTCCTTGGGTTGATTTACTGTCTTTCTTGAACTAACAAAACCTAGTTGACGTGAAGAACCTGGTCTCCAACAATTACAGAAATAAGAGATAAATTTAAAATGAAAACTGAACCCTTATTCCTGCTTGTGAGATGTAGATGTTTCTGGCACTCCACAGAAGAGGCCAGCAAGGACACGCCGCTCAGCCGCTCATCTGGAGAGTGCATGTACCGCTCTATACAGATTCCTGGAGGCCTGCTGCCACCTAGAGGACATTTTCCACATTCCAGTTCAAACTCTAAGCCGGCTCTAGGTTGCTATATAAAGTCCCCCTGAACTCACAGCAAAATCCAAACATTCTGGAGAGCAATTTGAACTATGACAAAATGGCTATGAAATTGTGCACACCCTTTAACCCAGCAATCCCACTTCAAGGGCTGCATCCTAAAGAGATCATACAAGTGAGAAAAGGACCGTATGTACAAAAATACTGATAGCAGCTCTTTTTGTGGTGGCCAAGAACTAGAGATTGAGGGGATGCTCGTCCACTGGGGAATGGCTGAACAGGCTGTGGTAGGTTCGTGAATGTAATGGAATACTACTGTGCTATAAGAAATGAGAAGCAGATTCAGAAAATCCTAGAAAGATTTATATGAACTGATGCTGAGTGAGGTGAGCAGAACCAAGAGAACATTGTATACAATTACAGATACATTGTATCTGTGATAACTGCCTCTGACAGACTTAGCCCTTGAGTGAAGTCAGCAGAACCAGAACACTGTATACAATTATAGATACATTGTATCTGTGACGACTGCCTTTGATAGACTTAACCCTTCTCAGCAATGCAAGGACCTAAGATGACTCCAAAGGACTCATAATGGAAAACACCGTCTGTCTGCGTCCAGAGAGAGAGCTACGGAGTCTGAGTGCAGAGCAAAGTGGACTGTTTCCTTTACTTTGTTCTTTTGTCCTTATCTTTCTCATGGTTTCTCCCATTCATTACAATTCTTCTATACAACATGACTAATGTGTAAATGTGTTTAACATCCATGTATACGTAGAGCCCATATCAGAGTGCACAGTCTTGGGGAGGGAGGAGGAAGGGAAAGGAAGAAAACACAAAACTTATGGAGGTGAATACTGAAAACTAAAAATAAACTAAAAAAAAAAAAAAGAACTCGTGGCAAGCCATACTTTGGGGGCAGCTGCAGAGACAGCATTAACTCACTCCCGTCACATACAAGCCTGCACACAACTATTCCCTGGTTACCAAGTGATCCCCCTCGACCTCTCTGGATTTTTATCTTTACTCTGTTCCCCCAGTCCAAAAAGCAGTCTCCTTGACAGAGACAGAAAGACAATCCAAGTGGGCCACTCACTGCTGCAGCACCCTCCAAGTCCCCCCAGTCACTCTGTCCTGGACATGAAGCTTTCTTTTCACTAACAACACATTCTAAAGCCCCCAAGCCTTTTAAGATCCTCCCAGCCGGGCTTGGCTCATGGACCTGACTCCACGTGCTGCTGGTCCTTTCGCCCCATCTTTGCTTCTGCCCGTTCCAAACCCCAGCTGGCAGCAAGCTCCTGCTTCCACACTGGTCCCCAATCCTTCCCGGCAGTACTGCTTTCCTCCACTTAGCCAAAATTTCATTCCAGAGATAGCTAGCCATCATTCCACCTGGGCTGAGAGCCCATTCAGATTCACAGGCCAACAGAACCTACCTATCTCCTTCTGAATTTTTGAAATATGGAATTTCCCCAGACCTAGAGAGCAATCAAACTGTGCCTGGCCTTCCTCTCTTTCTCTGTCATAAATGAAGATGCAAAAGTCAGATCCACCCTAGCAATCTGCTCCTCTTTGTTGTGAAGAACCAGATCCTCATGGATTCAGTCCATGTGGAGACGGACGGGGAAGGGAAAGAGTGGTTGCAGAGGCAGCAGGGAGAAAGTTAGGGCAATGACCGGGGGAAGCCATGGGCCTATGGTTTTAGGAATCTATGGCACTAGAAACAAGTCTTGGCAACTGGTTGGATAGATGGGGTGAGGCGGAATGAAGAGTCTAGAACACTGTGGGAAACCAAAAGAATGGGGATGCCCTCAAGAGTGAGTCCCCCACACCTCCAGAGGAAGCTGCAGTCCAGTCCAAACCAATACACACACAGTAAGCATCTGCTCTGTGCACAGAGGGCATGAAGAAAGGGCACGAATCCAACCTGGCCACCCTCCGGAGGGCGCTCCGGGTGAACAGGCACAAACAGTGCAATGTGGGGAGGAAAGAGGCAACTCTAGCAACTGCCTTCTCTGGAAGGTGGCTCCGGCCCCAGCAGCCACCCACCAGATAGTGGGCACCGCTTAATGACTTAAATACAAGCAAAGCCAACAAGCTCGTGTTCAGCTCCTGTCTGGGCTGATTAGCTTAACATGGGAAAACCAAACTTTGCTTCTTCAGTCACAGACTGAATTCCTAACTCTTACCGAGCACTGCGAATGCGTGTTCTCACATTCCTGGAGAAACAACGGCAGGGATGGGCTGGAGCACCTTCATCTGGTGCCAAGGAGGAGAGAGGGAGCTCTGCACTGAACTAGTCTGACTCGCAGAGCGAGAGGATGCCCAGACCCCACGATCTGCCCGAAGGACTCCAAGAATGGGGACTGCCCCCCTTGGAGACAGCCTGTTCCACCTGGGCCGTGCTATCAAGCCCCACACAGAGTAACTTCAGACCCCTCCCACCCCCACCCCCTCACCGTTAGAAACAACAAATCTTCTGTGGAGAAATGATAGAGAATGTTTTCTGGGCCAAACCAACTTGCTGCTGTGAAGGAAGGCCTGTCCGCAATCTATCTGCATTGATAGACATGTGCCCATGTATAAGGCTTATCAATGAAAAGTCTGGGTGTGAGAGTGACAGAGCTCCTAGGTCTCACAAATCACTCTTCTCTAGGCTACATCACCCAACGTCATCAGCAATTACAAACCTTAAAATATGAATTCCGCCAAATCTTGCTAATGTATGTAGGCCAAAGGAGCCCAGGCACTTGCGCCCACACTGTCAGGGCTTCTGGCAAGCCCAGGAGCCTGGCTACTCGTTCTCTGCCTTAAACTCCCTTAGAGTCCCTCCCAGAGGAGGAACCAGCCTCACTTGGGCTCCTCAGCTCTAGGCCAATAATCTCCCATCCTCAGAGGCTCTCCCTGAGTCTAAATAGCATCACCAACATGCGCAGCATCTCTCCCATGGCAGCCCCTACTTGGCCCACAGAAGGCCCTGGCTGGCTGCCAGCCCTTGTCTTTGCTCTGCCTTACCTAACTCAGAGTTCCTGCCTTTGAGTACTGAGCACTCAGGCACAGACCTAGAAAATTAACCAGGAGCTCTAGTTTGGTCATTCAGATTTTCTGGGATAAAAAGTCAAGAGCTCCCATTAAAGTGACCAAGCACCTTCCTCAAAACTGAGGTCACTGTCCTTACCCCCTTTTCAAAGTTGAGGAGACTGAGGCCTGTAGTCCAAGACTTGTCCCTGGGGCCCCTCCCACCCCAAAAAATAACACACTAAAATCCCACTTAATCAGTGGCTCCTTCCCTTATAGTGAATAAAGCAAAAAAGTCCTTTTCTGAAAGCACATTCTGAAAGGGAGACTGACTGAAGGCAGCCTGGGGGTACTAAGCAGTTCATAAGGAGGGGTACTGAGAGGGATGAGATGTCACCATGGGTACAGGATGGGAAGGCAAGACCTTGTGCCATGGGGCTAGACATGAATTCCCTGGTCAAAAGGAATGGCCCCAAGGAGTTTCTGACATAAAATGACCATCGGGTCACTCGGGCACAGACGCATGCGTCTCCTCTGTTTTATTGGGGACACTCTTCAAGGCCCTCGTCAGAAAGGTGCCCCAGCTCACCGAAGGCTCACCTGTGCTCCAAGGACTGAGAATTCCATTTGAAAGCCTTTTCCTGTCTTTCCTGAGAAGGCTTTGAACTTCCACGGGGAAAGAGCAACCTCCCATTTGGCCCAATCTTCTCCGCAGTATTACTCACTGTGGCCTGGCCTTCCAGGGACTCTTTCAATTTGTTTTTGTCCGTTCCCAAGTGCATTTTTCCAAGAGGGTCAGAAGTGGTGCTGGACAGATTCTTGCACTTCTCTGAGTCCAAACTGCCACCCTGAGTGCCCAGGAAATTTTTGGAGGAAGAGGCATTTTTAGCCATAGAGGCGTCAGACAGAATGTGGCCAGTAGGGGACAGCTCTAAGGGTCTGGGAGGGTCTTCTCTGTTCTGCACTGCACTCAGTCCCGATGACCGTCTCAGGAAACGTTTTCTGAGTGGGTCCTGAGAAAGTTACCAACAAAAAGTAGTCAATGTTTTCATTCAGATTCCTTCACAAAAACAAAGCATTTCAGCAGGACTGAAATCTATTCTTTTCATGGCTAACGGGCAAGTGGAGACAAAGGGAACTCAAGCTACCCTCCAACACTTGTGAAAACAGATAAACTTCCTGTGGTAAGCTGAGGCTAACGATGACAGAGAAGGTATTAAAGACCATCCCAATCGTTAGGTGTTTCTGCTGCATCTATCACATGTCTGGCCCTGCTATGGGCGCCGAAGATACAGAGCTGCAGTCTTTAGGCCCTTAGACGGGGGTGGGGACAGGGAGTGGACGGAAGGCGCTACTCTGATCAGGGGTCCGTGGCTCAGCAGCATCGGCAGTATCGAGGCCAGGTCCTCTAGGTGCCACGGGTGGACCCCAGCTCTCCACTGTTAACTGGAATTTCAGGAAATGTGGCTGACAGGACAGGAGGGGCGTGCTGCTGAGTGGACGTTAGGTCCACTAGGGTTCGGACTGGGAGTCCGAGAGAAGTGGGCTTTGCTACCCCTTCCCATGACCCTGGAGAGAGCACTCTGGTGCCACTCTCTTCTCAGAGTACCCCCAGATTCTCTGAATGTGGGCTGAGAACCCCCTGCCCAGTTCCCTGAGCTGTCTTATCTGGAGCCCACTCTATCCCTACAAGAGTCATTTTTGTGTCTCTCTCTGAGCTAGAAGGGGCCTTAGAGCCTGGCTAGTTGACTTACACACATTCTATACAGACAGGGAAACTGAGGCCCAGAGGGAGGGCTATTACACTATTACACAGTGAGTTAGCAGCAAAGCCAGGATTAGAACCCAAACCTCATCTCCACCAGGCTGCCACGGTTCTTCTCTAACACCAGAGAAATCCTACACAGCCACAAGCGTGAACCCCATGACTCACCACACCCCCAAAGCTACACTCTATGACCCCGCTACTGAGTAACTTGCTGCATCAAGAGGGCGCCACAGACCAGCACCCCCCAAACTCACCAGACCACTGGCGCTGGGCAGGCCCCTCTCACCCCTACAGAAGCGGCTGCCGAGGCTTGGGGGGGGGGGGCCTGCGGAGGCAGCAGCACGGGCCGGCTCATCTCCAGTGAGTGGCCCCCGAGCCTCCACCTGCTGCACCACAACCAAAAAGGACTTTTGGAGATAACTGCAGTTCAGGAGCTGGAAGGGGCAGCAGAGACGCGCACCCTGACCAGAAGCTGGAACTTCCTTCAAAAGGCCTTGTTCTTCTTGCTTTCTCAATGAGTGGGAGAGGGAGAGAAGCTGGAATTGGGGCTTGTTGGAAGGTCTTTGGCTGAGAACATGTGGTGAGAGGGGCTCCCCGGTCCCCTAACCCCCCCCCCGGCAGCCCACTCCACCTGAAGAGAGCTCCACTTGCCGGGGTTTTTCCTTACACCCTGCCTGACGCTGCTCCTGCAGACTCCGCTGCCCCAGACTCTGCCCTCTGGGGCCAAGCAGAAGAAGGGCATCCCATTTCCACATGAGGACCCCTCAAAAGCCTGAAGAAAGCACTTGATCCCCCTCCTCTGGCCATTCTCTAGCTTTTCCCATCCTTCCTAAAATGGGATGCCCAGAACTGAGCACAAGCCTGCCCTCCCAGTGCTGGACACCGAGCTCCTCTTTTGTTTTGTTTTGGGTGTTTTTTTTTTTTGCCTTTTTTAGAGGTTGAAAGCAGGACAATTGAGGTTAAGTGACTTCCCCAAGGTCACAAGGCTAGTTTTTTGTGTTAAGTGTCTGAGGCCAAATTTGAACTTGGGTCCTCCTGACTCCTATTCACTGCACCACCTAGCCGCCCCTGAGTTCCTCTTTATGCAGCCACCATGTTGCCCTCTTGGGCCCTATTGAGCCTACCATCAATTGAAACTCCTCACCTATTTTAAGCAAACTGCTGTCCTACCATTCCTCCCCACATCTTTGCCCTCTGAAATGGTTTTGTTGAACCAAAATGAAAGACTTTTCATCTAAGCTTCCTGTTCTTGGCTTGGCCCCAAATACGGGGCCCATAAAGGTCATTCTGGCTCCCACCTCTCTCACCCACCACACCCACACAAGGATGATAAACATTAAACAGCACGGAGTCAAGCCGGGATCCTGGCCTTCGGGCACGTGGTCGTGTTGAGCCACTGAAGCCTCTTCTGTGGAGCCAGTCACTCAGCCATGCCTGCGCTGACCGATTCATGCCCCAGTCCAGCGTGCACTCCTCCCTCTTTTCCACAAGAAGAGCATGAGAAGTGTTGGCTGAGATTTTGCTAGCATCTATGTGATCTGTGCCTACAAGAATCCCCTGCTCCTCCGTTGTAAGAACCCTAGTCAGCTGGGAAATGAAGTCCCGGATGAAAGCATGCTCAAGTCTAGCCATCACCACATCCTTTTCTAGATGGGGGCTCACCCCACCTGGAACCCAACACCTCAGAACTGAAGCCAAGAGCACTGAGTTTGCAGATTCCACTTTGCTTTTTTGAAAATCAGAACACCTGCCTTCCTCCAGAACTGGCTCATCTTTTCAAGGAGGCCTGGCACCTTTATCTGCCAGACCCAGGGGCAGAATTCACCGAGGCCAAGTGACTTGAACTGTCACCAACTGTCCAGGACAGATGGTGCTTACAAATCACCTGATGCCTCTACCTATTGGCCATTTTTTGCTCTGTCCTTCCCAGGCCAAACACAGTTGTCTTTAGCAGAGAAAAAAAGGACAGTATCACCCCAGAAGCTAGACTTTCTTGCCATGCTCCTTACTACCTACCTTCCATTCTCCTATTGTCATGAATGGTTGTAAAAACCCTGTCCTGTCCAAGACACACCAAGCTCCTCTATTCTGCCCTGTTTTCAGCATCTCAAGCATGACATGGCTCTCCCAAGACAAAGCAGGAGTAATATGAGAGGCCCTTTGGCTTTGTCTCTTAGTGAGGATGAATGTATGTGTGTGTGTGTGGGGGGGAACAAAGGTATGCATGTGATGGAGGTACCAGGCCAATTAACACCCCAAAAAGTATTCATCAATCTCATTTTTTCATCCCTCCCTCATCCCACCACAATCAACTAGAAAAAAAGTTGTAAGCTTGAACCCCTGACCTCTCACTTGAATGGTGGAGCCTTGGCCTGGTTGTAGGACTGTCATTTGTATGGTTAAGATAAGCTGCCAAGATGTGCCACACGTATTCCACAGCTATCTGCAGGCTCAGTCTCCCTCCAAAGGCTGTCCCTGCCCTAGACACATTCTTCCTCCTGCCTGGTGCCACTGCTTCTTCTGGTATCTTCCAGGACCTTCCCTCCCATGACTAAGAGAGATACCAAAATCTCTACCAAGTCTGTGCCATCTTCAACATGACTGAGCTGCCCTGACACAAAGACTGACAATGGAAGGAGAAGTGTGAGTGTGGGGAAACATGCACCGAGTCCTGGGAGCCTCCATCAAGGACTTGGCCTGAAGAACACGGTACCCAAGGCATGGCAGACATCCCTGGAGGCAGGGCCAGGGCTGGGCTGCTGTCCCGGTTCTCAAGGTATCTGCTGGGGACCAAGTTAGGGAAACAGGACCCCGCCTCGCATGGGCTGTCTGCAGTTAAGCCACAAAGTCTTCCATTAACTGTACACCAATGAAGACCCTCTGCTTGGGGCACTCGTCTAATTCTTCCACAAAGCTCTTTTGAGTTCCAGAAAGAAAACTCAATAATTAGTGTCTGTCCAGGACAGGCCTGAGGTGACATTTAGAGTGACCAAAGCTGGAGGTGGAGACAAAGGACCTCAGTCACTCAGGCATGACTTGGGGGGCATCACTACAAAACCTCACTACAAAAGGAGGGCCGTGGCCTCTGACATCCCTCCCAGCCTTACATCCACTATCACGCAGCGAATGAGAGTCAAAGTAGAATCTGAACTCAGGTCTCCCCAGTGCCAAGCCTGGCCCTCTGGCCACTAGCCACTTGGCCTCTCAGACTCAGCTGCAGTTGAGGCCAAGGCACTGTTCCCCAAAGCACAGCAGCTGTGGAAGTCACAAGCCTCGTGATGTCGTCACTCCAGCTACTTCCATGAAAAACAGGATCCTCTCACTGGCAACTCGATTCAACGCTGGAACCTACAAGTGACCTCTCGACGAGCAGCCTCCGGCTGACATCGGTCCCGCTGAGCAGATCATGCCTGCCCAAGGGAAAGTCCCACTAATCCCCATGCTTTCTGCCTTCTTCTGCCTCCCCCAGCCCCAGATCCTGGCTACGCCTTTTAGAGTCTCAGAGAAATATCTGTGGTCACTCTTCAAAGAGCCGCACACAGCTCATGTGTCTTTCCTCTCCTTCAAAGCCCAGCACGCCCAGGTCCTGTCCATTTCCACACCCATCAGGCTTTGCATCTCCTGAACACGCAACAGTCTGTCAGGTTCCCTCCTAAAAATGAGGCATTTAGGCTGGAAAGCAGTATTTCTGCCGTGGCCTGAGCTGCCTAGTGCAGCCTGTGAATCTGGCCAGCGTCTATCCATGAATGCAGCCTGCACACAGCTGCCCCAGCACATGAGGAGTGGCATGGCCTGGGGCCTCTAGAGCCCACCAACTGTGTGACCCTAAGCAAGTCTCTTCTCAGCACCCCAGACAACTAACTTCTCTACTTCTACAAGTGAGAGTTTCCATACCAGGCATTCCCTACACAGATGAAATGACAGGCCTAGACAAGACCAAAAAAAAAAAAAAATTAATAGTTTCTGAAAAATCCCTGGAAATCAAAAACAAAATGGGTCTGAATGATGGGGAAACAGAGTCTGCAGAAACAGGCCTTCCCAAACCAGGAGATGGTCATCCTCCTGCCTCACCCACGAGGAGGGTGGCAGCCTCGGGCCCTGCAAAGACCAACCAATTCCTATTCTGGTCCATTCATGCGTGGAGAGGTCACACAGAGGCCCACCGGGCATGGCTACAGGGCTGACATTTGGGCTTTTGTGGCCTCCTGGGACCTGGTGAGCTACCTACTGAGATCATCTGGAAGGATGTTATAAAACCACAAAGTCATTTTTAAAGGTATTTTCCCTAAGAGAAATGAAAAAAGGTCAGTGTGGGGGTTACTGCTGGTCTGTTTTGCTGCACTGACTTATCTCCTGGAGGAAGCTGCCCTCTGCCTTGGCTGGACCCAACTCCCCAGCACCAGAGGGGACAGATAGGACAGAGTTAAATCCTGAACATAGCAAGTAATAAAGAAGATGGTGGCATGTCAAAACTAGGAGGGGTCTTAAAAACCCACTGGCCCAACCCCTGTCTTTCTACAGAGGTCACAAGTTCAGAGGCCAAGTCTTGAACCTGGGTCTCCTTCTGCTCCCCCCCACTAATGCTCTTCCTCCATCACCATCACCATCATCATCTTCATCTTCATCACCACCACCACCATTACCACCAGCATCACCAACATCACCATCCTCATCTTCATCACCACCATCCTCATCCTCACGCCCCCAAAGAACAGTAACAGTGACCACCTCCACAGCGGCTCCTCTGGCCCCGAGGCCCGCCCTCAGACTGGCCTCCTCCATCCTCCTGGCCTGGACCGCGGTCTCGGTCCCGGGGCTCTCCCCGCTGCTCCCGTCCCCCGCCAGGGCCCTGGAGGTCTTGGTTCTGGGCAGAGGTCTCCTCGGGGAGGCCGTGGTGGCCGGTGCATCCCCATCACACTCGCGGAGCCTAGGGAAAGAGGAGTCTGCCTTCAGGCACCGCAGCAGCCCGGGCGGCCCTGCAGGCTCTGGCCCGATGCTCAGAGTCTCATTTCCATGTCGGGTGAGGGTAGAGGTCCTGGTTCAGGGGTCCTGCTCCGCTCGGGCTCCCGGAGACAGAGGGGGGGAAGAAGTTTGGGGGGGGTTCCAGGGGTCAGCTCCCCCTCGGCACCTAGGGGTCGGGGGACCCTCCCTCCTTCCCCTCTCCCTCCTCCTCCCTTCCCCGGGCTCTCGCCTTCGTCCCCTCCCCCACCCGGGCCGTCCCCTCTCCTGCTCTGGGCCGGCCGCCGACCTGGGCAGGGACTGCAGGCGGGCCGCGGTTCGAGGGCTCAGGGGAGGCTGCGGCCACTCGAGGCCCGGCGAGGTCAGCGGCGGCAGCGGGGCCGGCGGCGAGTCCCAGGCCCGGACCAGCCTGGGCTCCGGGTCGCGCGGCCCGATGGGGGGCAGGCTGACGTCGACCGAGGACATGTCGTGGCGCCCCTCAGCCAGGCTCCCCGGCCGGCCCCGGACGAGCGAGACGCGAGGCCCTGACGAGGTGCCCTGGGCCCAGCCTCGCGGCCACGGGTGGGTGGAAGCAGCCTGCCGCAAGCGGGCGCGAAGGCCCGGCGCCCGTCTGCGCATGCGCGAGGCGCGGCCCGGGCCCCCGCGCCCTCACAGAGCGGCCCGACGCACATGCGCCGAGGGAGCCGGCGGGAAGCCCGGCCCCCGCCCCCTACGCGTGCGCCGAGGAGCGGTGCGACGGCCGAGGCTCCGCCCCCTTTCCCCGCCCCCAACGCCACGGAGGCGCCGGGGCTTAGACCCGCCTGGGATTTCTGAGCTCCCCGGCAGCCGCTCCCCGGTCCCCGCGAGGCCCGCAGCAGCGGCCACCGGGCCACTGGGCGTGGAGCCCCGCGAAGGACGGCCGCCCGCGTCCCAGGGCTGCGAGCACGGAGATCCCGGCCGATGGCAGCACATGGCCGGCGAAGCCCGGGGGTGGGGCAGAGGGGCGTTTAGGGGAGCGCGGCCCCAGAGCCGGTGCGCCGGTACCTGCTCTCTGCGCCTGCATCTGGAGGCTCGCCGGGGTTACTGTTCCCGGCAGGATTGTCCGAGCCCTTCCGAGGGGCTTTGCTATCCGTCTTGGAAGCTGAAACAATAGAAAGCGGCGCCTCTTGAATTAAACTGTAACTGTTCTTTCCAAAATGATCCAAAAAGTAACTCGTGATGATCTCCAGGCTTGTTTTCAGAGGGTTTTTCTTTACCTGTTATTGGGACACAAAAATCTTAGCTGTATGAATTGCTTCAAGTTTCAGAAAAGCAAGTCTTCCTAAGACCTTCTTACTAAATGTTTTTATCTTTGAATTGACCCGATTACTTCTTTACTTATTTCCCCCGAATTTGGAATGAGAACCCCTTGATCTGACGGAGACGAAGCAGTGGAAAGGAGCTGGACAGGAAGCCCAAGGACCTTGTTTGAACACTAGCTCTGCCACCTACTACCCGTGTGGCCTTGGAGTCTCAGCAACTCATACTTAACACGAAGAAGTGGTTTGGGTGGCCCCCCAAGGGTCCTTCTCACACTATTGTCAAAGGAAAAATATTAATATTGTATTCTGTGTTTAGGCCCAAGTCTGACAATTTTATTTTATTTTGCTTTATT
The DNA here is from genome assembly GCA_028646575.1 of Pseudocheirus occidentalis. Lineage (NCBI taxonomy): Eukaryota > Metazoa > Chordata > Mammalia > Diprotodontia > Pseudocheiridae > Pseudocheirus > Pseudocheirus occidentalis. The sequence goes on from CM053599.1 coordinate 2,548,959, forward strand.
CTAAATCCAAGGTCCTTCTAACTTGAAGAGAAAAAAATGTCCAAATGGACAGGGTGCCTCCCAGACACGTCCTTCTACTTAGGGACACTCTACCTGGGCTAACATTTAGAAGAGCACCAGCACGACTAGGAATGACACAGAAGACCCCCCACTCTGGATCTTCCAGGCCTTCCTAAGGCGGAGAACTGACCTACAGAAATTCAGAGACCAATCCCCAGAAAGTGAGCCACCATGGGCCATGGTCCTTTTTCAGACACAGCTCCAATAGAACACAAAGTATTTACTGCCTTAGTGTAAATGCTTAGGTCCTGCTGCAGAGACCGTGCTGAGCTGTGTTGGGAGAGGAGGCTCCTAACCCAGACGCTGAAATCCCAACTCAGGCCTGTATGACTTCACCTCCTTTGTCCATCTCACTCTGCTTTAGAGACATGGCCAGAGGTCACTTCAAAAGAGGTGGTTTTAGAGCTTTAAGGAATCCCCAGTTGGCACATTACAGTTACAGAACAGACTTAATTATAGATATTTTCTGCTTAATGGAATGAAAATTCTCCTAATTTGAAAATACTGCATGCAGTAAAGACGAGGACTGTCCAGAAATCCTGCAGCCTTCCTTCTCAGAGTAACCAAGAACAAGGGGGTATAATTATGTAACTGACAGGCTCTTTATTTGTAGGTTCTATAGACTCCCCCAGAGAGGATACTTACCATGAATGAAACGCCTTCTTTAAGAGGAATATACAAGCACCCTCTCAGTTACAGCTCCCCCTTCCTTGTTCACCTCGCCTCTCCCTGAACTATTTCATAGCTGCTGTCTCCCTCTCCAGGCCACCTTCCACACCAGGGCCGAATGGATAGGCCTAACCATGACTCCCCTGTTCACAAGGCTCAAGAGATTTCCTCTAGGAGACAATACAAACTCCTCTGTTTGACTTTAAAGCTCTTTGTAATCCGATTGCTGAGCTCTGAGACCAACTCTGGCCTCAGAAACATGCTCACTAGGTGATCCTGGGCAAGACACTTACCATTTCTCTGAGTCTCAGTTTCCTCATCTGTCAAATGAAGGGACTGGCTTTGAGAGTCCCTTGTGTTTCTGTACAGATGATCCCATGAACCTACTCTCCTTCATGTGCTCTACTCCAGTCTCAGTATATGGCATTCCCTGATCTGTCTCTGTAAAGTATCGCCCAGACCCAAAATGCATTTCTTCAGCTTCCCCTCTTGAAATTCCCTTCAGCTCCTAAGCCCCCTCCCACAGGAGGCCTCCTCTGATTCCCCCACTTGTTAAAGCTGGCTGCCCAGGAAATTACCAGATATGTACAGGTCTCAGAATTTCCTGACACTTACACATTGATTCTTTCAATGCAGCATAAGCCATCGATCTTGCCCCAAGGGCAGGGAATGTTTCCTTTTTGTCTTCACACCCCTAACATCTAGGGAGACTGAGGTGCTTAGTAAATGTTTGTCGGCAGAACAACTGATTGGTCGATTTTAAAGTATTGTGTAGGATTCTGACATTTGGCAAGGCACCTTGTTAGAAGAGAACGTGGAAGGTGACAGGCAGGGGTGGAGAGTGTGCTAAGGCAGCTTTTCCTTAGAACAGAAGAGTAGAAAATGCCACGGGGGACTAATTGACCATCAGTGATGAAAAGTCATCGTGTGGAGGAAGGAGGGACCTAAGAGAGGTTGTCTGAGGCTGCGGAAAGTAAGAGAAGGGACTCCTGGGGGGATGACCACAGGTGATGTTGGCCCCACTGCTAATATGAGCGAGAGCCAAGTACACGGAGGCTAGCAGCTTTGGGCATCTTCATCGCAGGGCCCCACACACCCCATTCTGGTGCTCTTGGGCATCTTCCTGGCAGGGCCCAGATACACTGAGCATGTGCCCTGGGCATCTCTGTGGCAGCACCCCACCTGCACTCTGGTCATCTTCCTGGCAGCGACACCCCCCCCAGTTGGGCTCAGGGAAAACAGCTGCCCCTCCCCCAACTTTAGGCACCCCGCCCCCTTAAAGTCCCATACCTTGTTCTCCTTATAAAGTGTTTCCAGATGCAGAACTTTCCGCAGCTCATTCCTGTTGTTTATGCTGTGATCACCTCGAGGATGTTCTTGGTCCATGACAAGGCTGGTTTTTTTTAAACCCTGGAAGAAGTTGGAGAGATTTGGTGGGTACCTCTCCTCATTCCAGTCTCCCGAGTCCAGCACAGATTATGTGCTCCATGTTACTGAGGCAGATCCAGAGAACCTCCCTAGAAGCCCCCAGCGGCAGACACATCCATCTGAAGCCCACCATCACTACTTACTTTCCAGTCATGTGACTGTGCAGTCAGTGTTCATGGTCTGAGAGAGTCGGCCCTCACCCCCCCAAGGCTTGCATTTCTCCCAAGCCCCCTTGTGCCAGGGGCTCCTCCTCCACCCCCTCAGTGCAGATGCTGCATGCTGGAAGGCCCCAGTAAAGTGGCCAGGACTCTCTCATTTGCTCTTTGTACCCCCAGGATATGCCTGGAACCTCATAAGAAATTCATGAAGGCTTCCTGTGTGGGGTGACCTTACCCTCCCCCCCCCACCTTCTGAGCTTTGTTCTCCCCACCCAAGTCCCTCCTCAGTCCCTTCTGCTTAGAGGGCAGCTCCTCCAGAGCATCCAAGTTCTACTTCAAAGTGGCCTTTTGTAGGGTTTGACAGTATATACAGTATGGAAGGGACACGGAAAGCATCAGAGGTGGGTTCAAATCCTGCCTCCGGCATCATGGCCCCTGTGACCGTGGGCCCCTGTCCTCCTCCATCTGGGCCCAGCAGCCCAGACAGGCCAAGATTCTTTGCATGGCTTGTATCTATCCAGTGTTTGGTTAATGCCTTAGCTCTCTGCCCCTTCATTCCCTCTCCCTCCTAGGACACTTCTGCCGATCAAACAAGTTGTGAAAACAAGCCAGTGAGAATCCTGGTGGTGTGGCCAACATAGCAGAACTTTGAGGTGGGGGCCCTGGGAAACGTGGAGCGCACAGCCAGGGGAAGGGAGGCAGGACCAGCAGGGCCCATGGAAGCATGGGGGGGGTGGCAGGCGGGGCTTGTTTTCTGGAGGTAGGCTCTTGTTTCTCAATACATAATCCTGTGGGTGTGGTACAGGCAGTTCGATGAATGCAGCTGAGAAATTAGGCCTTGGGGGGCCCCTAAAGCTCCATCATGCAGGCTGATCCATGCCCCTGGTGCCACCAGCTCTCACCAAAAGCTACCAGGTAGGTTATCACATAAAGCAAGTGGCAGAAAATGTCCCCTGCCCACAAGGGGCTTGCACTCAGAAGGCAGGGACTTTCCTAAAGTGCTAGCCCATGCTTCTTCTTGGTCTGACCTGACCTTCCATTCCTAGCCCATTCCCCAAAGACTATAGACCCCCCCAAAAAAGATGAAAAAGCCATGTGATCAGAGACTAGCATTCACTAAGCTAGAGGCTCCCTTTTTTATGTTTATAAAATCATTGTGAGAAGAAATTGTGGGGAAATTATGTGAAAAGGCAGGAAATGACCTGACTCTCCCAAATTCCCTTTGAGAATGAAACCAACACCCAAAGTTAACTTTAGGGCAGCAGAAATAATGAAATGTCACATTAAAGCAGTCATCCAGCCAAAAACAACTAGGAAGGTGCTTTAAAAGATGGGACCTACATAGGCCGGCAACCTGGCCAGAAGTGAAGGGGCAGAAATACAAGACTTGGGGGGAGTTCTATGGGGGCAGCTTCAACTTCCAGAACTTTGATCCTGCAAACTGGTAGGGGTCTGTGATTGATGTAAAAGACTAAGGTAGGAGGTGAGGTCATCCTTAGTGCTAGGTGAAGGGTCACTGGTGGATGTAATCCCAGGCTGGGAGGAGTGAACACAAGCCAGTGAGTGCCATCAGCAAAAAAGGTGGGGGTCCTTCTATGGACACCTGCAGGAGGGCAAAGTTCCTGGTTTCAGTTCCAGGGCAGAGGGGTGAACGAAAGCTTTCAGGCTCCAGGGGGACTTCAGGGAGTAAGAGCAATTATGGTAACAGCATTGCTAGGGCCCTGGTTATGGCTCAGGGTGGAGAGGAGTAGCTGAGGTCACTTATAGACCAAAGAGAGAGTCAGTGGAACAGTGAACACATCTGGCCTTAAATTATAGAACAATAGAAGAACCAAGAGATCAAAAGCCCCCAGATAAAGCCAAGAAACAACAGCCAAAGAACATGAAGCCTGAGACATTATCCCCCACTCCCCAGGAGCAGAACCTGACTTTAACATGAAGTCAACAACCAAGAAACGAAAAGAACTTGATCACAAATAGCTAATATGGTGATGGAGAAGATCAGGTTTCAAATTCAGAAGACAACAAAATAGCATTCTATAAAGCTTCAAAGAAAAATGCAAAATGGTCACAAGTCCAAGAAAAGTACTTGGAATAGATTTAAAAGAACTTTAAAACTAAAATAAGAGAGGTTGGGGTTGGGGGGGGGGAATGGGAAAAGAAATAAGAATAATGCTAGAAAATAAAAAAAATTATGAAAAGAAAGCCAACCCTTTTGTTTCTCTTTTCTCATTGTTCATTCCATTGGCTATAACACCTATACAACCAGACTATTGTACAATGTGAAGGAGTTTGCAGATCCTATATGTGATTGTATGCCACCATGGCGAGGGTGGGGG
>CM053599.1:2569294-2601812 GCA_028646575.1 Pseudocheirus occidentalis
CTTGAGAATTTCTTGAAGGATGATTTCTTGAAGATGATCACGGCTTTCAGGTAGTCCAATAATTTTTAAATTGTCTCTCCTGGATCATTTTCCAAGTCAGTGGTTTTTTCAAGGAGATATTTCACATCGCCTTCTATTTTTTCATTTGTTTGGATCTGTTTAATAGTATCTTGATGTCTCATAAACTGATTATCTTCCATTTGCTCCACTCTAATTCTAAAGGAATTATTCTCCTCAGTGAGCTTTTGAGATTCTTTTTCCATCTGGAAAATTCAGCTTTTTAAGGCATTCTTCTCCACATTGGTTTTTTGGGCCTCTTTTTGCCATTTGGGTTAATCTATTTTTTAAGGTGTTATTTTCTTCAGTCAGGTTATTGACTCTTTTTTCATGATTTTTCTTGCATCATTCCCATTTCTCTTCCCAATTTTTCCTCTATTTCTCTTACTTGATTTTCAAAATCCTTCTTGAGCTCCTCCATAGCCTGTAACCAATTCATATTTTGCTTGGGAGCTTTTGGTGCAGGAGTTCTGAGTGTGTTGTCTTCCTCCCATTCCATGCTTTGCTCCTTTTTGTCCCCAAAAAAGGAATCTAAAGTTGGATTGCTGTGCTTGTTTTTCTTCCTTTGCATGCTCATGTTGCTACTCAATTACTTGACTTTTGAGTTCTTTGCCAAGTAGAACTCTGCTTCCAGAGGGGAGAGCTTTGTCCCAAATCACTGGTGTTTTCACAGCTGCTGGAGCTATTAGGAGGGTGCCATCTCTACAGACCCCACCAGCTTTGGCTCACTGGTCACATGCCTCAGGACCTCTACCCAAGACTGCTATCCAGATCCAGGCAGGTTAAGGCAAGAGTGCTTAGCCTCTGAATGGTTGCTTGGCCCCCCTGCAATGTGCAGGCCGGGAGCTCTGAAACAGCCATGTGGAGGTGGCTGCAGGGGTGCTGCACCTCTACCACTTCTCACTCTGGGGGCAGGGGCCAGACCCACTCCTCTGTCCCCTCCCCCCAGATCCAGCAGAGTTCCACTAACCTCTCATTTTGTCTTTGGCATTTATGGGTTTTTAATTCTGGAAACCACCACAGCTACTGGTGAACCCCTCTCCCAAATGCTCCAGCCAGGCTGGTCTGGGCTGCTGTGGGGCTAAAACTACAGGCTCACACAGGCTGGGACTGGTTCCCAGAACGCTATGATGGACCCTTTCTTGTCTGCCTGCAGGCCTGCCTTTAGCGGGAGATTTGTTTCTCTCTGTCACTTTGTGGGTTCTGTAGCTCTAAAATTTGTTTAGAGTCATATTTTATAGGTATTTGAGGTGGTTATGGGGGAAGCCACAGAGTTTTCCTGCTTCTATGCCACCATCTTGACTCTACCTCGAACTAATAAACTTTTAAGGCTGATCTATGAGTCCCAGCATCTGCTATAGTCAAGGCCCCTGGGCAATAGTGGCAGCCACAGCCATCAGACACTGTTTGGTTCCAGCTTAGTCTTCAAGTCAGGCCTTCTGTCCTATCCCTAACCTTAGAATGAGTCAGAAGAGACCTCAGAGGTCAGTGCAGAAATCCAGTCTATAGGGGTGGCTAGGTGGTGCAGTGAATAGAGCACCGGCCCTGGAGTCAGGAGTACCTGAATTCAAATCCGGCCTCAGACACTTAACACAAAAAACTAGCTGTGTGACCTTGGGCAAGTCATTTAGTCACTTAACCCCAACTGCCCTCCAAAAAGCAAAAAAAAAATTTTTTTAATCCAGTCTATAGCCTCCCTGCAAGGATGGCATTGAGGGGTCTGCCCAACCACTTCAGGGACATGACACTCACTACCTGAAGAGCCGGCCCACTTCATTCTCAAATGACTGATTGTGAGTAGTCTCTATTTTCTATTGAGCCAGCATCTATTTGATTGCTGAGACCTGCAAAGACATCTTGGGGTTTACAGTTAGATTCCTTAAACCCAAAGCATTCTGGTTCTCTTTGACTTGACAACAATAGGTCACAGACCAAGCCCTGTGTGATCATTGTTTGGGCCCTGATTGGTTCAGAGTGAATGTAAATAGCAATTGCTTCTGTTTTGGCCAGAAATCTGAGGGTCTTCCCCTCCCAGATCATTTTTGTTTTGTTTTGTTTTTGGACTAGGTAAAATAGACCATTCTCTGCCTCATTTCTTACCTAGTGTTAATCACTGAATGGGTCTTGTCTCAGTAAAACTGAGGCCCATCAAAGACCTTAGCTTAAAAAAGCCCTGTCTCCCGCTGCATGTCATCCCATCTCTCCCATTTCCCATCTCCAGTCATCCTGATCTCTCTCTTGTCACTGGACCCAGATGGTTCTGGAGAAGAAAGTGCGGCTGGTGACTGTGCACATCCCTCCCTCACCTAAATTCAACTCACTTGACCTCCCCACCGATGTCTTGTTCCTCTTTGAGAATGAAGGACAAACAGCATCTGCTTCTCTACAATTTCCACCCACTGGTTCTCGATTCCTGCTTAGACAACAGACAGAGCAAGTGTCCCTCTTTGTTCACAACTTTAATGGGATTTGAGGACAGCAGCCGCAGCTCCCCAGAGTCTTATCTCACCCAGCAAGCTGTCATTGTAAGACAGTTAAGTGGATGCCGGACCCAAGGGTAAAAACAGGCTCATTGGAGTGGATCAAAACTAGGACTGCCCTGTCAGGGGCAACTAAGCTGTCAGAACCAATCAGGCTTACAGTGAGGATGTCAGTCATTTCTTCTGTGGTGTCTGGCTCTCTGTGACCCCATTTGGGGTTTTCTTGGCAAAGACACTGGCGTGGTTCTCCATTTCCTTCTCCATCTCATTTGACAGAGGAGGAAAACAAGGCAAACAGGGTGAAGTGACTCGCCCAGGGTCACACAGCTAGGAAGTATCTGAGGTTGGATTTGAGTCTCTTCTACTCCAGGCCCAGCGGTCTATCCATTATGATGTTCCCTAGCATCCATAGTGAATATAGCCTGCAATGAAACCAGAGGCATGGCGTTGCCATCCCAGCTGGCCAGTTGTGGCAAGCCTCTTAATCTGTGTACCCCATTTTTCTCATCTGTAAAAGACAGGTTCACCTCTAGGCCTCCTTCTAGGTCTAAAGCTGACCCTTGGTGTGAACTTTAAGGTGACTGGACAGTGGACACTGGATGAAACTGGGCTGGAGGAGGGAAGCCTTGAATGGGGTCCCTCAAGAGCCCCAGGGAGAGTGTCTGGAAGAGCATGGGGTAGATGGTAGAGAATAAGGGGAAGGGGGTAGACTTGGTGACAAGGAGGTGGTGAGAATTTGGAGACAGCATTTTGCCTGGGGTGGTGGGTCTGAGGATGGAGAAGGCAGCAAGTAAAGGGGCTGTCTAGAGGAGGAAGGGGGTGGACAGGACCTGGAGGGTGGTTGGCTAAGGGAAGAAGCTGTGTTTCTTGTTTCTATAGGTAAGACTTAAACATGCTTGCAGGCTGGAGGGTGGGAATCCTGGGTGGGGGAGAGAATGAAGATGCCTAAGTGACCCAGAAGGTGGACAGAGCAAAGACATGTAGGGGGTGGCCATGGATGAAACCGAGCTCCTGGGAAGCCTTTTGCAGGAGGCTTTGATTAACGCCTTTCTGGATACCTAGACTGATTCTACCTACATCAGTGTGACTCTAAACCTGGAAGAGACATTGGAAACAATGGGGGGGGGGGTCCAATGTCCTGAAGTTACAGATGGGAGAACTAAAGTCACAGGAGGTGAAGAGACTTGAACCAAGTCACCCAGCTGCTCAGATCTTGGGGGTGACTTTCAGTTCTCTTTGTAGGATCAGCGAGGTGGTGCCTTGGCAAAGCTTAGAGGGGTAAAGGGCTCCAGAAGCTGGAACCTTGCTACCTCTGACAAGGAGGAAGTCCCTGCATGCGCTGAAGTCCAGCCTGCCCCTGTAACTTCACTGAGTGGGTCCTAGGTTCCCTTGTGCTGCCCTTCCAGAAGCTTATTAATGTCACATATAATAACAGCAACAACAATGAGTTCCCTGGGCAGTGACTTGCCCAGAATCACCCAGCCTGAGTGTGTCAGAGACCAGATTTGGACGTAGGCCTTCCTGGCCCCTAAGGCTAGCTTTCTAGGACAGTTACCCATAGGAGCTGGTAGACAGTTTCCTCACATAGAATTCTTCACATCGGGTCCGGTGAAGACGCAGGATCAGTGGCTAGCCATGCAGCTGGGGAGAACTGCCCCTGGTTTTGCCTCTAACACCTAAAGACCAAGTGTGAGCCTGAGCACCCACACTTGCTCCACCAGCTCTAGTAGCTGTGAAAGGGAACAGCCCCAGCCCAAACCTCACCACTCAGGGAGAGGAAGACTGGTAGATCTAAGTGATGGTGTCCAACACTCCCGCTGCCCTTGGCAGACAGGAGAACTTGCTCACTGTGGGCAGGCCATTCCTTCTGAAATGTGCAGAGTCCAGATCTTCTCAGCAGCCAATAAGCAGGCTGTTTCATGCACCAGGCCTTCCTGGCTGAGCTGTCTCTCTAGAAGTGGCCAGGATGAGGGCTTAGCCCCCCACGGCCTGATGTTGGCTCCACTAATGAGGACCCAAGGAGGGCTGCCAGCCAGCATCAGTCACAGGCGTGGCAGTTGGAGCCTTGTGACTAGTTGAGGCATTAGTTTACAGGCTTTTATCCTGGAGTGAGCATCTGAGACATGACAAAGAGCTTCCCCTGACTTGTCAAACTTGCCAGCTCTGCCCGCGGCAGATGATTCACGGTGACAAATGAAGCTACCCAGAGGAATCTTAGGAGCATGTCTAGAGCTGAGGATCAGTAGGAAATCAAAGTGCTTGGGGGTGAAGGGGATGGGGCTTTTGATGGCTGCTGATTCAGAGGAGGAAAGAGACTAAGGCAGAGATGTGGGAGTGGGTATCCCAGAGCACAACCTGGCTTCAAGACCTAAGCATTTCAATGGTCTGATATCTCCCAGTGGACATGTCCCCTCTTAGCTGTGCAGCTCACAACCTGCCCTGTTTTCTCTTGTGCCTGAGGCTGGACCTGAACTCAGGTCTTCCTGATGCCCCACATTTGGGTGACAGATAAGAGGAATTTAAGGTCATAGCCCAAAGAGGCAAGTTTGGCCTTGTACATGTCATGAGACTGAGTGGGATGAAACTCAACCCAACTCTGGTTCTGAAGGGGTTACCTTACACGAAATAGGACTGAGTAGGCAGACTATGCATGTAGCAGAATGGGGGGGCATGCTGGTGAGCATTTGGGCATAGATCAATGGAGAGAAAAGGCCATTTTGCTGTCAGAATGTACTATAGACCAACTGGAGAGAAGAGGAAATGCATGAGAAGCTGGAGTAACAGCTCATAAGAGAGGCAGGAGAGAGGAGCAGAGAGACTTTGGACACCATCTAGAGTTTTCTTGTCTCTTGACTTGTCTTAGCAATATTTCCTCCTTCAAATGGTGGGTTGTATCTGACTCCCGGTGAGTCCACTGGGGGGTTTCTTGGCAGAGATACTGGAGTGGTTTACCATTTCCTTTTCCAGTTCATTTTACGGACAAGGAAACTGAGGAAACTAGATGAAGTGACTTGCCCAGGAGCACGCAGCTGTGTCTGTGTCTGAGGCTGTATTTGAACTCATGAGTCTTCCTGACTCCAGGCCTGGTGCTCTACCCACTGGACAATCCAGTTGCCCTCAGAGGTTAAAAAGGTAGAGGAACCAACAAAGGGAACTTCTGGATATGGTTCCCTAACAAGGAGGAACCATCTGGGAGGGTGGAAATATTGGTTAAACTGGGTAGAAGTGACCACACTCTCCTAGAGTTTGCCATAAGGAAGCAGAGGAAAACCAGAGAGAGTCTGCCATGCTCCTAGATTTGGGGAGAGCAGATGTCAAAGATTCAAAGGAAGATTACCCAGGAGAATAGAAAGCTATCAAGGCTGAGATTGCGAGGACACAAAAGGAAACAATTATGATGTGGAGAGAAAAATAGGAGCTGTCTGGAGAGAGCTGTAAGGTGCCCAGGGAACACTCGATCCCTTTAGAAATGGAAAATATATAACGTGAGAATGGGAGCAGGGCAGGCGCCTGAGCGCGGCTGAGCTGCTGAGTTACTGGTAACTCATGCAAGGTTCAGATACCTCTTAAAAAGAGAGAAGAAACCAAAAGTGAGCTAGAGACTTTCATTCTTGGGAAAGCTCTAGCACAAGTCATTAAAGACATGGTTTCCATTTGCAAGGGAAGAGTTTGGTCATTTCAGTCATGTCCGACCCTTCCTGACCTCATTTGGGATTTTCTTGGCAAAGATACCAGAGTGGCTTCCCATTTCCCTCTCCAGCTTATTTGACAAATGAGGAAATTGAGGCAAGAAGGTTAAGTGACTTGCCCAGGGTCACATGTCTAATGTCTGAGGCCAGACTTGAACTCATGGAGATGACCTTTCCTGATTCCGAGTCAGTGCTCTGGAAAGGAGAATACTGATTACAAGGACCCCATGGAGAACAAGCCCCCTCACACTCATTTTACTTCCATTTGTGACAAGGTTGCTAAAGGATATGGGGATGCTGTATATTACTTTACCAAAACTTTCGGAACATATTTGATAAAATTGTTCATGCTGTGCTTGATAGGATGAATGGATGCAGACTAGAATTAAAATTTAATATCAGACAGGTTGTTATTAGTAAATATTAAATAGTTTTGAAATTGGTTGAATGACTGAACTCAAAGTGTGGTTAGCAATGGGTCAACATCCATTTTCTGGCAAGTCTCCAGTGAGATGGATGCCTCTGAGATCTGTCCAGTTCCTGTGCTGTTTAGCACTTGTATAAATGACTTGGATAAAGACAGCATGCTCATCTGCCTTGTAGAGGACCTCATGTTGGGATGAAGAGCTAAAACAGCGCATGACAGAAGGCACTTGGTAGACCGGAGCATTGGGCAGAATCTAAGAAGCTGAGATTGCATAGGAAGAAGTGCGTACTCAGCGTCACAAGCACAGGATGAGGGAAGTCTGGTAGACCAGCAAACACATGTGGCAGTTTTAGACAGCGGGTTCAACATGAGGAATTGACTCCTGGTTGTAGCTGAGGGGAAGACGTAGTAGTAAGAATGGCCCATTTTTTTCCCAAACCCAGGAGATGTAGGGTAGCATTGAGTCAAGTCTGGGGTTGAACCAACACATTTCCAGGGATTGGGTCTTTAGGAATCTCACCAACCACGTGGCCTCCATGACCAGAGGTGGTAAAAGCTGTTGCCTCTTTGTTGGTCAGAATGGTCTAGAATGAAAGGATCTTGAATTCTGAGGAATCACAGAAGGGTCTAACCCAGTGGTTCTCAACCTTCCTAATGCCATGACCCTTTAATACTCATATGTGGGTATGTCTACATGTCGGTGGACCCACCTGAAGAGGGATAGAGGAGCGGTGTCTCAGTTCCTAAGGACCATTGGAAATACATGTTTTCTGATGGTCCTAGATGATTCTTGTGAAAGGGTCATTCAACCCCCAAAGGGGTCCTGACCCACAGATTGGCTCTAACCTTTGTGTAAGAGGTTATTGAGTGTAACAGAATTTGGCACATGTCCAGGTTATCTAAGATGGCCAGAAGTACCCATATGGGAAAACCAGGGACCTACTTCTGAGAGTTGGGAGACCTGGTGCAGGCACAAAGCTTCTGGGGTGGCCTAACTTGGGGTTGGGGGCAGCCTGCTTCCTTTGCCTGTACTGCCTAAACTAGTTGTGTCTTTAACACTACCCTAAGTGGACAGTTTCTCTTTTCTGCCATATCTCAATGTGGGTGACACAACACAGTAAAAGTGCAAGGGCAGGAGGGATACCTTTTCCTGCCCGGGCCTTGTGATCCTGAGAAATGGGTTGGGGTTTCTGTCTTGTTTTGTTTGTCCTTTTTAGTTCGAAGTGAAGGCAATGGGCTGGGAACTGGGAGCCTGAGCCACGGAGATCCTGGAGCCCAGGATTCCACATATTGTAGCCCTGACAAGCAAGGGTCCTGGGATTCTAGTCCAAGGAGGTCTTTGGACTCAAACTTGGTACCTATGGAGGAGCTGAGTTGCAGGGGAGCCTAATCTCCCTCCCTTCCCCAAGCAGCCAAGATGGCATAGGAGGTGTTCTGTTCCTTAGGTGAGGGGAGTGGGAGGGGGAAGGTGGTGGTGGTGGTAATATTTTCTGGCTATACTTTTAAAGGAGCACTTGGCCAGTTGGGTTCCTGGGGCTCTGGCTGGGCCTTCCTGGAGTCTTGGTTTCAGCAGTTAATTCCATATATCCCTTTTTGGCTCTCTGCTAGCAAGCCACTCAAAATGCCCGTTAGCTTCTTTTTGATGGAGTGTGTAGTGATAGGAGGCTGTGGACCATCCCTCACAGGCTGGGGAGAGAGGAAAAAAAGCATTCTGATCTACCAGAATCACAAATTTATTAATATCTGAAGTGACTGTAAGGTGAATTCTCAACCAGTATAGAATTGTCAGGGACTGATGAGAAACATGACCAAGGAAACCAATGAGTGACTCCAGCTTCCCCCTGAGTTTGCATCTCCCTTAGAAAGTGGCCAAGTAGAGCAGAGTATTCATCTGCAGGAAGAAGAGCTCCCCAAGAGGCACTGGCTGCATCCCTGGCAGCCCCCAGAATCGATGATTATCTGCCCTCGAAGGTCTATATAGACCCACATACTTAAAAACCGCAGGACCGAACAGCCGTAGTGTCCTGTTACATTCCATCTGGGGCTCATGCACATCCCTTTCTCCACCTTCCTGGAGGCCACAGGCCACTTGGCCCCATGGGGGAAGGGTGTGTGTGTGTGTGTGTATGTGTGTGTGTGTGTGTGTGTGTGTGTGTTTGTGTTTGTGTGTGTTTGTGAGCCATGCTCCTATTGTACTTCAGCTGGAAGTTTGGGGCTTGAGGTTTAAGGTTGCGTGAAGTCTCGGGGCTTGCTCCTCCTAGAGCTAATGTTCACACTTCGGGACTCACTTTACCTTTGTTGCTTCTTTCATTTCCTCCATGCAGGACCCAGTGGGGGCTCCAGTCACACCAACACACAGGTTTGCTGTGCCTCTGAGGACACAGGGCCCCACCCCGGCACTCTTCATTCCGAAGGGAACACTGCCTGCGATGCCAGCTGTTAAGGCTAGCATGGAAAAGTTGTAATTTAGCTGAAGAAAAACCTCCTAATTTTAACTGCTTTTGGTGGGAATATTAAAACCCATATTGTTTTCAAGCACCCATTAGCCCAGGAAAGGGGGAAATGCAGTAGCACTCCCACAAGGTGAGCTGAATGAAACCTATCCATCTTCTTGGCTTGGCTGATAATCATTAATCATGATTATTGCTCAGGAAACATTCTAAGTGCAGGCAGGCTCTCCGTGAAGAGAACACAAGCAAAGAACAAAGGTGCCCCACCCCCACCCCCCAGGGCTCTGTAATTGCTAAGCTAGTAACTATACTGTGCATTTCCCTTGCAGGGTTTGAGGGTTGGTGTGAGGGAGACTGTGTTTGTATCTTTATCCTGATTTAAAGATGAGGAAACAGCCTCAGGGAGGCTCAGCCTCTTCCCCCTCCCCGCCCCAAGACTTAATAAGCACCTAATGCAGGATTTGAACTCCTTTCTCTCCCCCAGTCCTTCATGTCCTGTCTGGGGCTAGCAAGGACAGGATGCTGGGCAGGGAGATGCCAAGGAGATCTCCTCAGAGGTGTCCAAGAGACACAGTGTTCCCACCCTTCCCCCACTCACCTCATCACAAACATCCTTCTGAATCCAATTCAGTTCAGTTCAGTAAGTGAATGGTAATAGGACTGAATAATATCTCCCCCCCACCTCCCACCCCAATTTAACAGTTCCCCACTGTTCCCTCAGATTGAAACATTCCAGGCTATGGCAGCCCTGTGTCCTCGAACAGGGGGGAGAATGCCTTCAACAGCCCTGCCATCTGACCCTGCCCCACCACACACTTCATGCTTGTGGCCTGGCCAAGCTGTCTCTTCAATACTGCCTCCATGGCTCTCTTCACACTGTTTTGCTGGGGGCCACCTGAGTGCCAGCCTCAGGTATGTGCAAAGAGAAAGAAATGTGTGAGAGAAAGAAATAACCAGGGGGTAGTTCAGGGAAGAACTCCATTTAATGATTTTTTGAGTCAGGATTGTAAAAGTTTATTGTTACACCTTACAGCAGGCAGGGGGATCTTAGCCTGAGAAACTGCACGCATCGGGGGCACAGATTATAAAGCCATAAAATCATAAATCAGGTATCAATTATGCTAAGTAGGTGAGTAAGGGTGGGATTAGGGAGGAGTTAAGGAGTGATGAGTGCTTAAAGGGACGTGCACTTTTCATATCTTCTGTGCAGGTGTATTGCCCATAATTCACTGGGGAAAAGCCCAGGGAGGGGTGGGGCTCCATGGAGATGTGGTTTTTGCCTTTGAAGTGGTCAGGAATTAGTTAAGGTATGAACTCAAGAGATTAGCCAGGAAATAGTTAAGCAATACTTTGTGAAATAAGAAATCAGTGAGTGTACCCAAACTGAAACCATATCCAAAGCAGAACTCAGTAAACTCAGAGTGAAATCAATCATTAGAGATCAGTGGGAGTGGCTATGTGACTGAGCCTGCACCCCCATGTCTAACCTCATATTCACTCTCCTGGTTCTTGTATCTAACTCTTCATTAATCAATACTGGGGTCATCACATTCTCCTGGTCCCTACTTCATGGTTCCCTGAAGATAAAGAATAGATCCCCATAACTGGATGTCAACTAGTTATAATAATTAATTATAGAAAAGTAACTGCTTATACCTGGATACCAATTAGTTTCCATTACAGATTGTATCTGGATACCAATTTAGCTGTAGTTACAGATTACACTTGGATACTAACTTAGTTATTGATTATATTGTTAGAAACCCAAAATGGTATAAAAGACCCTGTACTTCTGTGTTACTTTGCTGCTCCTTTAATTGGCATATGGGGGACATCCCCCAGCTGGCTAAATTAATTACAATTAAAGCTCCTTAAACTTTTAATTGGATTCTGTGGTCACTTTGTCAAAACTTGCTATTTCATTTGGCTATTACACCTTGAAATGTCAGTCAGCTAATGGTCAGGGCTGACTGAGAGGTGCCCAGTCTGTTACCCGTCAATGTCCTGTTTGACAAGATGGATGTTGGGAAGCTAGACTAACTGGGGATCCAGGATGTGCCTAATTGGAGAGGAGTTAGCTCACTGACAGTGCACTGAAGGATTCGTAGATGCAGCTGGCCACTAGAGCAAGGGAGCTTTACATTTCTCTAAGCTAAAGTGATTGTTTATAGATGGTTTAGTGAAGGATCCATAGGTACAGCTTGTTATTGTACCAAGCAGGGATAAACAGTTCATGAATTGTAGCTAGAGAGAGTGCTGGCCTAGGGAAGAGGCAGAGTTAATGCTTTTAGGCTGGGGAAAGTGTGATTTTACAACTTGGTTACACAGGCTTATATTACAAACATAGGTACCTGAACGCAAGTGTGATTTCACAAATTGAAGTTACAACTGGATGTTACAAACAAATGCACCCCAACACCCCATCAACAGAATTGATAATTTTATAAGAGACTTGTCTTTTTTAGGTATCTGAAGTTTTGAGGGTAAAAGGCCTGGTTGCAGTCAGGGTCTCAGACACAAATCTTTTAAGTGTAACTTCAGGGGATCTTTAGGGAGCTGGCCTTATGTGAATCCACTAGGCGAATCACTGAAAGGCCCTAATTAAAGTACACTGTCTAAGCCCTGACTTCGGCTGCATCACTGTTTCCTCTTCTTTCCCATCCAACCATTCTTCCTTCAAGTCACCACTCCAAGACCACCTTCATCAGAAAGTCTGCCAGAGTACCCTAATGTCAGTCTTCTCTGAACTTCTATGACACTTAGAGCCTGGACTACCTACCCAATCAATAGACAAATAAACATTGATGAAGCACCACCATGCACAAGGCCCTGGGCTGGCCACACTTGAACCCCTGCTGGCTGGGCTGTGCCTCCCTACTCTGAGGGCAGGGGGCTGTCTTTGCCTCCTAACTCTTCCTCCCTCCATCCCCCCCATCTTTGTCTCCCCACTCCCATCCCCAGTACACAGTATAAGCTTCATCATTAAACATCATTAAATAGCAAACCGGTGCATTTTTTATTTCAATATGAAGGGGGCAGAACCTTTGAGACATCCAAACTGAATGCTGTGGCCTTGGCATCCCTAGGTTCTAGCATGATGCCTGGCAAAGAGCAGGAGCCTGAGCAATGCTGATAGATTGGTGAGGAGGCAGCAAGCAGTTTGTTTGCATTAATATCCATATTCAAAGAGCCCAGCTGTCTAGGGAAAAAAACAGCTTCTCCCCTTACCTGTGGCTGGGCTGCTGTGGGGGCTTCAGGATGTTTGTGCTTCACCTGGACCACTATGGGGTGTGGCCACTCCCACTTCTCCAAGTGATGGTGATGTCGTGCAGAGAATAAGAGAGAACCAAGACCTGGGTTTGAGATAAATTTAGGTGTGGATTTACTGATCAAGCGACAACTACTTGGAGTATAAACTCAAATCAGGCAGTTCCTATTGAATCTCACAGACTTGATTATATAGACCAAAACTGCAAACTACAACCAGGGAGGAGCTAGCAAAAGCTATGACGTACAGAAGCTAAGAGAGCGTGTGATTGGTTAGCTGCATAGTTCAGGGCTAATTTGGGAATATGGCGCAAGGGTACATGGGTGCAACCCCCGGTGACATAAGGGTCCTTCCCAGAACAGGGTGGAGGGCATAGGGTAGAGGGCCATAGTCAGCACTTTCCAGAGCAGGGTGCAAGGTCATTGGGAAAGGGAACTGGAAAGTCCCAGAATAGGCCAGGGTCATGTTCTGAGCAGAGGGTGTGGGGACCCTGCTTGGTCAGCAGAACAGGATAGGGTGGTCTCTAGTCTTGCACCCCAGGCTGATCCTTGTACAGCATAAGGAAAAATACAGAATGCTAATTTGAGGAAGTAGGGGGCAGGGAACTATGCCTTGAGCAACTTGGTGAGCAACTTTGCCCAGGCTTACCTAAAGCAGTTTCAAGCTATGACAGGGAATAGGGACAAAAGCAAAAATAAAAAGGAGCTTGATGGTGGGACGTAGGTGGGCCACGTTCAGGTGGGGGGAAGCTGACCTGGGATTTGAATTAGGGCACAACAGTGACAGACATTGAATGCCACATTCACATCTAACAGCACCTCTTCCTCTAGTTTTATAATTCATGGTCTCTTTTTCCCTGAGAGTTTTCACACCTCAGAAGGTGCAGAAGCATGCACTGGTTCTTGGCACAAGGCACCATCACCACTGGAAAGGCCAAGACTCTGGAGGTGTGGAGGAATCAGTGAGTACCAACCATGGTGACTGGCTGCTCTGTGTTCCAGGAGTAGTTTCTGTAGCAGGAGGAAGACCAAAGGTCTTTTGGCACTTGAACCCATCTGTGTAAGGTCTGGTTGGCACAAAACTATTTGATAGGAAGACATGGCAGCAGCTGGTGCTCCAGCCTGACTTGATTCACCAGGACCTTCCATGGTGGTCATGGGAGGTTTCTCAGAAAAACAACATTCTGAAGATGGCTGAGAAAAGGCAAGGACTTGCCTATGCCCTCCCAAATTCCCCTTCAGGTACCTTTAAAATAATGCCTCAAATCAAATTCTGTGGTGGCAGAATGCTCAAAAGGATGGGGTGAAACAATTTTTCAGCCCAAGACAACTTAGAGGTTGACAGGAAAGGTCTGTTGCACCAGGGTGAGAATAGAGTACAGTCCAGTGCAGACCAGCCTTCAACAAACCAGGAGCAGACCTCGGGAGTGATTAGCAGCATCAGTGGCTGTTTCCAGGGCTCTCAATCCACAGATGACTAGAGTCAGACAACTGGTCAGAAGGAGTCACAGAGATCCCTTTACTGGCACCAGGGGCAGGATTCTATAGCATTGTCCATATGTGAATCCAGCTTACATTCATGGTTCTCAGTCCCAAGGCAAGGAGAAACACTAACACCCTGGAGTTTGTGACCACAAGGGAGCAGGGTCAGCAATCAGAGCCCCATTTTAGCATAGAGTTAAAAATCAAGAAATAGACTGGGAAAATGAGCAAAACATCAGAAGATCCTCATGATAGAAAGTTACTATAGTGATAAGGAAGATTAAAACACAAACTCAGAAAAAGACCACAAAGTCAAAATTGCTATATCCAAAACCTCAAAGAAAAATATGAATTGGTCTCAGGTCATGGAAGAGCTCAAAAAAGGATTTTTAAAATTAAATAAGAGAAGTAGAGGAAAAATTGGGAAGAGAAATAAGAGTGAAGAAAGAAAATCATGAAAAACAAGTCAATATCTTCACAAAAAATAGTGAAGAAAGATAATACCTTAAAAAACAGAATAGATCAAATGGAAAAAGAGGCACAAAATCAACTAAAAAAGAACTCTTTAAAAAGGGGAATTGGCCAAATGGAAAAAGAGGTACAAAAACTCACCGAAAAAATTCCTTAAAAATTAGAATGGGGAAAGTGGAAGTCAATGACTTTATAAGACATTCAGAAACAATGAAATCAAATCAAAAAGATAAAAAAAATTGAAGAAAATGTGGGAAAACAACTGACCTGGAAAACAGATCGAGGAGAGATGATCTAAAAATTATTGGACTACCTGAAATCCATGATTAAAAAAAGAGCCTAGACATCATCTTTCAAAAAAAAACATCAAGGAAACTGCCCTGATATTCTAGAACCAGAGGGTAAAATACAAATTGAAAGAATTGACTGATCACCTCCTGAAAGAGATCCCTAAATGCAAACTCCCAGGAATATTATAGCAAAATTCCAGAGCTCCCAAGTCAAGGAGAAAATATTGCAAGCAATGCAAAAGAAACAATTCAAATATGGTGGAGCCACAGTCAGGATGAAACAAGATGTAGCAGTTTCTACATTAAAGGATAGGAGCACTTGAAACATGATATCCTGGAAGACAAAAGAGCTAGGATTAAAACCAAGAATCACCTATCCGCAAAACTGAGGGGAAAAATGGGCATTCAGTGAAGTAGAGGACTTTCAAGTATCTCTGACAAAATGATCAGAACTGAGTAGAAATGTTGACTTTCAAATACAAAACTCAAGAGAAGCATAAAAGATAAACAGGAAAAAGAAGTCATAATGGTTTCAATAAAGTTAAACTGTTTACATTGCTACATGGGAAAAGGATACTTCTATCTCCTAAAATCTTTCTCATTACTAGGACAGTTAGAAGGAAAAATAATAGGAGAGAGGAAAATACAGAGTTCATAAGCATAACCGGATGCTGGTCTGGTCCTGTCTCTTGCCAAGGATGGGGCTCCTGGTTTACTGAATGCTGAGCCTGGGAGGTGGTCTAACTGTATCCTGTTGAGGATGGGGATGCTGACCCCAGGTTTGCCCTCACTCTGAACTAATCTGACTCTGTATCTGGCTGTGAAAGGGGATTGCTTCTCACTTCACCTGCCCAGTTTGCCCCATCTCCACCAGAATGGGTGACAGTCTTTTTGTTCAGCCCTGGACATGATGGAGGAGTTTATAGCTAATTCACTTTGATCATATGGGTCCTTGTTTCTTCTTGTGCACATTTAAGACCTTCCTGGAGTGAGGGCGGGAGTTGGGGGAATCTGGGCTCGTCTAGGTCCTCACCTGCCACCCCTTTCCCAACTCTCCAGCATACATTCTTTTCACAAACAGGATTATAACTCTCAGTGACAGCAACAGGAAATCACAATGGCACCGGACCTGGTGTGTGTTTGTTTTAAAATCTGTTCCTAACATCAAAACATGAGGAACCTGGAAGTTTGCCTCAGCACTCCCTAACTAAAATGCGTGCATTTTCTCAACATTAGCCACCTCCTCCTCCCCACCCTCCCACCCATAGTTTGTTAGTATAAAGATTTTTCTTTTAAATTTCAAGGCAAAATCTGTTTGAATTATCCATGATGATGGAGGTAAATAGGAGATAAGAACACAGGGCAAAAATCTGGAGAAAATTATTGGACTTGATTTATTTCCCTCCTGCTTCTCCAAACCATCTCCCCAATGTCATTCCTCCACAACTCATAACTGGCAGATCAGAATTTATGCTCATTTTCTTCCAGTGAAAATTCTAATGAAAAGTGACATGACCAAAGGAATATGGGAATGGTAGAAAAGTCAGTAAGAGGAAGAAATGGAAAGTAAGCCCCAAGCTTTATTCCAAGCCTTCCTCTTCCATGGGGATCTTTAAGAGGAAACTAGTCCACATCCTCCGAATTCCATTTGTCTTGTCATGGAAAGACTTCCTTCACCTCCGGGCCAGGGGCTCTTTCCTTATTTGGATCCTGGACCCTTCTGTACATTCTCTACTGGAGCCTATGGAGCTCTGCTCAGAAGAAGGGTTTTAAATACACAAAATAAAGTACATAGGAAATGTGCTATTGAAATGCAGTTTTCAGAATTTCTGTGTTTCAGAAATGCAGTTCTCAAAAGAACATTTTTAGACAAGGTCACAAATTGCAAGTGAAGAATCATTGCCATCCATATCCTCCTATCCATTGGCCCATGGCTTCCTCAGACAAGCAGTAAGGGAAAGAGATTTAGAGCTGAGACATTAAATTTGGCTAAGAGCACATGCCTTCAGCCTCACTGCGAGGATCATTAGATAATATCTCTTCTTACCCCCATACTGCCTCGCTTCCAACCTCATCATGCCACCAAGAGTGCTCTCCAAGGTCATCAGGGATCTTCTAGCTGCCAAATCCAAGGCCTTTTGTCCATCCTCATTCTCCTTGGCATCTTTGCAGCCTTTGATAATATTGGTCACCCTCTCCTCCTGAATCCTCTCTTCTCTCCTGGTTCTCCTCCTCCCTCTCTGATCACTCCTCCTCTGTCTCCTTTGCTGGTTCCTTCTCCAGATCACACCCTCTACCATGGGTGTTCCTCAGGGCTCTGTCCTGGGTCCCTTTCTCTTCTCCCTCTGTCCTACTTCACTGAGTGAACTCATCAGCTCCCATGGATTTACTGACCATCTCTCTGCTGATAATTCTCAGATTTTAACTTGGTCACTAACAATTAGCACAGTGGGCACAATCATGGAACACTTGCTTCCTTCTGTTACCATTGAGGGCTCTATCATCTTCCTAGCCCTTCAGGCTCACAACCTCAGAGTCCTCCCAGACTGCTCACTGTCCCTCACCTCTCATATCCAGGTTATGGCCAAGGGCTACTGATTTCATCTTTAGAATATTTCTGTAATCCACCCCCTTCTCTCCTCTGCCCCTGCCCCTGCCCTGGTGCAGGCCCTCACCACCCCACACTGTAATGCCAAGCAAAGGCAACTTCCAAGGTTCAGAATACCAGCATAGTAAACTCCATTTATTCAGTGACAGGTTAAGGCAAAACATTTACAGAACAGAGAAAATCAAAATACAATGTAACACATTTATTTAGCAAGTTCAAAGTTGCCCACCCCTGGGAAGTACATTCATTTAGTCAGTCACCCAAAGTCTCTCTTCTCAAATGGAGATTAGTTCCCAATCATAAACAAAGTACGTTCATTTGGTCAGTCACAGAGCACAAAAAAGTCAAAAGTTTCCCACTCCTGGATCACAACTGAATTACAACACCATCCATTAACGACAAGCACTTTCTCAAAAGGGGCAGGAGAGCACAAAACGTCACCTACCCTTAAGCTACAACAAGGTTAAGATATCATCACAGCATTTAATACCCAAGGAGAGGTCTTTTCTTCATCTAGACATGAGGCAAGTTCTCAGCAATCTCTGTTCCTGGGAAGACAAAGCTTAACAAAGCCAAAATATACATTGGCAGTGTCCTCATTAGTTTACTCTCTGCCTAAAGAACAGTCTCAGAACCCCTGAAAACATCAGCAAGACCCTCTTCCAGGATTTCTGTGAACATACAACAAGAAAATCCTTCTTCAGGGCTTCTGAACCAACAGCAAGGCTCCAGGACTTCTGCAACAACAGCACTATCCTTCACCAGCAGATGAATCTGGCAAAACAACATCAAAACAGACAGACAGAATACTGGCATCACAGTCATGCCTCCTCAGTCCCCAGCAGCTCTGGATAGCAGTTCTCAAAAGTCCTGGGCAGCTCCAACTAGCCCTCAGCAGTCTCTCAGCAACTCTGACCCCTGGCAATTCTCCTCTGTCTCTGCCTCCAAAAGTTCTTCTGACTTTCTGTGCTTGGGCCTCTCTCTAAATCTATGGCACCATCTCCTCTCAGTTCAGCCTTCTCTCTTCACATCAACAAGTCCATCCCACAAGCGGTATTCACAAGCTCTGGGTTTTAATACTCAACCCAAAAACCAAGCCAATACAGGGGTACTTTAAATTCCATTACCATTACACACACTTGGACTACTGCCTGCCTCAGTCTCTCCCCACTCAGGTCCTATCTCTCCTTTCAGAGAAACTGAGAGCATCCAACTCCCCAGCTACCCCAAGTCCTGGGCCCAGAACCTCCCCCTGGGGCCACCAACCATTTGGGTCATGGACCTTCTGTGCTTCCCTGCACTCTAGTGCTTGTGTGGGGAGGGAAGAGCCAGGAGGACAACGTGGGGGCAGGGAGGGAGCACATTTCTTCCTGGATATTGCTGTTTCCCCTGTGGGAGGGGTGGGCTTCTTCTCTGCTTTTCATAGCGTCCCACAAGATCTTTTGGGGCTTCTGTGTAAGCAGGTGGCAGGAGGGGCTGGTAGCACCAAGGGAATGGGCCCTTTGGGAACTGCCCCTTCAGTGGGGGTGGGGGGTCCTCCAAAGCCTTTACTCCCCCAACAGTGCCTCTCCCTCCAACATTCTGAACACATGTGGAGGGAGGGACTGTGCTCCCTTCTGGGGTGCCCTGTGACCCAGAAAGCCCCCAAAGAGCAGGGCACTCTGAGCCTGGTGGGTCATCTCCTTCCCTGGGACTTGATGCAGAGGGGTGATTCAGCCTGCTAATATCTGGGATGCTAGGATGCTGAGGGCTGCTGGGTGGGGGCACAGGGATACTAAGGGCTGCTGAGGATACCTGCATACCTAAAGGTATGCATGGCTGCAAGAATTCTGGCCCAACACCTCCACTGATTTAGCACAAAATAGACCCAGGTAGCAGCCACCTGAAGAAGTGGCCATGGCCATGTATTGCCACTCTTGGGAGCTGCTCCAGACCCTCAACCTGCTCCTCAGCATCCCTTCCTGGGGTGCTTGGAGCAAGTCTTTCCCAGATGGGGACAGGTATACTCCATGGGCCTGATCCCCTCCACCCCACATTCACTGGCCAAGGGCAGTTATAGCCATCTTCCAGGCCATCTCTGTGAGCTGATTCATGGAGTCTCAGGGCAGCTTCTTAAAATATCTCCCTGGAACACTGTGCTCCAGTCCCAGGGGCTGCTCTCCTGCTGGTTTCTCAAGACCAGGAATATGGGAGCAGAGGGGATGGGGGGCAGGGAGAAGGACCAAGCACCATTTCCTAGTCTGAGGAGTAGCTCCCCTGGGAAGCACTGCTGTCCAGTGAAATCCTTTCCTCAGCGCCCCTCCTCCCACACTTGTGTTGCCAGCCCTACTCTCAGGACTCCCACAGAGTTTCCCACAATACTTGGAGTAGGGACCACATACCATGTGTACTCCATCTCAGGGCTTCTGGTGAAATTGGTAATGAGATCCCAGTGTCCCACCCTCCATAGGAGTATCCCTGGAGCTTTGGGTGGTGGATTTAAATCATGCAAGATTGAATTCTGGGCTTAGGGGAATCATCTTAGAGATAACCCCCTGAAGGTAAAGGGGAATGAACATTGTCCAATGGGGACATGTGGCCTCTGAGGGAATGGAAGCTCCCTGAGGGCTGGAAGGGCTTCCCCTGTGTCTTTGGGAACCCAGCACCTCTGGCAGTGGTCTGCACATAGTAGGTTCTAAATAAATAATCTACATTGGTTAGTCTTTTCCAACTCCTTGATTTTACAAAGGAAGAGACTGAGGCTCCATTGGAAAATGTCTTGCCAAGGAAAGCCCCAAGCTCATCCACTCCCAGACTGAGGGCTGGCCCCTGGGCAGGCCCCTCATGGTAAAGATGATGACAACAATCACCACTTCGGAGCATGCCCGAAGGAGCCCATTTTATACATGAGGATATGAGGCTGGGGTTCATGTCAGAACTCAGAGACTAGAATGCAGGTCTCCATATTCCCAGCCCAGCTACCTTTGATGGAGATTACTGAGAAAAAGCCTCCCTACTCTGCCCCACACTGGAGGACAGGGACCCCACCTTCTCCAGTAGCAACCCTAAATAATGACTTAGGACAGGTGACTAAGTAAGAAGAGAGGCCTCTCAGCCCACCAGATGCACCCCAGCCTACCCCAAGATCACCCCATTCCTCACTCTACTCCTACTCAGTGGGAAAATCAGAGCAGATTAGAAGCGTGAGGGGATGGACAAGTCCCAGAGATAAGGAAGACCACGGCATCCCTGGGAAGGCATTGCCAGTCTTCCAACAGGGGCTTGGGGGCTGACTTCCTTCCCTTCACTGGCCTGCCTGAAGGCCCCCCTCTCTCCCTGCCCCTCTCCTGGACCTCAGAAAGCTTGTTCCATCTCCCACCCCCAGGAGCATCCAAGCTGGCTCTATGTCTTTAAGCTGCTCTGGCTGGGTGGGGGCATAGCTCACCCTTTTAGGACATATCCCTGAACAACTCACTTCTTTTTCATAGGGATGGATGCTCTTGACCCCACTCAGCCACTGCTTTGTCTACTGAAGAGATGATTTACCTCGAGCTGGGCAGGGTTTTAGTTGCCAGATTGGGAGGTCAGAGTGCGTGGGCGGTTTGAAGGGCTGTATTGAGGGCAGGATGAGAGGGACAAAAAGAGCATCACCAGCTCTCAGCCCCTCACCACCATTAGCACTACCCTCCCCCTCACCACAGTCCCCACTCCATCCAGGCTTTGGAGGAGCTGGGCTCAACATTCAACCCCCTTCAACAAGCTGTGTCTCTCCTGTGTTCAAGAGCTGGTCCCAGGCTGGCTACAGGTGGGACAAAAGGAGGATCTTGCCCAGGGAGTGGGCCTGAGAGGTGGATGAGGAGAACTCTGAAGGGAGAGAGGCCACCCTGGACAGGGATCATGGAAGGCAAATGAAGATAAAGAAAGAGCTGAAGAAGCCTCTGATTGGGCCAAATCAGTCTCTGGTGCTGTGCTGCTAACATACCCAGGCCATGACCGATCAGGGTCAGAGTCAGAGTCCAGAGGTTAGGACCCTTAGGACCTCCAGTGTTGAGGAAACATCTCCTAAGTCAGCTATCTATGACTGGGCAGCTCTAACTGTTCCTGCTGTTGAGCTGAAGCATCATTCCTCCTCCTCCCGGACCCTGGTGCTATTCTTCTCCATGGGGCTAAGCAGGACAAATCCTTGGTCTCTGCCCCAGGGCTCACTTCAGTTATTCCCAAACCATTAGGGTGAGAGCTCTTCTCCAAATGAACACAACCAGTCCTCCCATGGTCTGGTCCAGGTCTTGGTGCCATCTTTGAACAATGTATCAATACCCTGAATACCACATGGGAAAGAAAAGGAAGAGACCCAAGGGAGGGCTCTAAAGATGAGCTCATGTGCAGAGATGGAGTGGCACAGAGTGGGCTGCTAGGGCGGGAGGAATGAGTATTCATTAAGCACCTACATTCATTAAGGAACTGCACTAGCACCTGAGCCTCACAACAACCCTGGGACATAGTGGCAGTTATTAGCCCCATTTTACAGTTGAGGAAGCTGAGGCAGACAGAGATCAAGAGACTTAGCCAGGATACTAGTTAGTGTTAGATGCAAGACTTGAACTCAAGTCTTCTGACTGACTCAAGGCCCATGACTCTAACCATGAGGTCACCCAGAAATCTCTAGAGAATGCTTGGGTCAGTGTCAACTGAGGAAGAAACAGGAGCCATATTGTCTTCAGAACAGACGACAGAAAGAAGGAAAAGATGAGGAGTTTGGGAAATGGGTGCCAGTCCTAGGCCAGAGCGGGGATGAAGCGGCTGTAGGTGCCTCCATTATCTGGAAATCTTCTGGAGGTTCCTCTCTGTGGCCAAAGCAGCACAGCTAATAACTGGTTACCTTACTTAATGATTTGTTACCTCATCTTAAATGATGAGCAGAACTGATATTCTGGACAATAAGGAGGAAGGAATTGGACCAGAAATAATGGGAACCTTGGGGGGAAGTGTTGTTGTTCAGTCAAAACTCAATGGGGGTCTTCTTGGCAGAGATCTTGGAGGGGTCTGCCATTTCCTTCTCCAGCTCATTTTACAGATGAGGAAACAGGTCAACAGAGTTAAGTGACTTGTCCAGGGTCGCACAAGTATGTGAGGCTAAATCTGAACTCAGAAAGACAGTCTTCTTGATTCCAAGCCCAGTGTTCTACTGTGCCATCTAACTGCCCTGGAGGGAACTGACCACTTAGGTTAAAATTGGGGATAGATGGCCCCTTAAAAAGCCATGGTCAATGGGTGGCTAAGTGGCACAGTGAATAGAGCACTGGCCCTGGAGTCAGGAGTACCTGAGTTCAAATCCGGCCTCAGACACTTAACACAAAAAACTAGCCATGTGACCTTGGGCAAGTCACTTAACCCCAACTGCCCTCCAAAACAAACAAACAAACAAACAAACAAATAAACAAACAAAAAAGCCATGGTCAAAAACAGAAGCAGTGATAAGTAACAGAGGGTGAATGCAGCAATGATGGGGGGGGGAGGCCGGCGTGCCAAGTCCCTTCCAACACTGATAACTCGCTTAAATTCTCTGAATTTCATTGTCTTCATCTGGAAAATGGAGCTAGGAGGACCCACGGTTCCTGCAGCCCAGGGTCCCTGGCCCTGCGGCTCTAGTACATCGATGGCATGAGGATGTGCCGTCGTCCAAGTCAGCCCTTAGCATTCATGCGGAGTCATGAAACTGTTCATGTCTATCAACCCCCAGGGTCCCATCACAAAGGCTCTCCCTGAAGGATGAAGGGAAAAGAGCCTTCTCAGCACCAAAATCTCCCTTGAGGTTTCATTTACAGAAGC
The DNA here is from genome assembly GCA_028646575.1 of Pseudocheirus occidentalis. Classification (NCBI taxonomy): domain Eukaryota; kingdom Metazoa; phylum Chordata; class Mammalia; order Diprotodontia; family Pseudocheiridae; genus Pseudocheirus; species Pseudocheirus occidentalis. The sequence continues at coordinate 2,592,324 of CM053599.1, forward strand.
AAAATAACAAACCCCCCAACCCTGGCACCAGCCCATGAAGCCGACCCACCAAGCTACAATGCACAGATGCCAAGGGATCTAATAGCCCCAGAAGGACTAAAAAACGCAAAGAACAAGGTGGAAGGCAAGGAGGCCTATCTGTGGGAGGAAAGCAGAGCCAACGTATGCCCTTTACAACTAGGAACAGTAACATCAGTAGCCACAAAGGCCCTGAGAGGGACCCTGAGAGGAAGCAGAGAGCAGACGCCCTCACTGACTGCACAAGGCATGCAGACTCAAGGGCTCCCAGAGTGAGATGTGGTCTTGCTTTGTGGCTGCTGATGTGACTGCTTGTCTGTGGATGGCTGCTGATTTTAGAAGAGCAGAAATTGCTCCTGGAAGGCCACATTTTCGCTGAATCTCCCATTGGGCCACCTGGAGCCAAGGCAAATGCTCTGGCTTTCCAAAGCTGGAACAGACCTAACCCCAGACACGTGGATTTGTCTTTGCTGCCACGTTCTAGGCTGGCACTCTTGCTGGGGCTCAGAGCTGCTCAACAGGGTTGCCCTTGATGCCTGCAGGGCTGGACTGCATGCTGACTTTCTAGACTCACCATGCTTCCTGGTGCCCCTCTCTGCTTCCCTCCTGTTATTGACCCACTGCCACCTATGAAAGCCTCCCCATCTCTGAAGGCCCATCTCAAATGCTACCTTCTCCTGGAAGCTTCCCCTGCTCTCACAGAGCAGCCCCCAGCCTTCCTGGGGGCCCCAAGCACATTCTGATCTCCCCAACAACATTAAGCACCTTCAGCCTTCTCTCTACTCCTCAACCGTCATGATGAATAGAAACTTCCTTGTTCATCTTTGTACTGACTTCACCCTCACAGCGTCAACTGTGATGCTGTGAATGAAGGAATGAAGCCAGTCTGGGGCCTGGATTCTGACTTCCCAACCATCTATCTCTGGCCTGAGTTCAAATTCTACTTGCTGTGCAGCCCCAGTCTCACTGAGTGGACTGGTCCTGGTTTCTCATTCTAGACTACTCATGCTGCTCTGAGAATTCCATAAGCCTTGCTAGGTCTCCCAGCTCCATCTCCTCACCCTGTCTCCTGGACTAAGCAGCACAAGGTGGGGGTGGGGGATTGACTTCCTCAGAAGCCCACGCTCAGTTTGTCTCAACAATTATGGAGCACTCACTGTGTACAGAGTCTTGGGCCAAAGCGTTGTGCATTGCACCCAGTGTTCATTAGACCTTTGAAGGGCTGAGGGAGATGGAAGAGAGAAGACCCGGAAAGATCAGACACATGCACACAGTTCTTCCATGGCTTCCCCATGGTCTTTTCCAGGCATTGGTTCTATTGTCAGCCTCGGGCACTGGAGCTGCTCAGCTACCAGGTGGTCTTGGCCAAGTCCTTTCCACCCTGGCCCCGGATCTCATTTCTCTTGGCATCAGGCTGGGTCTCTGGGATCTCTTTTAGCTGAGGGCTCTGCAGCTCTGTGGCTCCAGGGGCTAGGGAGAGCTCCGGCTCTGGGCACTGGGCATGTGTGCTTCCAGCAGTGGGAGTCTGACGACAGCAAGACGGGGCCATTCTGACCTGAGTGTGAGGCTGGTGGGCAGAGGGATAGCAAGACAGGGTCAGTCTGACCTGAGTGTGTGTGTCTTTGTGGTCCTGTGGCACAGGGTTCGAGGGCTGCCTCTCCCCTCACGATCCTCATCCTGCTCCCCAAAGCCAAAGCCTGGGCCGGGACGCTCTCAGCTGCCAGAATACGGGTCACTATCCCTCCCTGGGAATCTCTGACACTCAGGGAGGGAGGTGGTCATTAGGGAGGCAGCATGGAAAGAAAAAAGGGGAGCTGAGCTGGCTCTGGGTTCGAATTCTGACTCCGGTAGTGACTTTGTACTAGATGCTTTGCCTCTTTTGGTCTTGGTTTCCTCACCTGTAAAGTGAGGAAATTGGACTCAAATGAGCAAAAATATCTGACATTTCCTGCCCTGCAATGATTTGGGTGTGAAGGGGAGGGAGAAAGCCCCTCCTTGAGGGACTGCCACTGTGCGTGTGTGTGTGTGTGTGTGTGTGTGTGTGTGTGTGTGCCTGAGTGTGTGTATGTATGTGTATGTGTGTGAGCATGTGAGTGTGTGCAACTGTGCGAGTGTGTGTCTGAGTGTGTGGGGGTGTGAGTGTGTCTAAGTGTGTGAGTGTATGAGTGTGAATGTATGTGCGTGAATGTGTATGTGTCTGAGTGTGTGAGAGTGTGTGTGTGTGAGTGTGAGTGTGTGCGAGTGTGTGTGTCTGAATGTGTGGTGTGAGTGTGAATGTGTGTGCCTGAGTGTAAGTATGAATGTGTGTGCCTGAGTGTGAGTGTGAATGTGTGTGCATGGATGTGTGAGTGTGTGTATGTCTGAGTGTGTGTGAGAGTGTGTGTGTGTGAATGTGTGTGTAAGTATGTGTGTGTGTGAATGTGTGTGTGTCTGAGTGTGTGTGCAAGTGTGTGTGTGGCATTAAGAGCTGCCCAGGGAGATAGAGGGAGACCAACAGCCATCCTCAGGGAACGAGAAGGGCTCCCCCCTCTAGAAGGTTCTTACCACCACTGTGTAGAGGAGCCTTGAGCTGCTTAGGGGGATGATGGGAAGCTGCTATTTATCAGAGGCGCACACACTGGCATCCATCCCCAGGCTGCCCGCAGGCCTGAGTCATGCAGACACTAGATTTGATTTTAATTTATCTGTAGATGAATAAACCTGGAAGCGATTGTAATCTGTTTTTAATTATTTGAGAGGTTATTTACTAAGCTGCCTGGGCCATGGGGCACCACAGTATTTGAGCTGCGAACAGAAATTCTCCCTTGGTTGTTATTTTGAAATAACAGAGCTGAGAGGCCATAACCAATGGGCTGTGATTGCTCCCAGGGGGGACAGCACCTGGCTTGCAGTCTTCCTACCTACCTTGACCCTGTTCTCCCTGGAGAGCCCCACGCATTTGGATGCTCCCTCCAACTTTGGCCTCCCAATTGGTGCACATCTACACCTCCCTCAAGTTGCCCTTTCACCTCACCTCTGCTCCCCTGGGCTTGGTCAGGCATGCCCCTGACTGTCTACAACCCAGAGCCTTCTGTTTCCTCCCCCTCCAACAACGATAGCGACTCCTCTGTCCTTGAGGGCTCGCTCTTTTGTCCTGAGCATGCCAGGGCCTCCTTCCCAGGGTCCCCACTCCTGCTCCATGTTCTCTTTTCTTCCTTTTCCATCCTAACCCAATAGTGAGCCGGGTCAATGACACATGGAACTCCATTCTAACCTTCCTTGCCCACCTTGTCCTGATGCACCAGTCACCCAGCTGCACTACAGCCTTATTCCATCTGTAGGGGTCTGGTAGGATAAAGGGCAGAGCTGTAGAAAACTGGGATCTAAGGAAACTGGAGCTTTAATAACCTCGGGGCAGAATGGTGGGCAAGCAGGAAGCAGCAGGAGCAGGACCAGCTAGAATTCTAGAAAAGTCCCTCCCTTGTTGGGTCAGAGCCATTTCCTGGGGAGGGTGAAGCAGCCAAGAGCAGGAGCTGGCAGAACAAGAGAGGAAGGTGGACCCAGGATGCAGGAGGGAGGAGACAAGAGGGGTTTTGGAGATGGCCATTGTGCCCTGATGGAAAGGAATGCCCCCTGAGCCCAGAAGTCAAGAGGACTGTCTGGATCCAGAGGAGAGGCCTCAGGTTTGGACCCATGTGCTCTGGGCCTCTCCTATTAAAAGCCAAGGGGACCACTTCTGGGTGTTTAAAAATTCTGTTCTCTGCTCAGGCTCTTACTTACATTGCCTAACATCGGATGGATTACTGCACTTCATAACCTCTGAGTCCTGTCTTTCTCCCTGGTCCTCCTCAGGGGAGCAAAGGAACTAGCTGACCTCTAATCTCCCTCCCCAGCTAACCTTCCATGGCTCCCTAAAGCCTCTGGCCCCTAGCCAAGGTACACAGTTTAGCTCCCTCAAGGCCACTGAGGTTAGGGCATCTCTAGCCCTTCCATGAAGGCTGTCTTTTTCATGAATTCCTATCTTTCTTGCCTTTTTGAGCTTCAGTGCTGGTCCTTGGTGTAACCGAGACCTCTCTCCTCTGCTCCCAAGGATGTGGAAACATGTGTTTGCTTACCCATGAAACCAGGAAGGTGGACACAAGCCTCCCAGGGACACACTCCTCAGAAGGGGAAGGGGGGGCGATATGGTCACCACCAAGGGCAGAGCCATCCAAACCAGGGACATGAGCCACACTGCTGTGGGCCATAGCTGGCGCCAAGAGTATCCGAGACCCAGACTTGGGAAAGAAGAGCTGCCCGCAGAGCCCTGCCCTTGACTGTCCTTGACATTCAGAAGCTCCTCTTGCCACAGGATTAATCAATAAGAGGAAGGGAGAAGAGCCAGGGGGAGCTGGCCAGCTGAGGCTGCTGGGGCAGGAAGAGCAGAGGGTTGGGGGTGGGGGGAGTGAAAAGAGACAGAATTAGAAATAGGCTGAGAAAGGAATCAAGAAGCATTCTAAACTTAGATCTCAGCAGGACCAAGGGGGTCATGTAGCCCAAGGCCCTCAATGACAAAAAAGGGAACTGAGGCTGAGGGAAGCAGAGTGTGCCTGGAGCATAGTAGGTTCCCACCTCTGTATTGGTGGGCGCAGTTTCCACACTGTGAGCTCCTTGAGACAATGAGAGCCCAAACCCGGGGAAGCCACGATTGAGGACAGAGCTACGGACTGTACAGATGAACGCTGCTCTTCCAGGACACCCCACTGCTCTGTCCCCTCTTCTCCAGTCTCGTCTTCCCTTCACAGTCTGGTCTTTGATCGCCCGCTCTGCCTCCCTCTTGGGTACAGTCCCTGCCCTAGAGCTGGGCTGTCCAGCTAGGTGGAGGTCCAGTGGCCAAGGGTTTCACCTGCCGAAGGACTGTGTATTTGGTTTTGTAGGGGACCTGGCTGCTGACTGCGCAGGGCAGTGGAAAGTCAGAGGAAGCTGACTGAGCAGAGCAGAGGAAGCCCCCTTGGCATCTGAACGGAAGATGGACTGGAGTGTGGAAGGAAAGCAATCCTAAGGCCTTTTCGACAGTGCAGGCCAGAGCTGAGAAGGAGATGACCTATGGTGGTGGCTGGCTCAGGTGAACCATGAGGGGCACAAGAGGGACCCATGTAAGGAAACAGCTTGGTGGTCCTGAATGTGCCCCAGCTCCTCTGGCCCTTGTGGCCTTTAGCAGGTGCCTCAGGCTGGAGGCTCTCTGGAGCCCATCCCAGAGCTGGAAGTCTGTGGTACCCATTTACTCATCTCTGCTAACTTGTCCACACCCAGAGACCCCACTATTGGTCACAAAGTCCAAGGAGACTGAAGTCAAAAGACGGTCCTGTAACCACTGAGGTGCTCAGAGCAGCACTTTCTGCGGAAGTAAAAAGACCAAAACAAAAAACCACCAACAAACCAGCCACAAAGTGGGCATGGGTCAATGGGGGAATGACTGAGGAACATGGGAATGTGAATGATACAAGATATGACCGATCCACAATGGACATGAAGGAGTCAGAGAAGTGAGGGACGACTCCATCCCATCGGCTGGTTCGGAGAAAAGAAAGGAGAAGGACAGAGACCAAATAGACCAAGGCAGCGGAATCCAAATTGATGACGTTGGCCTGACTACCCTGGAGAAGAAGCCTTAGAGCCAAGGCAAAGCTTCCAGAGGAGCCACACGCAAAGGAAGGCACACCAAGAGCCTGGGCAGAACTGAGCGCCTGAAGGGAAAAGCACTTAGTCAGTACTCACTGTGTGCTGGTCCAGCCTTGCACTGCCAGGGGCTGGGAACCCAAATCCAAGCAAACAACAGGGTCCTGCCCTCAAGGAGTTTATATCCTAAGGGGAGAAGGCACAAAGACAGAAATGGGAGGGAGCAGCTTCCTTCACCAGAAGTCCTGTGTTTGTGATTCTCTCTCTGCCAGCCTGGGGGCTGCCAGAGGGAGGGCCCTGTACACAGTAGGCCCTCAGGTGAAGCTTGCTGTTGGGGCCTGGATAAATCTGGCCAGACCAGATTTGAAGAATGAGACCAGAATGGAGAAGAGAGCAGATAGGCAGGGGGCCACCTTGAGTGGACATCCCTCGGGTCTGGACCTCACCCAGAGCCCACGAGCCCGTCGGAGGCTCTCCTAGGGTCCTTTGCTGCACTTTGGTCCAAGTGGACAAAATACTGGTCACTCACTTGGAGCTGGGTGCCTCCGAGATGCTGGCAGTGTGTACTTCAGGAGCCTAGGCTTAGCTTGGGCTCCCTCCTGCCTGCTCTAGGGTGGGGCTGCAGGAGAGGGGCTGGATGGAGAGGGACCAACCCACCTCAGGACCTTGGAGGGCCTGGTCTCAGGGACACATGCAAGTGACCCAATCAGTATTATGCCATGGATGGGTATAGTCTGTTAGTGGGGGAAAGGAGGGAGGGGCAGATCTTTGATTTCAGCAATGTAGGGAATTCCCAGCATGAAAACTCCCTCCACCATTGCTGATTGGCTACTGCTCTAAGTTGTACTCTCTGAGAACTGCCTGGGGCTCTGAGATGTTATGTGACTGGCCCAGGGTCACCCACCCAGTTGGGTATCTCTGACTCTGAGGCCAGTCTTCTATCTATGACACCATGTTTCAATGGGATATCTTGTAACTGGTCAGAAGAACGAGCCCACCAAAGGGAACAGCCTTTTTCCCTGCCTTAGTCTGCAAGTGGCCTGGCCCATTTTGATCATTTGAAGCAGGAGAGAGCACCAAGGGAATTGGGAAAGGCTTCCTGTAAGAGATGACACATGAGCTGAAAATGAAGTGGAAGAATGGCATTCCAGTCATGGGACATAGCCTGGGCAAAGACATGGAGGTGGGATCTGAGTGCCAGGTTCAGGGAACACTATGTAAGCCTGCATAGCTAGGACACAGAATGCATGAAGAGGAACCATGCCCTGAAAAGTTACACTTGGAGGCAGGTGTGAAGGGCTCTGAAATGTTCCACTGAGGACGTGGTATTTTATCCCAGAGGTAACAGGGAGCCATTGAAGACTCTTGACCAGGGTGTGACAGAGGCAGGTTATTCTACGGAGAAGTCTCCTTTTTTCTCTTCCTGCTCCCTTTCACCTTCCAGAAGACCCCCCTGGCTCAATCACCCATGCGGGAGATGTTCAGAGGCTCTTGTCATCTCTGACCTGCCCTCTGGGCACATCCAACAAGCAGAGCCAATAAAAGACCACTTAGATGCTTCCCCTGCTTGTGGATTTTGTTGCTCTAGAATTTCTTCTGGCCCTTTATGAGTTTTCTCAAAAAGGTCACCACTCTTATGGGACAGAAAACTGGACCCAGACCCACCTCAGATGTTTGTCACATCAGGCAAGTCCTAGTGCCTCCGGTCGCCTGCTTCCTCATTTGTATAATAGAGCTCTCCATGCCAGGAGGAGCACTGGATGGGGAGGCACACGGATACAGGGGGCTAATATATGGCACGAGTCTCCCAGGCTTTAAAACATCTCCAGGCATCAGCTGCCACCCTGTCAGTCCTTGGAGTGGGAGGAAAGATTTCAGGGACACATCATTCATCAATGCCTTCAGCACTGGAAGGGCTGACGTGCTGAGGAGGGATTGGCCTTGTTCTTTGTGGCCCCAGGAAGCAGAGCCAGGAGCAGTGGGAGGAAGATGCTGAGGGGAGGATTTAGATTTAATAGAAGGAAGAACTGATGGGTCACTAAAGGTGGCTGAAATCGGAAAGGGGCTGACCATTAGTCTTTCTTCCTCCTGTCTCAGGAAGTGCCCTACCAGAGGCAAGGAGGTAGGACTGAGGACCCATGAGGGGGTTCTGAGGACAGGATGGGAATCTAGACACTCATTCATAGGTAAGGAAATTGTCATTCACCCAACTCCATAGTCATGAGGCCAGGAGTCAGACCCTCCCCCCATCTAAGGGTCTACTCTGCCCCCCATCTCACCCTACCTCAGCCCACCAGAGCCCACCTAAGAGGCAAAGAAAAGGGAAAAAACCCATCTGCTCCTTCAATAAGCAGGCATCATCCTCCCAGGTTTCCAGGGTAGAGGAAACAGTGCTGTCTCTAACACAAAGCCAGGGACACAGGAGATGCTCTCCCGGGGTTTCTTGGATGATTAAATGAGAGACAGAGAGCCACCATGGAAAGAGCAAATGATCAGGAATTTGGAGACTCTGCTTGTCTGTGTGGTCTTGGGTGAGTCATGGACACCTCTGAGCCTTGGCTTATCTCTTTATAAAAGGTGGGGCTGGGACTAATAATTTCTCAGGTCCAATCTAACTGTAGGGTTCTAAAACTGGATGAATAAGCAAGTGAGTGAGTGAATGAATGAGAAGTGAGTGGAGAAGTGAATGAGTGAGGCAAGTTGACCCAGGGAGGCTGTGATCCCCATTGAGCAATGAGATGAAGCTATGTGAAAATGGATTCCTCCATGAGGCTTGACTTTCTCGGCACTTCCTTCCTTCTCTATCCTGTCCTAGCCACATGTGTCAGGCTCCAGCCTAGGGAAGGCTGGGGCTGGCCGGCTGGAAGCAGTCCTGGATGCCCCTGCCAAGATGCCCCTGCCAAGTGAAAGCTGATGAGGCCAGGAGGTAAAAGGGCACCAGGGCATGCCTGGCACACAGCAAGGACTTCATAAATGCCTTTTGGCTGCCTGACTGATTACCCAGTTGGCCAAGGAGATCCCATACATTCTATTAGCCTGTTGAAATCCCCACGAGAGATATATAGGACCGAGGCACCTCCATTTTCCTTTAACTCAATATTCTCTGGGTCTTGCATAAATAAAAGAAAGGAGGAAAAAATTAAAGCTGGGTGGAAAGAAATCTGGCAGAAACCAGGTTTAAACCAAGATCTCAGATCATAGACCAAGATAAGCTTAGACATAAAGAGCATCATCATAAACCAAGTGGAGACACAAGAAGAAATAACATGGCAGATTTCTGGGTAGGGGGAGGTCGGGACCAAGCAAGGAGAAAACAGAAAAGACTGCAGGAAAATCAAATAGACAACTTTGATTAAATAGAATGTAAAAGATTTTACACAAGCAAAACTAGGGCATCTAAAATTAGAAGGGAAGCAGGTAACTGGGGGGGGGGAATCTTTATAGAAAATCTAAATGCCATCTAAACACCAAATGATAAATTTCTCATTTCTAAGAAATATAAGGAATGAATTCAAATTTGTAAGAACAAGAGTCACTCCTCAATGATAAATGTTCAAAGGATAAGAAGAGATGGTCTCATCACACAAATAAAGTCACATCTAACTAATTGGAAAAACACTAGCTGCTCATGGCTAAGTCAAGTGAATATAATAAAAATGACAATTTTGCCTAAATTAAATTGCATATTTAGTGCCATACCAATCAATATACCAAAAAATTATTTTATAGAGCTAGAAAAAATAGCAACAAAATTCATTTGAAAGAACAAAAAGTCCAAAATATCAAGGGAATTAATGAAAAGAAATGCTAGGGAAGGTGGCCTAGCCAGATCAG
>CM053599.1:2602312-2620643 GCA_028646575.1 Pseudocheirus occidentalis
AAAATGGGTTAGCGTATCATTTACCTAGTTCAGGGGAAAAAGTCAGCACTCTGAACTTCAGAGAATACAAGCAGAAGTTACAAGCAGAAGTTACAGGCAGTCAAACATATAGGCAGACAGGGCTTCCAGCCGTCTGACTATACTTAATCAGTTACCAGCCAGGGAAGCACCAACATCTGGGTTTTTCAAAGCCAGGGGACTCAACGGCTTCCCAGAGTCTCATCTGGCCAAATCACACAGCTCTTTCCAAAATGAGACCCAAAGTAAAACCTCACATCAGGGTATATACATAGCCTTCTCCTGGATCAGAGAATGTCACAGCCCTCTTGACCCACTGCCCAATCACTAAGTAATAAGGTGTGGGCATTCCTGAAGAACAAGCCTCCCACCACAAGCTCCATGTGACCACATTCAGCCTATTAGGGGGCAGAGTATACTTTCAAATCAGGGAAGGTTCTCAGAGCTACTTAAGCCTATCAAAGGGCCCAGGGGCAGGGAAGATCTTCAGATGCCCATAACAAGTACTGGCTGAGGAATAGAGTAATGGATCAGTGAAATAGATTGGGTACACAAGACTCAGCAGTCAATGACTAATTTATTGTTTGATAAACCCAAAGACCCCAGTTTTGGGGATAAGAACTCACTATTTGACAAAAAATTTTGGGAAAACTGGAACATAGTATGGCAGAAACTGGGCATAGACCAATATATTACAACTTATACCAAAATCGAGTTGAAATGGGAGCATGATCTAAGTATAAAGCTTGATACTGTAAGCAATCTGGGAGAGCAAGGAATAGTTTACCTGTTAGATTTATGGAGAAGGGAAGATTTTATGATCAAATAAGAGTTAAAGAGCATTATGAAATGCAAAATAGATCATTTTGATTACATTAAATTGAAAAGTTTCTGTACAAATAAAGCCAATGTAACCAAGATTAAGAGCAAAGTGGAAAATTGGGAAAGAATTTTTACGATTAGTGTCTCCGGTAAAGGCCTCATTTCTAAAATATACAGAGAACTGAGTCAAATCTATAAGAATACAAGTCAGTCCCCAATGGATAAATGGTCAAAGGGTATGAGCAGGCAGTTTTCAGAGGAAGAAATTAAAGATATCTATAAGCATACAAAAAAATGCTCTAAATCACTATTGATTAGAGAAATGCAAATCAAAACAAATCTGAGGTACCACATCTGACCAGTCATATTGGCTAAGATGACAAAACAGGAAAATGATAAATGCTGGAGAGGATGTGGAAAAAATGGGACACTAATACATTGTTGGTGTAGTTGTGAGCTGATTCAGCCATTCTGGAGAGCAATCTGGAACTATCCTCAAAGGGCTATTAAAAAAAAATGCATACCCTTTGACCCAGCAATACCACTTCTAGGGCTGTATCCCACAGAGATCACAGAAGTGGGAAAGGGAACTGTATGTACAAAAATATTTATAGCAGCTCTTTTTCTGGTGGCAAAGAATTGGAAATTAAGGGGATGCCCATTAATTGGAGAATGGCTAAACAAATTGTGGTATATTAATGTAATGGAATACTACTGTGCTATAAGAAATGAGGAGCAGACGGATGTCATAATAACCTGGAGAGACTTATACAAACTGATGCTGAGGGAGGAAAGCAGAACAAGGAGAAATTTGTACACAATCACAGACACAACATATGTGTGATAACAAATTTTGATAGACTGGGCTTCTCTCAGCAATGCAAGATTATAAGACAGCTCCAAAAGACTTATGATGGAAAGAGATATCCAGATCCAGAGAAAGAACTACAGAGTCTGAATGCAGACCAAAGCAAACTACTTGCTCTCTCTCTCTCTCTCTCTTCCCTCCCCCAACCTCTTTGGTTTGTTTCTGCTTCCTCTTTTTCATTGTTCACTTCATTGGCTATAATCCTTCTTTAAAACTTGATTAATGTTTAATGTGAAGGTATTTGTAGATCTTATATCTGATTGCATGCCACTATGGGGTGGGGGAGAGGAAAGGGGAGAAAATGTGAAACTCACGGGATTGTGGAACTGAATGTTGTAAACTAAAAGTAAATTAATTAATTAAAAATTAAATAAAAATTAAAAAGAAGAGATGGTCTCAGTGTAGGAAACCCAAGATTCTATAGCTTCAGGAAAATAAACTCCTTATAGCTAGTAATTAGATAAGTTCAAATTAAAGCAATTCTGAGGTTTCACATCATACCCCTTAGGTTAACAAAAGCTAACAAACAAACAAACAAACAAAAATGGCCAATGTTGGAGGGACTATGGGAAAACAGGCACATTGATACACTGTTGGGGGCACTTGAATTGGTCCAACCATACTGAAAAGCATTTTGGAATGACACACTAAACAATGCATGCTGTTTGATCTAGCTAGAGCATTGCTGGGACCATACCCCAGAGAAATCAGAGAAAGAGAGGAAGAAGTTGTATGTAAACATTTATAATATCCCTTTTTGTAGAGGCAAAGAACTGGAAACCAAAGGGGTGCCATCAATAGGTGAATGGCTGAACAAATTATGACATCCGCATGTGATAGAATACTATTGTGCTACAAGAAATGATGGAAAGGATGGTTTTAGAGAAACCTGTGTGAATTATATGAACGGATGCAGAGTGAAGTGGGCAAGACAAGAGAATAATTTGTACAGTAACATTGAAAAAAGAATCAGTTTTGAAAGTTGCAAGAAATCTGATCAACACAATCACCAACCATGACTCCAAAGGACCAGTGAGGAAGCCTGCTACTTACCTTCTGACAAAAACGGATGGACTTGAGTTGCAGATGTTTTAGATGTGGCCAATGCAGCAATGCTTTGCTTGTCCAAGCATATTTGTTACAAAGGTTTTGTTTCTCTTTTCCAATGATGGTGGATGGAAGAGAGAAGAATGGGTTTTTGTTCATTGATAAAAATAAAATTTAATTAAAAAAAATCCTAGGTGGAGCTGTGCAGAGGCATACTTCTCCACACACAGACACATACATGCACTCACATACATAAGTTATCCACTATATACACATTACAGCTGACAACAAGCTTTCCAGGTCTTGAACTACTCTAAAATAGAATCAGGTAGATTTGGAACTGATTGGATGGTGAGACCCAAAAATTAGTCATAAATGTACCATGTCAGCCTAGAAGGGGGTCTCCAATGTCCCTAAGGATGTGCTTGTCCTATACTTCTTAATGTCTTTATCAGTGACTTGGATAAAGACCTATATGGTATCCAAATTTCAGATAAAAAACTGGGATGGCTAGCTAACTCACTGGATGCCAGTCAGCACTCCACCCAAAGTAAAATTAATCAAAGATCTTGGGTTGAATCCAATTATATGAAACTTCATGGGGATAAATGTAAAATCTTATACTTGGGTTCAAAGAATCAATTTCACAAGTACAGGATGGAGGAGACATGGTTAGATGGCAGTTTATCTGAAAAAGATCTGAGGGTCTGAGTGGACTGCAAGTTCATTAGGAGACAATAGTGTGGTGTGGTAGCCAGGTCACTTGAAGTGACTTGAGTATCCATTAAGAAAGGTGTATTTTCCAGGAATAAGGAGCTGATGGTGCCTCTGTGTGGAGCCTTAATTATGTTGTAGTTCTAGATGTTGTAGTTCTGGATCTGCCATTTTAGGAAGGATGTTGAAAAGATGGGCAGCATTCCACCAGGTTGGTGAAGGGCCTTGAGATTACACCGTATGACGATCAAAAAAAAGCTTCCGAGCCAAGGTGGTAACTCATCCAATGTCTGAAGAGCTGTGAAAGACGGGTTAGCTTCCCCCTGCTTGGCCCCAGATGGCAGAACCAGTAGCCATAGAGAAAAGATGTAAAGAACATGTGAAGGCTTGAAGTCAGGACCTTCTCCCTGAGCATTCATGCTCTCCTGCCCTGGCCCCAGGAGCTCTTCATCCAAAGGCTGGGTGGCCTTTTGCTGGGAAGGATGGCTTGGTGGGGCTGCCTGCCTTCTTGTTCAGAAACTCAATGGACTCTTGTCTCTCCCCGCCCCTCCAACTCTACCATGTCCCTATTCTGTGAGCAAGGAAGATATCCTTGACTGGTTAGGGATTGGGCAGAACTTTACAGGTCAGGAAGGAAGAGACCAGTGGGAAGAAGGATTCCAGACACGGGAAGGAAATGTCTGAGTCTTCCTCTGAGGAACACCTTTCTCCCAGCCTTCTCCTGAGACCCTCCCCTGCTGGTCTTCACTCCCAGGGGTGTCCAGGATGAAGCTGTCCCATGGGGCCTCTCAGGGCACAGACCCAAGTCAAGTTAATTACATTCTTCAAATGTTTTCCATGTTGAGACCTAACAACAGCCTGCTGGGCCCTAGTCCTCTCATACATTAAGCCCAGGCAAAACTGTGGGGCCTCCCCCAACCAGTTCTTTCTTTGCCCTCCCCCCACCCTCTCTCTCCCGTCACTCTGTCTCTCTGTCTCTGCCTGACTGCTTCTTTCTGTCTTTCTGTCTCTCTATCTCTTCCCTCCATCTCCATCCCTCCCCCATCTTGTTCCCTCTCTGTAATTTCAATTCTCTCCTCCATATAGAAGTCTCCTAAGATTTCTGTTTCTGTCTCTGTCTCCTTCCCTCCCCCCCCATTTCCACTTCTCAAAGCAATGCCACAAAATCATCTGAACAGATATTCTCTTCCTCCCAGATACTCCCCTTTGCCTCTTCTCCTCCACCTATACTTCCCTTGCCTCCTCCCTTTCTCTTCTTTTCCCTTTTCTTCTTCCCCTCCTGCTCTCCTCCTGCCTATTCTCTTACTCTTCCCCTCTTCTCCCTTTCTCCCCTTCTTGTGGCTCCTCTCCTCCCCTCCTGCCTCTTCTCCTTTTTTCTTTCCCCTTCCTCTCCTCCTCTTTATTCCTCCTCTCTTCCTCTTCTCTCCTTGGTCCTTCTCTCCTCTATCTGTACCAGGAGCCACACCCTCAAGATCCACAGCCAGGTGCCCACAGTGCTCACCGTTTTAAACCTGCTGTACCTCTGACTGATATACCTAGATCTGACCAGAAGGTCACTCCCTACCTGGTCATCCCCACGTGGGGGGATCCCTTCAGAATTTCCCACTTACAGCCTTCTCACTTCCCTCCCTTGGGTCTCTGGGCTTCTCCTCTGATTCCTGCAGGCCACCATGTACAGGTGGCTCCTCGGAGCTTCCCGGTTTAGGGCTCTCATGGTTGCTTCTGCTCCAGAGCCTTCTTGGCTCCCCAGTCTATACCCACAGCATTTAACACGGCATTCAAAGCCCTCAACAAACTAGTACCTTCTTATCTCTTCTGGGTCACTTCACCCACACTCCCCTTTACTGGCATTTCACTCCAACCAGAGAATAACCCCACCACCGGCTCTTGAAAAAGACCTATACTTCCCACCTCCCTGCCTTTGCTTCCACCGTTGTCCATTTTCCAACTCCCCTCTTCCCATCTCTAACCAGTGAAATCCCACCCATTCCTTTAGAGCCAGCTGAAATGTTGCCTCCTCCAGCACCCCTTTGGACTTTTTTTTAGTCTAACTGGCCCAGGCTGTCTCACTAAGATTGAAATTATCTGTGGGTCATTATCTCGGTTATCACTGTGAGTAGTACCTGTGGCCTGCCCCTCTCCACTCCCTGGAAGCAGCAAGGTCCCCTCCCCTTAACTAGCCCAAGGCTGGGGCCCTTAATAAAGTTAGGATCCACTGAGTACCCACCCAGACCTGGTCCAAAGTACTGCTAACTCCCGTCCCGTATTGACCCAGAGCTGCCTCCTCCATGCCTTCGGGTTTGGAGCCATGCTCCCCAAGGGCCCGTGGAGGGGAAGGCAGAATGGGACTGGGGGTGGCACAGGCAGGGTCCTGGCGGCAGGAGGGCGGGCTGGGGCGACATGGCCAGGGCCAGGGCCAGGGCCAGAACCAGGCCAGGCTCCGGCTATAAATAACTGGCTCCGGGATGGGGCAGAAGGGGCGTGGGGGACGCTGCCCTTGTTTCTGCCAGCTGGGCAGCTGGGGGGGGGGGCACTCCCTGGACACGCCCATCCCCCCGTATGGGTCCAGTCTCCGCAGAGGGGATGGGGGGGGAAATCTCGGGGCGGGGCAGGGCTCGAGGAGCGGGGGAAGGGGACCGGCTCCAGCCGGGGCCCAGGCGCACCGAGCTATGGCTACGGCCGGGGTACTGGAGCCCCCCCGGCCGAGCCTCCATTCTGCCCTCTGGGTCCTGATCCTGAAGCCCCTGGCACTGCCTCTGCTACTGCCCCAAGTAAGTACCCGGAGGGAGCTGGCGGGAGATCTTAGAGCGTAGTAAGCCTGGCCGGCCTCGGGGGAGACAGAGGCCAGCAGGGCTGAGTTTCTCAGGGCTCTGCGCAGCGCAGAGGGGCTCAGCGTTATGGGGGTCGCGGAAGAACACTGCCGAGCTTGGGTCTCAGAGGGAGGTGCGTACTGGAGAAGAGGGAACAGAGGAGTTTCGCCATCTCTGAGTGCAAAGCGCTTGGTCGCAGCGGAGGCGGGGGAAAGTCGGGGTGCTGTCGGGGGGGTGGGGAAGGGGACGCTCGCGGGCTGGGGCAGGCCCGAAGGAAGAGCTACAGGAGGCATAGGGGTGTCAGAGCGCTGTGTATCTGAGGCAAGGGGGTGCGAGTCCAGAGGAGATCTCCTGGGAGCAGGCAGCCTTCCCTCAGGATCTTCAGACGCCCCCAAAAGTTCTCTCACGGAGCTGGGTGCTGCCTTCCCTCTCCCGCTCCAAGCCCCATAGCACGCGGAGTCTTTCACTCCTCGCATCCACCTGATGTCAGCTCCTCCTGCCTCCCTCAAACCTTCTGGCCTCAGACCCCCAACCAGCCAAAGCTCCAGGTCCCAGGCCCCGCTTGTGCTAATGGGCCAGGCCCCTCAGCCACCACTCGAGAGAGGTGGGCACTCAGGTGCACACATTCAGACTAAAGGAGACATTTGGGTTAAGTATTTTTTTTTCTTCTGAAAACCATGTCTCCCGTGTCTATTTAGGATAACAGGGGAGGACAGTCTGTGATATCAAAGGAAGAGGGATAGGACCTGTGATTTCCTGCCCACAGAGAACTCCCAAGTAAGGAAGTCTATCCACTAGTGCAGGTTAGCATCTGCTTGGCAATGTAGTCTCAGAGTTGCCCCTAAAGCAGTGAAAAATGAAGTGACTTGTTCAGGGTCCCACAGTCAGAAGTGTTAGAGGCAAGAACAGAGCCTGTCTCACCTTCCTGGATTTGAGGCAGCACTCTTGGACCAAGCTGTGTGGTCATACAGGCTGGAAAGGCAAATCTGGAGGGGGAGCCTGATCTGGGAGTCCATATGCTGTTGCCGGTGGAGCAACATTCCCTTTAGGAGCAGCATTCCCTTTAAGAGAATTAAGGAAGCTGGAATCATATTGCTTGACTCAGTCTAATTGGACATACATATATCCTGTGTGTCAGACACTGTGAGTGAGGGGATCAGACATCAAGGCAGAAAGAAAAAAAAACCAAACAGGCTCAACCCTCAAGAAAGATCGGACATGTAGACAATGAGTGCATGTGGGAGACTTTGAGGAACAGTAGGGCAGCAATAGATAACTGGGGGATGTGGGGAGGTCTCCAGTGAGGGGCCTCAGACTCTGCTGAGTTTGGTTTTGTTTGTCTGAACATTTTTGGATAAAAGTAGAGATGGAATGTTTGTGAAGGGAGCAGACAATAGAAGCCAGGAGGGATGACAGAGTTTGACTCCTAAGAGATCTTGACAGATGATGGAGATTAGGCTGAATCTGATAAGGCGACGGTTTAAGTGATCAATGTAAAGTCATACATTTGGATCCAAGAAATCAACTTCCCAAGTTCAAGTTGGGGAAGACTTGGCCTAAAAAAGACCTGGGGGCGCTAGTGGGCTACAGGCTCAGTGGGTGTTAGCAGTGGTATCTGGCTGCCAAAGAAGCCAGTGTGGTCTTGGCCTGCTTTAAGAGGACCAAACTTCAGGAATAGGCTAACTTAGCCTTTGTCACACTGCATGGGGAGTGTTTGATTCAGTTCTGGGGGCCACAGTCTAGGAAGTACATTGATGAGATGGAGAGACAAGGGTGAAGAAGATGGAGAAGGACTTTGGGTTTGTGACCTATCAAAACTGCACAAAGGAACTGGGTATGTTTGAAGAGGACTGGGCGGGGTGGGGGGGCATAGTAGCTGGCTTCAAGGGTCTGATGGATTGTGGTGTGGACGAAGGGTCAGATTTGTGTGGTTTATCAGCTTAAAGAGCAGAACCAGGAACAGCTAGGGGAAGGGGGAGCTGCATGGAGGCAAATAGAAGTTAAGCATCAGGCATGATTTCCTAACATTGATATAGAGTGGCCAAAATGTGGAATGGGATGCCTGGGGAAGTAGAGGCTTCACTCTCATTGGAGGTGTAGTGTCCGCAGGAGTCACTGTCTGTCTTCACCCTCTTCTTGTTCTCAGGGATGTGGACTTCATCCTAAACCTCTGTCTGGCTTTGGATTAGAAAATTTTCTTAACTCCTCATCTCTGAATTCTACACTGAACCCTATACAGAATTATTTCAGGGAATCACTTGTGTCTGAGGCCTCAGATTTTCTCAATTCTGAGCTCCCTTCCTCCTTTACTTCCTTCCTTCCTCCTTTCCTTCTTTCCTCCTTTCTTTCCTTCCTTCCTTCCCTCCCTCCCTGCTTCCTTCCTTCCTTCCTTTCTCTCTCTTCCTTTCTCCCTCCCTCTCTCTCTCCCTTCCTTCCTTACTTTCTCTCCTATACAGCATAGTACAGTTTTTAAAAGTCCAAAGGATTTGAAGACTGAAGAACTGGATTCAAATCCAGCCTCTGTCACTCAAGTCAGTGCTCAGCTATTTCCTTCATTGGGCCTCAGTTCCCTCAACCCTAAAATAGGGGATGGACAAGATGGCCTTCAACATCTCTTCTGTTTCCAAAATTATGATCTCATGATTTAAGTGAAAAGGAGGGTAAAGGCAGAGACCACTCCTTTGTGGAATCTCTTGAAGGCACCTCCTTCCACCTCCATGCTTTGCTCCCAAGGCTTCCTGCCTTCAGCTGACTTGCAGCAAACCTTGACCTGCCCTGCCATGGTCTTCAGGCAAAGACTTGGTGGCTACTTGCCCAGTGTACTGGAGCAAGGGCCCTTTGTGGGCACAAGTTGGATGAGGGGGTTGTCAATGTCCCTTCCAGCTCTGAGATTCTGGCATTCTCTACCTTCCAGTTGGAAGATTTTCCATAAGAGATGGCATTGCAACAGATACCTGAAAAATAAATGAAGGATTTTAAGGGGCAGCTAGGTGGTGTAGTGGATAGAGGTCCAGCCTTGGAGTCAGGAGGACCTGACCCCAGCCTCAGACCCTTATTGACGATGTGACCCTGGGCAAGTCACTGTACCCCATTTGCCTCAGTTTCCTCACCTGTAAAATGAGCCAGAGAAGGACACCAGTCCAGACACAACTGAAAGAGCTCACCAAGAATAAGGATGTTAAGGGATGGCAGTAAAAAGGGAGAGTATTCCAGTTGTGAGGGTCAGTCTGTGCAGAGACAGAGAGATCAGGGAGGAGGCCAGTTTGGAAACAGAGAGGGAGAATTAAGTCTGGCAAGGCCAGCTGGAGGTAGACTGGGAAGGGCTGGGTCCTAGAATGACAGGATCAGGGGATGAAGGAACATAGGAACAGAACACCAAGGGATGGGGGAATCTGCAAGGTCAAGTCCAAGACCCTCATTTCACAGAAGCTGGGGTGGGGAGTCTCATAAAGACCATACTGTTATCTTCACTGAAGAGGAGCTGTCAGGGAAACTTGGTTGAATGGTGTGTCAATCCCAGAAGGCTGCCTGGAGGAGGCAGTTCCATAGCCATTCTCTTTGGTGAGGGCTTGGACCAGCTGCAAGTTCATGAGTATTTCCTTCTCTTCAGAGAAGCTAGGCTGGACTTTGCTCCCAGTACAAGGGTGTCTTAAGGCTGACAAAATTGTCCAGTAATATGGATAGTGTAACTATCATTGTCCCCATTCTACAGATGAGAAGACAGTCTCAGAGAAGTTAAGGCGCTTGCCCACAGTTAACAGAGCCAGTAAGGTGTGTGGACATGGGATTGGACTCCAGATTTTTTGGTGATTTCTCTACTGTGCTAAGCTGTCTCTTGTACTGAAGACAAGCTAAAGTAAATAGGGGAGGATTTCTGTGCTTGCCAAGCATGGGTGAGATTGACTTGGAAGACGTGAGTCTGAGTCCTGGCATTATGCCTGCTTGGACAAGTCTCTCTGGGGATCAGTTTCCTCCTCTGTAAAGTGAGAAGGAGGTGATGGGGAAGAGATTTCTCGGGCCTCTCCTGGGTCTGTTCCCCTCTGCCCTTATTTTCCTGACATATTCCCAGATATCCGTCCTTCTACCATCACCCCAAGCAGCGTCTGTGCATGTGGGGAGGCAGGATTGGAGCCACAGAGACAAAAGTGGAACCCTATGGAGACATCACTTCTCAGCAACTGTGTCACCACAAAGGTTTGCAGGTCAACTTGGCCTCTAAGTAGAAGGAAGAAACATCAAGGCAGATACATTAGACAGGGGACAGAGGCCAGGAGGTGACCTCCTTGGGACTCGATTCCCTCACCTGTGAAAGAGAATGAACAGCGAGCTTCCCACCACACAGCAGGGGAGGCGCAGCTTCTAATCCAACTCTGAACTGAGCAAGAATTTTTACCCAGAATCCCCTGAGGAGGGGGAGCCCCCACTTCTCAGCCCAGGCCACTCTGGGACATCTCTTATGCTGGGAAGTTCTTCCTGATGTTGAGCCTGACTCAGTCTCTTAACAGCTTCCCCCCTTCCCTTGCTCCATGGTCTGTTCTCCACCTGATCAACCTCAAGAAACCTGAATTCAGCTCTAAGGGCCCCACCCAGCCTCTCCTTCTCCAAGCTAAGGGGTCTTCTGCAGGTCCTTCCTCTCATCCTCACAAGGCCTGATCCCAGACCCTTCCCCAGACTGTTGACTCCTTCCAGACACTCCCCAATCCATGTCCTTCTGGAAATGTGGCGCCCGGAGCTGAGCCTGTGGCTCAAAACGGATTAGAGTCAGGATCAGGAGTGCTTTGCTGAAAATAAAGTATCACTAGGAGAGCCCACAAGGTGCTTGGAGGTTCTGTCCTTTCCCAGGACGACTCAGGTTTCTAGGAGAGTTCCCGTCAGGCTACGGGCTGGGGGGGCCCAATGCCACCTGCTCCATTTACAGCCTCACTATTTCTCACCCAGACACTCCTTGGAAATGTCTGCATCCTTGTGAGCAGAAGCTTGGTGCTAAGCACGTTTCTTCTCAGGAAGACAGCAGGTGTGGGGGCCTGGCCCCTGCCCAGAGCATCAGGAGGCCCCAGTTCTCAGCCTGGCACCATTTAATGAAAGGCAGGTTTGGGTCAGCCTGACTGGAAGTATAGATTTAGGGCTGAAAGAGACTGAAAGGTCACCTCCTCCAGGGCCCTCACTTTACACGTAAGGGACAGAGGCCAGAGAGGGGAAGCAGTCCGAGTTCAGATACTATCTTGGGTGGTTAAGGACCATGCAGACAAGTCCATATCCTCCCAGGGTCTCAGTTTACTCATCTATAAAATGACAAAATTGGTCTTGATGACTCCTGAGGGCCCTTCAGTTTCTGGATCTGGCATCCTTTGCTCTCAAGAGGCCTCTTCCAGATTCAGCTCTATAATCCAGCCAATAAACACATGGAAGGAAGTAAGGAAGGAAGGAAGGATGGATGGATGGATGGATGGATGGATGGATGGATGGATGGATGGATGAATAGACATGTGGATGGATGGGCACATAGGCAGATAGATGGATATATGGAAGGAAGGAAGGATAGATGGATGGATGGTGGATGGATGGATGGATGGATGGATGGGTGCATAGGTGAATAGGTGAATAGATGGATGAATGAATGTCATGGAGGGAATGCAAACAGAAGAACTAGAAATAATGTTAACCTTGTTTGCAGACAAGGAGTTAAGTATACTTTGCAGGACTGGGGCAAGTTTTCTCTCTTTCTTCTATTAGTCTAAGAAGACTTCATGGAAAAGGTTGGATCCTCAGAGCTGCTTAAAGGGAGGGTGTGACAAACTAAGGCAGTAAAGGAAGTGGTAAAAATTCATCATGATGCCCTAACCCTAAATCAGTTCAAACACAGAATTTATCAGTTAGGTGGGCCCAAAGCCACCTGTTGGCCCTGTGTGTGCATGACAAAATTCCCCCGCCATCATTCTTGATGGGCGGCTGTCCAGCCTCTGCTTGGAGATTTTTAAGGAGGGAGAGCTGCCTCCTCCTCCCCATGTGGTCCAATCTAGCTCTAATGGGCACGATGTTTTTGGTTGTCCCCTCTCCCCAGTACCAAGCCTCAACCTGGCTCTCTACAGCATTCACCCCATTACCCCTAGTCCTCATGTATCATTCTCTTATTTCCTTAAAAAAAAGAACAGGGGCATTCAACGACACTTCCTGATCCTCGAAGCCAGCTACCATGGCCCCTTCAGACTTCCCTTCTCCAGATTAGACACCCTTGGTTACATCCAAAGGTTTTTGAGGGGGCACAAGCTTTGGATGTCTCTTCAGCATGGTCACCCCGGCCTAGGCACTTGAGCACTCTGTGTCCTTTCTCAAAGGCCCTCTTCTGGGCCCTCTTCTTTTCTCCCTCTATACTCTCTCCCTTGGTGAACTCCCCAGCTGCCCTGGCTCCATTCCCGTCTCTGGGTCAGTGATCCCCAGCTCTCCAGAGCAGCTCTGTTCTCCCTGCTGACTCCCAGCTGCCTGCAGGACCTCTCCGTTGGATGCGGGCAGTTCCCATGCACCATCTGCTAGGCATCCTACTTTATGAGTGTGCCCACCTCATGCATTGGCTTCCTTGATTTCTTCTGGTTTTGGACTTAAATGAGCTTGGTCTCTCAACAGAGAGAAGCCATGTGTGGATTCAGAATCACCACCATTCCCCTTCCCCCTGTCCCTGCCACAAAGGCTTGGCTCATTCAATATCAGCAGAGGTCTCTGAGCCCATTCATTCTTCCAGGTGGGCACTAGGGGTGATGAATTCTTATCCTCATTAATGCTGGCACCAAGGCTACCATCCCCCTTTCCCCAGTACTTCTTAGACTACTCCGACACAGAACCATGAAGACAAGGGCAGAAGCAGAGCAGGCTGGACAAGACCTCAGAGGCAGCTGGTCTAAATTGTACTGACCAGGAAGCCCCTCTCCAGCCCCCTCCCCCACCCAAAGGTCTCATCCAATGCCCTGGAAGAGTCCTCTGACCCTGGCTGTCAGAGGCCATTGAGTTCTGTCTGAGCAAGGCTACTCCAATCCAGAGACAGCTGAAGGCTATTGCTCTCACTCAAACAAGCAGTCACTAAATCTTTTCTGAGTACCTCCCCAGCTTCCCAGAGGGGCCAGCCTTGTATTAGGCAACACAGTGGGGAAATGGAGATAGACAGACAGACAGACAGAGGCAGAGAGACAGAGACAGAGGCAGAGACAGAGAGGAGAGAGAGAGAGACAGAGAGGAGAGAGACAGAGAGAGAGGAAAGAGACAGAGAGGAGAGAGACAGAGAGAGAGACAGGGAGAGAGAGGGAGAGAGAGAGGGGGGGGAGAGGGGAAAGAAAGACAGAGATAGAGAGGAGAGAGAGACAGAGAGGAACGAGACAGAGACAGAGAGACAGGGAGAGAGAGAGAGAGGAAAGACAGAGACGGGGGGGGGGGGGGAAAGAAAGACAGAGAGAGAGGGAGAGACAGAGAGAGAGGAGAGAGGGAGAGGAGAGAGACAGAGAGGAAGCTTAAGTCCTGGGGCAGCTTCATGGAGGCTCATTGAGCATTTGAGTCAAGAGAACACAACCAATCATGTGACTTTCCCTTTGGACAGAGAAGGAAGCCAACACTAAGTACTGGGGGACAGAAGATGCTGTTGAAGCCAATTCAGACTGGAGCAAGGCCTCCAGGGTAACGCAGCCACCAGGTAGTCTTGAAGACCCCTGGGGAGGAGAACCCACTGCTGTCTCCATGATATTGGACCAGCCCCTGCCTCACTCACTCTGAGGCTCAGGCAAAATGCTATGAAACCAACTAGAAGGGGGCCAGTTCATTCACTTAAGAGCCCTAAGCATCCCCTGTTGGGTGGCAGGCCCTGAAATGACTATGTCACTGACCTGCCCAGGAAGAGACCGGGACCTTTGCAAGGAAAGGAAAGCAAACACATTTCCCCAGAAGAGCCTCACTGTTATCTCAGATTTCAAGATTCATGGGCAAGAGCTGGCCACCAAGCACAGAGAAGGTTCAGGGGCCTGGGTCATTTGGAAGAGGGTTTGGCCTCTTTGCTTGGCCCCAAGCGGGGAAGCACAAAGAGGTACACTGAGGCTTGAGGTCAGGGGACACTTTCTGCCCCTTAGAGCTGTGCACACATGGAATAGCTGTTCTGAGAAGGGGTTAGCTCCCCCTTAGTCCAAGTCTTCAAGGAAGGCTGGGCCACCCCTTAGTGGGTAATGGGAAGGATTCATCTCATGTGTGGATTGGACTGGAACAGGAGCCCTTCATGTTGTATGTGTTTCAGGGATCCCTTTGGCAGTTTGGGAAAGCCTCTGACTCCCTTCTCAGAATTATGCTTTTAAATGTATAAAAATCCACAGGCTTACAAACCATCCCTGAAGGGGAAGGGGCCCTCCCTTTTAGGGGAGGTGCCCCAGGGAGCTGGAGCAGGAGGGGAGCCTGCTCTGGGGGGAATTATGGTGAAATACAGTCACCATGGTTTTTTTTTCAAACAAGTACATGGGCCCCAGGTTAGGAATCCCTGGCCAACATTGTTTCTTAGACTCCTTCCAACTCTCAAAATCTGTGGTTCAGTTTTTCTTTGATATAATTTTAGAAAGCCCCCTCCTCCTGACCTCAGTCTGTAAAGACAGTCCCAGTGACTTGGAGCTAATGTCCACAGGCCCTTATCTCTTTGCAGGGATCAGCATGCACCTCTGACTTTTCACAAATTAATGAAACTACCACATCTCCTCTGTGGCTCCGGGATATGTAACCAGGGGCTGATAACTGTCTGAAACCTCCGGGGCTTTATAAGATGACCAGAGCTGGATGTCCCTCCCCTCCTGCCACTGCCCCAGCAGCTGAGGAGAGCTCAGCTCCCTGGGTCTCCTCCCCTAAAAGGCCCCTTGATTTAGGGATGGTTCCTCCTTCCCATTATGTCAGGTTTGTCATTGTACCCACTGGCTTTGGGCACAGAGGGACCACCCAAACCCACACAGAGCCAGGGAGCGTCAGATTCTCAGAGTTCGAAAGAGATCTCTAAGTCGGACCCAAAGCCACCATGCCTGGAAGCGTCAGCTGGCCTCCACCTCAAGACCGTCAATGATTTTGGAAAATCGCCGTCGTTAGGAAGCCAGGTTCCCTGATATCAGATCCAGTGTGATCATCGGCTCTGACAGAGAGCGGCCTAGGCACCCGATGGGTCAATAGTCTCCTTTTACAGGGAAAGAAACTGCGGCGGGAGGTGTTTCACGACCTGCTCGAGGTCCCAGCTCACCCCGCGCCCGGTTCTAGTTTTTCTCTCGAGCGCAAAATCGTCCGGTTCCTCTTCCATGAGCATCGAGCTCTTGGAGGTCCGCCTCCTTCCCACACACGGTCCCTCCTCCTCGAGGCTAAATGTCTGTGCTGCTCCGCTCTTTTTCCTAGCCCTGCATCGCTTTATCCCGGTCATTTCTCACATCCCATGGCGCTAGTTTATGGGCAGGAAGCCACCCATAGACTCAGCCCTACATTTCCCAGACAACATCCTTTCTCCCAATTGTCTTTCCTGGTCTTTCTCTGATGGGGTCCACCATGCCCCACCATCTTCTTTGTTACTGCTTCACTCCAGGACTCAGCAGCTGCTCCAGTAGAACGTGTGTGGGGAGAAACCTTTGTTTCTGGGAGGAGTTAGGGGTCATTCAAAGAAGTCAGCCATTTCCTGAAGGCAACCATTTATCCTTAGTAGAAAATGATGATGATGATGATGATTTGTTTAGAATCTGCCGGCTGCTCCATGGACCTTCTCTCACTTGGCTCACCGTTTGGCATTTCCGTGGATGGTGGGCTTGGACTTCCCAAAGCGGGGGTAGTTGATAGAGAGCAGCCTAGGGACCCGATAGGTCAATAGTCTCCTTTTACAGGGAAGGAAACTTCGGCTGGAGGTGTTTCACGACCTGCTGGAGGTCCCATGCTCACCCTCGTTTGGGGGAGAGAGGAGGTGGGGATCCCCCTCCCCCGGCTCAGTTGCTGGGAACGGTGCAGGGAGAGTGGGGCATGGCAAGGCTGCCTCCCTCCGGCCCCTCTCTGTCGCTGTCCCCCCCCCAGGGATATACCCAGGGTCCCCAGGAGAGCAGCCCCGTCCCAGAGGGGGAGATGAGACAGACAGACAGTCAGCCAGCACTGGTTACACACTTCTTTTATGCCAAGTGCTAAGGATACCAAGAAAGGCAAAAACTTGGTTCCTGCCCTCAAGAAGCTTACTCTCTAGTGGGAAAGACAAGAGTTCCTCCTCCCTGTCCGCCCAGGAAAGGTGGGGTGCACAGCCACTGAGCTGCATTGCTCCTGCCCAAGCAGGCGACAGCCTGGCCTGGGTCCTTGTTTACTCCACCTCTCTGTCCTCACAGGGCTGGGAGGGGCAAACACCGATCAAGTGCCTACAAGGCGTGGTACTGAGCCCTTACAGAATCTTATCCCTTGATCTTCGTGAGGACCCTCTGAGACAGGCGATTATTCTCCCCATTTCACTGATGAGGAGATTAAGGCAGAGGTGCCCAGGGTCACAAGCTGGTAGATGTCTGAGGCTGTATTTGAACACGGGTATTTCTGATGCCAGGCCCAGGCTGCTTTGAGGCCTCACAGTCCTCAGCACCTGGGCTGGAGGACTGTGAGGGTTGACCATCTTTTTGCTTTTGCCTGGTGCTGGGTCCTAGCACTTCTGGGCTTTCTCCTATGGTTCTGAGACCAAGAGCCCCCACTGAGCAGAAGGTACAGCTTTTGGTTCACCCTCTGCCATCACCATGGTCTTTATGTTTGTGGAACTTATTCTCAACTGTCACCTCTTCCAGGAAGCCCTTCCTGATGCCCTCCAGGCCTCCCTTACCACTCCCTTTGTACTCCTGGACCCCAGTCATGTAGGACCCAGAGCCCACCTGGCCTCTGCCTGGAAGACCCCAAGCTGGGGGAGGCTCCCACCTCCAGAGGCAGACCATTCCACAGAGGACAGCTTGAGCCATCAGAATTCCAGCTTTCATTTGCCCCCCCCCATTCCCTTCACTGCTCCTCATTCTGACCCAAGGGCCGGGCCGGGCCAGGTTCATCCTTCCCCTGTGACAGCCCATCCTGTGGTCCTCCTGCTGTGGCCAACTCGGGCCAAAGGAGCATTTGTTGTTGCTGATGGGGAGGGGGGTGTCTCTCCCACCCCTGCCTGCCCTACTCATCCCAGGTTCCCTCCTCCTACCCTTTGATTCACACTGTTCTCAGTGCCCCAAAAGCCCTCCTCCACCCTGCCTGGATCTGCCTCCCCCAAGAAGCCTCCCCCCTTCCCCCCCCACCCCCTCCATGTTCCTACTCTAGCTGCTCATGAGATCTCAGATCCAGGGCTGGAAAGAAACCCATCTCTGTAAGTCACAGATGATGAAACTGAGGGATGTAGAGGGGCAATGACTTATCCAAGGTCACACAGACAGTTCTGAGCCCAGTGAGGCAGGGTACTGGGGACGTGTGTGTGTGTGTGTGTGTGTGTGTGTGTGTGTGTGTGTGTGCGTGTGTGTGTGTGTGTGTGTGTGTGTGTGTGTGTAAGGCAGGGGATGCTCAGGAAGTGTCAGGTATGTGAAAGAAAACTGCTTAGCACAGAATAAAAGCTCTGATCAGGCCAGGTCTGGCTTCCTCTCCAGTTGGGACCTTGGCTGACCTTGGCCAGGCAGGGAGGGCCCGGGAGGGGAGGGGGCCTCATCCTGTCCTTGTCCCTCCCTCCATCTGCCTTGTAGGGCAAGAGCCGGTAAAGCTCTGAGGCTTAGAGCAGGGGCTAAATTTAGAAGTGGGCCTGAGCCAGGCCTTCCCGGACAGACTTTGGGCCAGCAGCGCCTGGAAGGGCCAGGAGGAGGTCCTGGGGCAGCCAGGCTTGGCTCTGTCTCTTCTCAAGGAGTCCCCTTGTCTCCTCCTCTGAGGTGTGAAAGAAGCCAGAGTCACCAGGACAGGAGGACACAGGAGGGCTTCCAGGGTGCACCTCTGTGTGTTTATGTGTTTGTATGGGTCTGTGGGGTGTGTGTGTGTGTGTGTGTGTGTGTGTGTGTGTGTGTGTGAGTGTGTGTGTGTATATGTGTGTGTG
>CM053599.1:2621143-2641022 GCA_028646575.1 Pseudocheirus occidentalis
AGGGAGAGAGAGAGAGAGAGAGGGAGAGGAGAGAGAGAGAGAGAGAGAGAGAGAGGGAGAGGGGAGAGAGAGAGAGAGAGAGAGAGAGAGAGAGAGAGAGAGAGAGAGGGAGGGAGGGAGGGAGGGAGGAAGGAGGAAAGACAGAGACAGAGAGACCCAGAAAGGGGTGTGTGGGTGCCGGTGCGGGGTAGTGTGTGCGCAGGTGACTTAGTGAGTGTGGGTGTGCGCTTCTCTGCCTCGGTGCGCCCGCCCTGCTGTGGCTCTGCCTGTTCCGCTGGTCTCCTGCTTTCCTTCCAGATCCTCCTTCTCCAGCTCCTCCTGCCTGCGCCTGAAGCTCTGAGGGCACACCAAGCGCCGGGCTGGGCGGGAGTCCCGACTCGGGTTGCTGGCTGGGCTGGGAGTCTGGGAGTCCACTGCGCGCCTAGCTGGAAGCCGCGGTGCTCTAGCTGCCAATCGCAGGCAGGTTTGGGCTGGGCTGGGCTGGGCTGGGGGGGGAGGAGGTGAGGGAGGATAGAGGGCGGGGCCTGGAAAAGAGAAGGGGGGGCCTTGAGAGGAGAAGGGCAGGGCTGGGGCTTCTCTAGGAGCCCAGTGTCTGGTTCCCAGTCCCCAGTGTCCAGGTTCGCAGCTTGTGCTTCCCCTGTCTCTGCAGCCTCTTACTCTGCCCCTCTCGCCCCCTTCTTCTCCCCCTCCTTCCCGATTGTGGGGCCTTCAATGCTTAGTGTGTGTGCGTGTGTGTGTGTGTGTGTGTGTGTGTGTGTGCACCAGGGATGCAGGGGGAAGTGGGAGGAACGATAAGGAGAAAGGGACAATCACCCTGACTGGAGGGCATGGCATGAGAGCCAGGCCAGGGCCAGTGTCATGTGCAGGGCCAAGTATCTGGGGTTCCAATGGTTCCTGGAGCCCCTGGTGTCCCTCCTGACTGCTCCTTTATCTTCCACCCTGCCCCCAGTTTCTATAGATGCAGCAGTCTTGCCCTTCTTTGCAGACTCCCCCGGAAATGTTCTCTCCTAAACTGAGATGTGGGAGAGGGGAAGGTAAGAAGGCCTGGATGAAGAGACCTTTGGGAGGCAGGGTCGGGCCAGCCAGCCTTGACTCCCAGGTCTTTGTGTCTTTGGCCTGAGTGCTAAGAGCAGAAGGGAACTGGCCCTAACCCAAGTTGCCCTTGGTGGGATTGGAGGGAGTGAATGACCTTTGACTTTGACCCTGGAAGAAAGAACCATAAAATCTTGGCATTCCATTGTTAAACTGGAGCATGGCAAAAGAAAAGGATGTAGGACAGGGGTGGGTTTCAAAGCCAAGCCATATGAAAACTGGTGGATGGAAGTGGGAGCACACATTGGAGGCTAGGAATCACTCATAGAGAAGAGGAGAGGACAGTAGAGGAAAGGAGGAGGGAGGGGAGGGGAGGAGAGGAGAGAAGATAAAAGAAGAGAAGAGAAGGCTAAGACTTAGAGGAATCTGATCATTGCCCTTCCCTGAGAAATTGGAAGGCAGTCATTTGAAAGATGGATCAGACTCAGCTGCCTGGTGTTAGCCCAGAGGGCAGAATCGGGACCAGTGGGTGTAAATGACAGAGACAGGTTTGGATTCCATGTAAGGAAAAACTTCTGACAATTAAAGTTGTCTAAAAATGGAATGGGCTGCCTGGGGAGGGAGTATTTTTTCTTTTTCTTTCTTTTTTTGGGGGGAGGGCAATTGGGGTTAAGTGACTTGCCCAAGGTCACATGGCCAGTTGGAGGTAGTATTTTCTATAGTACTGGAAGCATTGTAGCAAAGGCTAAATGATGGGTCCATGAGGATCTTGGTAAGGTGATCCAAACTTTCAAGATCGATGCCATCTAAGGTGCATTCTGGCTCAAAGATCCTATGGAACAGTCTGGTCTGATATCACACCCAATGTAGGAATCCCCTAGATTCCAGCCTGAACATGGGGTCTTGACTTTTGCTAGGAGAACAAGCTTTGAAGAGCAGAGGCTAACATTTTTAGGAATATTGGACCTGGAGAGTCTTGGTAAAGTGGTGAAGTGACCAGAGGAGACCACTAAATTTCTCTGAGCTCCTCTTTCTTCATTTATAAAATGGGGATAATTATGACCTATAGTGCCTACCTTTCTCTGGTGTGGCAGCATGCCAGGGAGGTGGTCTTGGCTGCTCAGAAGCCAGGTCAGTGGAAGTGAAGTTCTGACAGGTCTTGCCCAGTGGGAAAGACTGAAATTCAGGCCCAGGGATGGACAGTGTGTCTGTTGGCCAAGGACCAGCTTGGTTCACTTTGGGCAGGGGTTGGATGAATATTTGGGCCCCAGCCACCTTTGAATGTGGACTCTTCCTGACCGATAAAGGGAACCCCACATCAACCAGTAGGACCCCAGAGCTTTGAAATGTAGAGGCATACATGCACCCAAAGCTGTCCCTGAAAGAAGTGATGACCAAAGAAGAGACAGCTAGGGAAAGCGAACCCTGACACACTCACTCTGGCCACAGGTGTAAACCAGCCCATTAGCACAGTCAAAATAGCACACAGAACATTTGGCCATCAGGAAAACTTTTCCTCGGGAAACCCAGCAAGCAGGGATGCCCTTCCCAAAAGCCTCAGCTAATAATACCTACTCTTATTCTGGGAGCAAGTCAAACCACTGAAAGGCACCAAAGTCAGCCAGACTGATTAAGTCTATCAAGACGCCTCAGGTCACCCTTTGCCATACAGTAGTGTAGACTCAGCTCCGGGTCCTCGGATGGTCCTTACCGCTGGCCATGGTGCTGACCACTTCTATAATTAAACTAACATTGTCCTTTCCTACCTGGCTGAAAGTCGTTCATCAGGAGCTCTTTTCCACCCAAAGAACTATTCATTACAGACCATTACTTCCCCATCTTCCCAGCATAAATGCCTTTTGAGGCTGATGTTTTGCAAAGGTTGGAGTTTGTGTTGTAAAAGCTATGTCACTCTGGCACAGAAAGTCATTGTCTGATCCTGCTGCCTGCCCTTTAAAGATGCTGTCATAGCAGCTAGAGGCATAGGCTTGCTTTGAAAAGCAACCATTGCTATTTAATGAGAGTGCCAAGTGCCCAGAAGCAGCATGGTATAGTGGACAAGACATTGGACTCGGGGCAGGAAGACCTGAGTTTGAATCCTGTCTCAGATATTTTTAGCTAGGCACCTATCCCAAGACTTTCTGTGAGAATCAAAAAATGAAATAATATGTGTAAAATGATTCACCAGTCTTAAGGCATTATATAAATGCTAGCTATTATTATTGTTAGTAAGCCCCGCCCACAAGACATGGGACTCCTAGAAAGGAGCACCTAGACACACACACACACACACACACACACACACACACAGGTCCCTGACTGCTCCCCTGTATACCAGGTAAGAATCATAGAAACACATTCACAGCAAGGACATTTCTCCTTGGTATATTCAGACCAAGCATCATCAGGGTCCTTTACTAACTCCAGTGTTCATTTGGATCCAACTCTTATTCTGAATAATACAAACTATTTTGAGGCACCAAAGCCAGTCAGTCCAGTTAGATTTGCCAAGGTTGAGTACAGCCCTTTCTCCTCAATAATCCCACTGTACATCCCCTCTCTTATTTACCCCATGCCCAGAATGGCAGTGCAATGCACTTTCTCTGTGTAGCTACAGAGCTGACTCAACGTTGCTCCTGCCTCTGGCCATGGTGCTAACTCAGCTGCCGGCCTCAGCCTCTCCAATCTATTTCGGCCGTGGATCTGACTATTTCTCTTACAGGATCTTTTCTGGATGCCAAATCATAATTTATGTGTTCTAAGAGGATGTTAAGCTTGGGGAGGGGACAATTCCATTTACATATCCAAATTGCTGATTCCTATTGCGCTCAAGGTCACTTAATTACACCCCTTCAGATCTTTTTCACATAACTTACCATGCCTTACCATGCCCACACTCTGTTCTCCCCTCCCCCAATCTTCTCAATTTGTGCAGTTGATTAAAAAACCCAACAACTAAGTTCAGGACTTCAAATTTAACCCTACTAAATCCCAAATTCTGTACTGTTATATTTGGACCATTGTCCTAGCTTATTGAGATTGGAGGGGGAGGGGTTTCTGTTTTCTTCATCCAACACATGAATTATACCTCCAAGCTTTATGACCTTCACAAATCAATCCATTAACAAGCATTCACTGAACATTTACTCTGTGCCAGGTACTGTGCTGAACACTGGGTCTATAAATACAGAAGTCTTTGCCTTCAGGTAGCTCACATTCATTAGCGGGATGAATGCTGGCAGATAAACATATTTAGGAGATCTACAAAACATAAACAGTGAGTGAGAGTGCACCAACAACTGGGATGGTCGGTAACTGCATGGGGGTAGTAACAGCTAAGAGGTAGAAGAGGGAGGGAGAGTTTCCCAAGCACAGGGAAAAACCTGTGCAAAGGCTTGTAGATGGGAGGTGGAATGCCAATTGTGAGGAACAGGAAGGCTAGTTTGCCCATACTATAGAGTTCATAAAAGGGAATGCAATTAATAAGTTTAGACAGATATATTGGAGCCAAGTGGTGAAGAGATTTAAATGCCAAGCTCAGGAATTTATATTTGATCCTAGAGGTGACAGAGACAGAATGGAGGATTCTAGTTCCAGCCAAACCATTAAGAGGGATCCACTGTTGTGCAGTTTCTTCTCTCTCCTTACCCACTTTCATTGACCACTGGAGAGAGGGGACCAAGAAGAGACAATGCATCTCACACAGAAGAAGGAGACACACAAAGGACATATACAGACACAGAGACAGATAGATACAAGAGGGTAGCCACCCAAGAGATGGGGAAGTAGCTTCTCAGAGCATACCACTGCTACTTCCACCCTCCTCCCTATTGGGGAGAGAATGGTGATTGTGGACACATTGTCAGAGTCCCCCAGAAACCTATACCTATGGGAACCTTGAAGAAGTCTCCACAAAGGGAGATGAGCACTCTTAGTGCCAGGACTGCTGAAGCACCCATGTGCCACACAGAGACTCCTACCATGTGTGCCTCATGGCCTTTGTATATTAAGGCTGAACCTACTATTCATAGGAACTTTGTACGTGCAGGAGGAAAACACACCCCTATTTTGGTGGGGATGTTTAGTACCAAGTGTCTATAACACCTTACTAAATGCCCTTTTCTATTTCTTTTTTTTTTTTTTTGCTTTTTGGAGGGCAGTTGGGGTTAAGTGACTTGCCCAAGGTCACACAGCTAGTTTTTTGTGTTAAGTGTCTGAGGCCGGATTTGAACTCAGGTACTCCTGACTCCAGGGCCAGTGCTCTATTCACTGTGCCACCTAGCCACCCCTAAATGCCCTTTTCTAAAAGCTCATTGAAACTACTGGCTAGTCATCAATGAGAAGCACATTGGTGGTGACTCACGAGCGAGCGGCAGTACTGTAAGTCCTAGCCCCTCAGGCTCACTCCTTAGAACACTGAGTAGAATAGTAGTCATCCCTCTGGGGACCCAGTCCATCAATACAAGTGGGAAATGAGGCAGGAGCCCTGGAAGGGGGCAATCCCCACATGATACAATTTAGAGGCACATCATGTCAATTCTGCAAGGGACTTTTGAGATTATCAGAGTAGTAAAGTGGGGAAAACATTGGATTTGGAGTCAAGGGATCTGGGTTCCAGTCCTGATTTTGTGATTAACTATCTGTGTGATCTTGGATGAATCACTTAACCTTTCTGTGAAATGAGGGGGTTGGATTTGGTGGCCTCTGGGGTCTCTTCTAGCTGTAAAATCTATGATCTTAGGACTTAATGATCTTGCTCGCTCATTTTACAGAGAAAGCTACTCAATGAGCCTGAGGCTAGACTTTGGAGACTTGTGGCCTCCTGTGCTGAGACAATCCCACAACAACTCTTTGGCACTAAGCAGCATTTTCCCTCTCCCTCTCCTCTGGCTCTAGTTTGGACCCCAAAGCTCTGTATAGTCACAGCAAGGCTGCTTTGGCGCTCTACTACTGGCTGAGGATTCTGGATGGCTGAGGAGGACACAGGAAGCTGAGGTGGAGAGTTTGGAGTGGCAGTAGGTGGCCCTGTCTTCTGTCCCTTGGAGGTGGCAGTGAGGGTCCAGGGAAACATCAGTTGGGGTCATCCAAATCTTCCCTTCATCAGAAGGACATGTGTAGACTTATCTCAGGGAGTGTTTATTCCTGTAACTGGGCCCCAGTTACATCCCCAGCCCTGAGCCAGCCTATGTTGGGGGCCAGAAATGGGGTAGGAGGGGAAAAGATGAAAAAGGGAGATTTAAGGACATTCACATACCGTGTTTAGAAAATCCCTTTTTACATTGTTTCTATCACCTGCCCTCAGGAAGCTCCCACTCTGGCAAAGGAGATGAGACTCCCAACACTGAGAAAAAAACAAACTTCAACTGACCGTGTGTAACCAGGGATGAGAGTAAGGTTGAGGCAACAGAGAAGCAAATGAGTGTGAGCCTGAGCCAGCGGGGAGGCTTCCTACAGGAAACAGGGCTGGAGCTGGGCCTCCAAGGAAGGAGAGAAGGAGAGAGGCATCAAGGAGAGCACGAAGGTTTAGGGGAATAGGGCAGTATGCTCACAGTTCCAGAGGCAGCAAGGAGAAGGCTGCAGACTGGCAGGACACTGAACTGGTTGGGCTGGATCATACTTAGGGAAGGAAAAAGAGATAGGGATGAAAAGTGAGATTCATATGGAGCCAGGAGGGGCTCGAAGGGCAGTCTCAAGAGTCTATACTTTTTTTTTCAGAAGACCACTGGGGCATTGTGGGGGTGATATATGAGAAAGAACCTCAGAAAAGCTCTGTTTGACTGGGATTAGCCCAGCAAATGTTGGGAGCAGGCAGCCTTCGGCACAGAGACCAGCAAAGAGGCTGTTACCATAGTCCAGGCATGAAGTACCGAAGGTTTGAATACCACTGGAGTGGTATCTATGGTAATGAAAGGAAGAGATGCATAAGGGGCATCGGAGACTAAACCAATAGGCCTTTGTGGGGACTGAATGAAAAGGATGAGGTAGAGGGAGAACCAATGAGAAAAGAAGCATTAATTAAGCACTTACAGGTCAGCCTCTGAGCTAAGAACAGGAGATAGGACTGCAAGAGCAAAGACAGGCCCTGCCACCAAGAGGCTTCCATTCTACCTGGGAGGCTGGGGGTGGGAGTGGGGCGACACAGCTCAGGGAGCTCAGGCCTGCAGGGGTGATTGGGGTTTGGAAAGTTACGGTCCTAGTGAGCAGAGCCGGGGGAATCACTGTCCTGAAGCGATTCAAGTTAAAAAGCAGAGCAGGCAGGTCAGCACAGACTTTGTCCAGGTGCCCACGGGGCCACACATGCAGACTCTCTACCACCTCCTCCATCTCCCTCCTCCTCCTCCTCCTCTTCCTCCTCCTACCACCTTCAAGGAACTCGGGATCCTGAATTCTTTTTCCATTTTGTTTTATTCTAAATGTGAGCCCCCCAAAAAAGTTAATTTCCAACAGAACCCAAAGAGAGGACTGACAATGAAGCTTCCTGCCTCTATTTCTTACCACTGGCCTTTCGGTTTGGTTTGGTTTAGTTTTTAATATAAAAGGACATAAATGATGTTACCCGGTGCTTTCCAGAGTCCTATGCTTGTCTGGTCTTCTTTCTGCTCCTTTGTGGTAAGAAAGGTTTCAATGCCCCCCCCCCTTTTTTCTGCTGCTGCCTCCCACTGGATCATTGACTTTGGGAGGGGGTTCCCGGTGCCCAGCCTTTGCTGTGCTTAGATGCAGCTTCTGCCCTCTCAAGTCTAGGCTGGGATGACTTCAGCCAGTGTAATGGGACCTGCCACAGGCTGTGCCAGGAACAGCAAGCCTTCTTCCTGCCCCGGCCTCACTGAAATCCATCTGCAAAATGTCCCGAAGGCATGGTGACCTAGAGGACAGAGCTGCTGGATGTGAGGCCGGGAGGGCTCAGGGACAAAGCCTGCTCCAGCTGTGCAGCAGCTATGTGAGAGTGGATGCCCCTTAACTGCTTGGGACCTCAGGTTCCTCATTTGTGAAATGGGAATAGT
Source organism: Pseudocheirus occidentalis (assembly GCA_028646575.1). Lineage (NCBI taxonomy): Eukaryota > Metazoa > Chordata > Mammalia > Diprotodontia > Pseudocheiridae > Pseudocheirus > Pseudocheirus occidentalis. The sequence continues at coordinate 2,629,177 of CM053599.1, forward strand.
GTCTGCCTCAGAGACTGGTTATCACTGGCCTTGTCACCATCATCATCATCACTTTTGTTGTCATCTACCAGGGGGAGGTGAGGATCAGGACAGAGGGATGGGGTTCCTCCAGTATGGAAAGCTAGGTAGTGAGAATTTTCCAAAGGGTCAGGAGGATCTGGTATTCTCTAGAGGGAGGGACTTTTAAAGCATGTTCCCAATTGGCTAGAGAATCTGGGGATGTTGTCTCTCCCTCAACTTCCTCCCCAAACCTCCAAACATTTTCTGTTCTCATTGGCTGGGGAGGGCTAGAGTGTGCATTCAGTCAGTTTCTTCATCTGTCACATGAATGGGTCGGACCAGCTGGTCTCTGACATCCTTTACAATCTTGTAGTTTGTAATTAAGAAACAAAATCAAATAGAAAAACATTCTTAAATTTACATTTAAAAACCCAGAAAACAAGATTGCTGCTCTATTATTTTGTTTGCAAGTTGTTGCTTTTAGCGTTTTAATTTACATTTTACAATTAGGCTATAAAAGTGATCCCTCAAAGCTTCATGGTTCTCCTTTTGAGAACAGAACCTGAACTTGTAAAGCTGTAAAACCAAAGTCGATTCAGAAAAGACAATTATGTCAGTTTGCTATAACTGAGCAAAACCACAATTTTAAATTCAAAAAAAGTCATTGAAGAAAATTAGAATTGTTAAGACAATCATGTCTTCAGAGTGGGTTACTCAGTCAATAAATACTCATTAAGTGTTTACCAAGTGCCAGACACTGTGCTAAACACCAGTGGCGATAAAGAGAAAGGCAAAAGACAGCTCCTCCCCTCTAGGAATTCATTGTCTAAAGGGGAGGCCATTGGTCAAAGACTTTGTTCAGGGTTTATGGGAAAATACAGACAAAACTTTCACCGGCCTGAGTCCTCAGAGCACTGGACAGTTTGCCTGGCAGTGAGCCACAAGCTTTAGCCAGGACAGCTAGTAAAGCAAGGCTAAAGGACGGCCAGCTGAATTTGAGTGAGCAAGATACCTTTCATGGTGGGGGCAGCAAAGGGGCTCTATGTGAGCTCTGTCCAGTACCAAGCAGCACTGGCGACTGCATGAAGGGCTAAGGAGGGTGTCTGCTCCCGAGGGGAGCCTGGAGAAGGAAGCACTTTCTCAAAGAATGGAAGGAGACGGTACAGTTTTCAGAAGCACTAGTTGTAATGATCCCGATTTCAGCTGACATTTATGTAGCACTTAAAAGTTGGCAAAGCGCTTTGCCTATGTCATCTCATTTGATGGCTGACAACAGTCACAAGTGGCTTGTTCAAGGTCACTCAACTAGTATCTGAGGCAGGATTTGAATTCATGTCTTACTGACTCCTACTTCCACACAAGTAACCATCCGAAAAAAAAAATACCCATTCTCCAATAATAACAAAATTACAACTAAAATAAGTACTTGGCTGATGTATCCATCAGATTATCAAGGATGATTTAAAAAAAACAGATGAAACTGCTAGTGGTGGAAAGGCTGGAGGAAGATGGTACACAGACACACGAACAGTGGAGTCACAAGTTGGTCCCACCACCATGGAATTATGTGGGACATTACATGGGGAAAAGGACTAAACTGTTCTTAACAGCTGGCTCTTTGAGCCAGAGATCCCATTAATTTTCTGGAAGTGAAGAACTAGAAACAGAATTGGCTGCCTATTAGTGGGGACATGGGTGAACAAACTGTGCCATACCAATGCAAGGGAGTGTGATCAAGATGAAAATGAAGAACTCAGAGAAGCTTGGGAAGACTTGTACAAACTGATGCAGAGCAGAAAATCCAAACAGAAAGAACAATGTGCAGTCATGACCCCAGAGAGGTAAAGAGAGCCAGCCCTCAAAGCCAAGGGCACTGAGATCACCTCTCACTTGGACTATTAGTAAGGACCTGATTGGTCCCTCCTCTCTCTAGCCTATTCTCCACACAGATGTCAAGCTGGTATTCCTAAAGCATCTTCACCGGCTCCCTATCCTTTCTAAGATAAGATGCAGATTCTTCTGTTTGCCATTTAAAGTCCTTTCCAATTTGTCTCTGGTCTGCTTTTTCCAGGTTGATTCCTTTTCCATTCAATGTTCCTGCCAGACTGACTCACGTAATGCTCTCTATGTAGGACTTCCTTCCCCACTCTCCATGTCCTTGTATAAGCTGTCCACTATGCCTGGAATGTCTTCATTTTGCTTCTTGGAACCCAACCCTTCAAGGCCCAGCAAAAGGGCCACCTCCTTCAAGAACCCTCTCCTTATTCATTTAATTGAAAGTGCTGAATTGTAGGCAGCCAGGTAGTGCAATAGACAGAGTGCCAGGCCCGGCGTCAGGAAGACTCACCTTCCTGTGTTCTAATCTAGTCTCAGACACTTACTAGCTGTGTGATCCTGGGCAAGTCACTTAATCCTATTTGCCTCAGTTTCCTCATGTCTAAAATGAGCTAAAGAAGGAAATGGACAACCACTCTAATATTTTTGCCAGGAAAATCCCAAACAGGGTCACAAAGAGTTGGATATGAGTGAAATGACTCAACAGTGGCTGAATCTAATACAGTGAAATATGATAGGATGAACGCAAACTCCTTTACTCAAATTCGAAAAAAGCAACCTCACTGAAAGGGGAAGCATGGCTGGAAAGCCATTCCTCTGAAAATGATATGTGGGTTTTTTGGGGGACCACAAGCCCAAATGAGTCAAGAAGGCTTCCTAGAAAGGCAGTCTCCAGGAGCATGGCATGACAGTTCCTGTATCCTCTACCTTGGTCAGACCTGGTTGTGTGGACGACTGTGTTCAGTTCTGGTCACCACAGTTTAGGAAGGAAAAACACTGATGAGTTAAAGAGTGTCCAGAGGAAGCCAATCAAGATAAGGAAGCTGGGCATGTTTGGGCTAAAGAGGGCATGCTCATTCTCTCCAAACATTTGAAATGAGATTGATTTCATTTGGCCTCGCAGAAGCAGATTTAGGCTGGACATAAGGAAACATTTCCTTACGCTAAAACGCTGAGAAGAAAGCAGGCTGCCTCCAGGGGCAGTGAGTTCTCTCTCATTTGAGCAAAGGCTGAATTGTCAGGAATGGGAGTCAGCTGTGGGTCAGCGCAGACAGCCTCAGAGGTCTTCTGACTTGGAAAGCCAGTGTTTCTGTGAGGATGAGAAGCCATGGGGAAGTGATGACCTTTACTGTGTGGGCAGTCTCTACACCAATGAAATCACAACCCTCTCAAAGTAGGACAAAAAGAACGTATTTTCTCTAAATCACACATGAAGACTTTCTCAGATGGCTCCATTGGAAGCTGTTGCTGGAGGGAGTGGAGTTGCCTGCTGATCTGTGGTAGGTGGTGAGCTTGGATGGGAATGAGCAAGGAGCACTTACCTGCCTCTGCTCTCCCCACTAGGCAGTGACAGAGAGCTCTGAGGAGCTGGCCAGCTGGAAAGTATTAGAGGAAGCTGGAAGGTAGGCTCCATCTCAGGAGCCTTGGCAACAGATAGTGAGTGTAACAATTGTCTTGGACTCTTTCTAAACTTGGACCTTCTTCCTACATCTAGCATTCAACAATTTTGTTGACTCTCGGTCATGTCCTCACTCACCTGTTCCATGAATTCTGCTGCTTCTGTGGGGGTCACTCACATTTCTGATCTGTACCCTGTCCTTCTGCCTCCAGCCTCTGGTCACTGTCTGGGGTGTCCTTTCTCTCTGGCAACTGTGCCTGACCCATGCCTGTGACTGTGATGGGGCTGCTGACCTCAGAAAGGTGGCTTTGATCTCAGTCTTTCCCTGTTCGCTGCTTGAAGCCTCAGCTGGCACCTGAAGCAAGCTCAGCTTCATTTCCAGTCTCAACATTTCAGGGTAGGAAAAGCAGAAGGAAATCTGGCTCAGGAGTGATAGAATTCAGGCAAACCAGAGATCCTGTAGCTTCTCAGTGTCTGTTACACCTAAAGCGTGTCTATGCCTGCCTGGGACTTAGTGTTGATCTGCTGGTGGGCAGAGGGGACTGTCAACTGGTAAGCAGACTGTTTACCTGGAGCTTATACCCTGCCCTGGGAGGGATTTTCATCAAGTTCAGTTGGATTTCTGCTTATCAAAGGCATCACTTAGAGCACTAGACCCTAGGCCTATGCCCAGTGTGTCTCTGGGTAATCTGGAACAGAGACAGAAAGTAAGGAATTGGGAATATAAGAGACAGAGACAGGAGGCACAAGGACCTCATTTCATTCTTTTGCTTCTTAGTGACTTGCTCTGGGATGTAGGGAGTGTGTACAGAGAAGCCACGGATTTGCCAAACCAAGTTAGGCTTTGAGAGCCATAGGGGCTGGTATCTACTAGGTCAATTCTGACAAAGAAATCAATAGACTGATCACTAACCTTGGATGTCTGGATGATTTGGAAGTCTGGATACCTTGTGCCATGAGACAGATTGAGGCTTGAGGTCAGGAGAAACTTCCTAACTATTAGAGGGGTTACCAAGTAGTATGGGCTGTCTGGGGAGGTAGCACTCATCCATGGACAACTTCAAGAAGAGGTAGGTAGAACCTACCTAACCTACATCAGGAAAGTTCTGGTGGGGGTCCATATAGTGTAGACTAGAGACTGCCACAAGTCTCTCCCGATTCTCAAACACTGTGATTCTGGGCAGATGGGGAATAAGCATCTCTAAGACAATGAAGGAACTCTTCCAACTTCTCCTTCATAGACCCAATGGGCACTGTATGCCAAAGGGGTGAAGTGCAGCCCAAATGAGAAGCCCCGGTCAGGGAAAGTTTAGCCCACCAAGGTGGGACTGAGGTAAGGAGAAAAGAAGTCTGAACCCAGAAAGCAAAAGGTAGGAAAACATACCGAGGGTGGAGGAAGGAAGGTGATAGATAGGAATTTCGGGCCTGAAAGGAAAAGCAAGAGAGGAAGCAGGTACAGGCAGGGAAGTGGGGAGAGGAGGAGGCTGCAAACCTCACATGCCACCTCTATCAGGGACCCTCCCTGGACACCTCCAGCTCACACTGGTATTTTTCTTCCCCTAACTCCTGAGCATCACCCTCAGTGGGTCAATAAGGACTTCCTCTGACATTCTAATGCTGTAAGGGAGCTCAGTCAGACTCCCCATCTCATCCCCAGCCTGAATCCCTGCCTCCTGGGGATGGGAAGCTCCTTCCTCTAGGGGAGAAGCCTTGATGCTGCCTCAAACTGTCTTGCTTAGATTGAACACAGTTCATGTTCTAGCCATGTTTTAGACATTGACCACATGTCCTTTGCTCTCTGGATGTCTGGGGTGTGGGGTGTGTGTGTGTGTGTGTGTGTGTGTGTGTGTGTGAGTCTAGTCCCCAACCAAACTGCCACCCTCTGAAAAGAGAAGGCAAACACAACATCATCTCCTTCCACCTCCTGCAGGAAGTAATGAAGGACTAGGCACCTGATGGAAGGAAGATGTGGAGGCATTAATGAGTGGGGACCTGAAAGTCTTCAGAGTCTTGTGAGCTCAGATGACTGGAGATCCAACCTGGATTCGGATCTCCCTCCAATAAAGTGGTGACACCAGGTCTGTCAGTTTTAAGTTCCCACTCCCCCTCCCCCCCTCATTATCTTTCCATCCCAATTCTCCTTCAGCCCTTTTGCCCCCTTTCTTGGTCCCTAGCTGTATTTATGCCACCCTAAGATACTCAGGTCCCACCTCCCTTAGGAAGAACAGCTCCTCCCAGAATCCCATCCAGCCTTCCTCCATCAGACTGGACCCTCCTCCCAACCCAACCAAAGCCATCCTATGGACAATCTCATGATTTAGGGCCACATCCATAGAGCACAGTGGGATTCCTCCTGGAGCTATTGTGACCTGAACAGCCACTAGGACCTTAATCCCAACGAGTGAAGTTCTAATAGTGTCCACTTAGGCACTGTGATAGAACTAAGGGAGAAATGTTTTGTGTATATGTGTGTGTGTGTGTGTGTGTGTGTGTGTGAGAGAGAGAGAGAGAGAGAGAGAGACATGTATTAGTGTGCATGTGTGTGTGATGTGTGTGTGAGAGAGAGATGTGTATGAGTGTGCATGTGTGTGATGTGTGTGTGAGAGAGATATGTATGAGTGTACATGTGTGTATGTGATGTGTGTGTGAGAGAGACGCATATGAGTGTGTATGTGTGTGTGAAAGAGATGTGTATGAGTGTATGTATGTGTGATGTATGTGTGAGAGATGTGTATGAGTGTGTATGTGTGTGTGATATGTAATGTGTGTATGAGAGATGTGTGTGTGAGAGACAGAGATGTGTATGAGTGTGTATGTGTGTGATGTGTGTGGGTGAGAGAGACGTGTATGAGTGTGGATGTGTGATGTGTGTGTGTGAGAGAGACATGTATGAGTGTATATGTGTGTGTGTGATGTGTGATGTGTGTGTGTCCTGGGGTCTTCCTGATGCTCCCCAGATCCTACAGTGAAGGTACTCCTTCTGTGCTAAGAACTGGTTTTACCCAATAGCTTCCCCTTCTTCCAGCCAGTCCCAATTCCCATCCTTCAGCCCATAGGTAGGACACAATGTGAAGCAACTCAGTCCCTGGGGGCTGAAGGGAAAGCTGTGGGCCTCTTTGGTGTCTACAGATCCGTAGACATCAGTGCAGGCTGGCAGGTTGTCTTTGGGGCGACTTCCTAATACATGAGACATGGAAAGTGGGGGGAGGGATGTCTGGTAATTTGTGAGGAAAGGCCACTGCTTGGTAATGAAACAATTTCACAGTGTGCCCTCCTGTCCTCCAGAGGGAGATGCAAGTGAAGGAGAGGTCAGCAAGAGAGAACAAACATTTGTCCAATGAAAGGAAAAGCCCTTGCTGACCGCTGAGCCCAGGGACTATGGAATGCCTGGGGCTTACAGATCCAGGCAGGACCACCCCTCCGCCCCCAACTAAAGGATCCTGACTGAGAGACAAGCTGCCATTCCTTACCTAAAGGAGGTTGATGGGGAAAAGACACAGCCTGCATCCTCAGGCAGCCCTGGGATAATTCCCAGAGAGAAAGGAAGACCAAATCCTCAGGGCATATGGAGAAGGGAGTGGCAGAAAATGGGCGCAATAAAGAGTCCTTCACTTGGGGTCAGTCAGACTTGGGTCTGAAGCCAGCCTGAGACACTCCTGAGTTTTGTGACAAAGAAGGAAGAAAGCAAAGCTATTAACAGCCATGTATAAATGCCCTAGATCACTAAGAACTAGAGAAAGGTAAAACAATGCAATTTTGGGGCTCCTCCTTGCACCCATCACCTTTGTAGTATGGTGGGCAAAGTGCTGATTTTGGAGTCAGAAGACCTGAGTTCAAACCTTAGCTCCGACCCTTGTGATTTTGGGCAAAACTTTATGTTCTCTGGGCCTCAGTTTCCCCACCTGCAAAATGAAGGGTGATCAGAGTCCTCTAAGGTCCTTGGCAACCCTAAGTTTCTGACCATAAGCCAGGCAGGTTCTGAAGCCCCAGAGAGCACAGTGGCTCCCAGTGGCTCTCTCAGGCTTTACAGGGACAAAGTTTGGGAAGAGGGATAAAGGGTGGAAGAAGGTGAGAGAGCCCTAAGCACCTGCATTCAAGAGGAGGCACTGACAGGTTAAGCTGAGGCCCCCAAATGCACCAGTTAACAACATCACCATTGGCTCCAGGGCCTATACACCTGGAGACCAGATTTGCCTCTTCTTAATACCAAACTAACCAAAGTCAGGAGCAGAAGCACTGATGCAGGGAGCTACAGGGCCAGCCTCCCTGGCCTTCTCTTCTCTGGCCACCTTTCCTGGCTTCCTTTCCCTCTTTCTTCTGTTTCCGTTTCCTTCCTGACCACAGGCTCTGTCTCACTCGGCTTCCCCTGCCCTCTCCTCTGGCCTCTCAGCCTCCAAGTCTCCTCTTCCCAGAACATCTACCTTCCTGCCTTCTCTCTGGGTCTCGATGACCCCAACCCTCAGCCCCTGGAGTCTGCTCTTGAAGCCATGAGTGCTGCTGTCTGACGGCAAGTGCTCCAGAAAGGCCCAGCAACCAGTGCTTGAAGAGAGAAGAGAGTGCACAAGGAGCCTTCTGGAAGCAAGAGGGAAGAGGCAGTGGTAGCTGAGCCAGGACGGGAGATGAAGGGACTGCATTTGAATGGCAGTGGGGTCAAGGAGCAGGTGGGACAGCTGGCATGTGGGAACCCAGACCGTGGACCTGCCACACTGGCAGCAGTTATGGCAGAGCCAGGATTCTGGAGACTCCCTTAGACTTCCCCTGTTGGTGCTGAAGGCTCTAGGGACTGAGAGCACAGCATTCTGGCATGGGTGGGTACAAGTGCCACTAACCTGGGGTGAGATATATTTCCTGCTGCCTCCCTAAAGCAGCAGAGTATTTTCATTATTGTCCTGAATTCTCTACTTAAATGCTGATTAGAAACCTTGGGTAGTTCAGCAGGGGACAGAGTCTCAGACTCTAAGGGGGGAAACTAAAGAGTCTCAGAAAGAATTTCAGGGTGGGGCTGGCCAAGCCATAACTGCTAAGTCTGTAAGACTGATTTGGATCCATCTGTCCTCCATAGACACTCAGGTACACGAGGAAAGATCTTTGGCGTCTCCCCTTACAGCCCTTTCTCCCTCGGTTACACTTAAGAAGGCAGGGAGGACCACACAGAACCAAGTGTGGGCTGATGGCAGAGAGCATTCCAGTTTGGGGTGCCAGCCTGATGGGAGGTGGCAGCATGAGTGCGGGCCATGCCAAGTGCCCCTATGGGGGCAGATTCTCCCACTTGTCCTGAAGGCTGCACTAATCCCCTTTCACAGACTGAGACAGGAAGCCTCTATTAACCCACTTACTTTGGCAACTTTTCTCTTTTAATTTTTCCCATTTATTTTCTATGTGACTTGTTTGTAAATATTCACGCGCTGTTTCCTCGCTGGACTGTGAGCCCTCAGTCAGGGACCATCTTCTGCCTCTATTTGTGCTCCTAGCACTCGGTACACTACCTGGCCCACAGTAGGTGCCTAATGTTTACTGACTGACTGACAGAAAGGTTAGTGGGTTAGGGAGAAATGCCATCCCTGGATGGGAATCCAACCCCAGCAGTCCACAGCCTGCCACTGCCATGGTCTCCTCCCTCCTCCAGCCTCACAGCCTTGAGTCTGTGCACCCTTGTTCCAAATCCAAGGTAAGTTAGCCCTGGCTGTCCACACCTTCTGCTTCCACTGAGCCCTCCGAGGCTCTCCTCAAGCATTAAGGCCTCTCCATGGCCATCATGGTGCCTAGCCCAACCTCTCCCCACAGTGGGCTCATTTTTACCATTTGTCATGACTAAAGAGGAGCCTTCCCTTTGAATCTGAGCATCAAGGACCTCCCCCCTCCCCCATCCTCAGGTTTGTTGTCTGGTCCAGATTTGACACCTCTTGAGCCCAGATGGAAGAAAAGAAGAAAAAAAAGTTTCAAGTAGAAGCCTCTCAGCAGGTCTCCAGGCCACAAGGGAGGCCAAAACTCAACAGCCACTTTCCAAGGTGTGGCCAACTCAGGTGCCCTCCATGTCTCACCTGTCACCCCCCCACACCCAAGACACTGCCAAGCCTTACCTGTGAGATTAGAGAAGGTGGAGATCAGGTGGCAGTAGTGACCCAGCAGCTCCAGGAGGGGCAAGTCTGTGGAGGCTTCACCCATCGGGGAGACCTGGTGGAAGGAGGGCAGAGGTTCATGAGGCATGCACTCAGGGCCATAGAGACCGTGTCTGCTCCTTGCCAGCTCACCCCACGTGGCCCAGCCCCAGGGTCAGGGTCTGTCCCTGCCCTTGCCATTATGCTCCCCTACCCCAATCCATCGCTATCCCCTGGACCCCATAAGAGGTGGAGCCTCCTTGGGTCCTGTAAGAGGTCCTGTGGCTCACTAAAGTGGGCAAAAGCCCAGAGAAGGCTCTAGCCTAGGCTGGATGCCCCCCCTGACCTCCAGGTCCTGGCCCAGGTCTCCTCCCCAGCTTCTCCATCTAGCTTCATGCTTCGATCTTTAGGACTCTGAGAACACAGAGCAGAAGGTTAAGTCAGGGGCATCTATTCCAATCACCTCATTTTCTGGAGGTAGAGATTTGACCCAGAGAGAGGAATTCTTTGCTTAAGGCCACCCAAAGGTGAAATGGCAGAGCCATCACTAGACGCCAGGCTTGTTCACTTCTACAACATAAATGAATCCTTCTGGGATCTCAGATGACCTTCAAGCCCTGGAACCAAAGGAAAGAGAACTCCTGGGTTCTAGCTCAGGTGAGAAGAGTGTCCAGTTGATGGACTTGCGGTGAGTTCCCACTCTCCAGGCCTGTGGCCATGGAGAATAGGGAGCACCAAACTCTATGGCCTGGGGATCAGGGGTCAAGCATGATGGCTTCAGATTGGGTCTTCTCCTGTTCCTGGGCCTCCCCACTCCCCTCCTCTCCCTCCCACTCTCCAGGTCACCTCTACTGGGGCCTCTCTTAATGCTTCTGGTTGTTTGTTCCCTCATTGTGACCCGAACAAGATGGCAGAGGGACTTGGAAGCTGTCTATCCAACCCCTCATTTTATAGGCCCAGAATGCCATTGGAAGTCAGGGTCAGAATGTGAACCCAGCTCCTCTGATTTCAGAGGCAGGGGTTCTTTCTACCGTGACACACTGGCTTTTGTGCTTAGGCCTGGAGAATGAGGATGGCCCAGAGAATTGCTGTGAGGCTGGCGGATGGAGGGGACCATGGCAGTGGCAGGCTGTAGACTGCTGGGGTTGGATTCCCATCTAGGGAGGGCATTTCTCCCTAACATCTTGTCTCTCCCTACTTTGTCCAATCCTTTGTAGTGGGAAAGCAGCTGCGGGGGCTCCTAGACATGGTGATTTAGATCTGGAAGGGACCTGAGAGATGAACTAGCCCAGCCCTGTCATTTTACTGATGAGGAATCAGAGACCCAGGAAGTTACGTGACTTGTCCAAAGTCACTCAGGAGACAGCAGAGTCAGAATTTGAACTTGGAGTCTCTGACTAAAGAAGGCGGTCCTATTTCCACTGTACTAGAAGACAGGACCCAGGACAGAATCTTTTCATAGAAACAACTGGAAGTGGTCAGAAGACTTGGGTTAAAATCCTTCCTCTAAAAGACAAGCTGTGGGATCCTGGGCCTCTCACTGACACCAAGCCTCAGCTTCCACATCTATAAAATGGGGCTAACACCTATCTAACATCCCCTACAGGGTTTTTGTTAGGTTCAAGGTAATGTATACAAAGTGCTTGCAAACCTTTAAATTCTTAGGCAGGGAGGCGGCCAGGTTTGGGTTTTTCTTACTGAGATATGGATAAGGAAGACAAGAAAAGGAATGGGGATGATGGAGGGAGAACAACTGTGACTTCTTTACTGAGCTTTGGTGTTTGTTCATCTTCACACACTCATTGACTACAAGTCCATCAGCTGTATCCTGTTGCAAAAGCGAACCCACTGATGGGGGCTCAGAGGCCTTGGTCTTGAATGGGTTTGACCTAAATGGAGCTCCTCACCTGGGGGGTTTGCATGTGAGAGTGTAGACGTTGGCACGAAGACTGGAGATGACGATGCCTTAGAGCTGCTAGAAAACACCCTGGAAATGGCCCTTCTGTGGTGAGGGCACACACACACACACACACACACCACACACACACACACCACACACACACACACACACACACACCACACACACACACTCACACACACACTCACACACACCACACACTCACATACACACACCACACACACACATACCACACATACACCACACCACACACACACACTCACACACACACACACACTCACACACACACCACAGACCCATACACCACACACACACCACACACACACACCACACACACACACCACACACACATACACATACACACACTCACACACAT
>CM053599.1:2641522-2685425 GCA_028646575.1 Pseudocheirus occidentalis
ATGGTGATGATGGTAATGGTGATGATGGTGATGGTGATGGTGATTATGGTGATGGTGGTGATGGTGATGATGGTGATGGTGATGGTGGTGATTATGGTGATGGTGATGGTGGTGATGATGGTGATGGTGATGGTGATGATGGTGATGGCGATGGTGATGATGGTGATGGTGATGATGGTGATGGTGATGGTGATGATGGTGATGGTGATGATGGTGATGGTGATGGTGATGATGGTGATGGTGATGATGGTGATGGTGATGATGATGGTGATGGTGGTGATAATGATGCTGGTGATGGTGATGATGATGGTGATGGTGGTGATAATGATGCTAGTGGTGGTGATGATGGTGATGGTGGTGGTGGTGATGATGGTGCTAGTGGTGGTGATGATCATGATGGTGATGATGCTGATGCTAGCAGCTGTGATAATGAGGAATAAAAGGCTGCCCCTGCTCAGGCTTCTCTTTAGAAAGATGTCTCTGCTACACAGTTGTGCTCATTCTGGAGCACAGGCTCCTAACCTGTGTCGGTGAATTTGTTTTCTCTTTAATATTTTGATGAATGGTCATTGTAATTGGTTTCCTTCATATTTTGTTTATTTGTATTTGATTTAGACCTTTAAAAATATAATTCTGAGAGAATCCATATGCTGCAGTAGACCATTCTGCCCAAGAGGTTGAGGATGTACAAAAATGATCAAGAGCCCCCTGTGCATGGGGGTGGTTTGTTTGGTCTGGGGCCTGTATTTTTATCCATTTAGGGAATTCCCAGTATGGAAATTTCCTTCATCCATGCAGACTAGCAGCTTGTCTGTAATAGTCAAGAACTGGCCGGAGCACGTCTGCAGGTGAGGAGATGTCTCTACAGGCAAGTCCAAAACAATCAAGTAACTTGCTTAAGGCTGCACAGTTGGGGTCTGCGCGGGCACTCGTGTGTGTGTGTGTGTGTGTGTGCGTGTGTGTGTGAAATCCAGGTCCAAAGGCTTCAAATCTAGTTCTTTAGGACTGTCATCATTTATTTGGCTTCTCCATCTCTCTTCCCCCATGACTTAGCTGACCTCCTGGTGCCTTTGCAAACAGATAACAGAGCTCTTCACATGACTCAAAGGTATAGGGCCAACTTCCACCACCCAAAGCATCTCAACCTGGTATTTAGGGAACTGGCTATGTTTGGAATAGAGAAGACAAGATGTAGGGGAGTGTGATAAGTGCTCCCAACTCCCCCAAGACCCAGGGATTTGAATTAGACAACTGTTAAGGTCCTGGATGTCCTTTAACCCTGTGAGACATGAGATACCAGTGCCCCAGCATGTAATAAAGAGGGATCCAGGCTCAGAGAAGTTACCAAGAGTCCTGCTCACGGTCTCACAGCTACTAAGCCACAAAGCCAGAACTAACACCTGGGTCTTCTGACTCCAGACCCAAAGGACTTTTCCACTGTTACTTCCTGTGGCTAGGACTAGAACTGAAGTCCAAACCCAGGACTCTTCTCCCATCTTCCCCTCTTCTCCTCCTCTCTCCTTTTTGAAGGGGGAACTTCATCTTTACCCTCAGTTCCTGAACCAATGTTTACATAAGAGCTCCCTCCTCCATCAGAAGTTAACCCATCCCTAGCTCCTCTGCCTCAGACCCAGAGCCTCTTGGACTTCCCATTAATAGAGAAAAAGCCCCCAGGCCACCCAGGGCATCTGAGTCAGGCAGCTCCTGCTTATACTTAATAGTATTTTCAGTGAGTGGCAATGACCTTTCCCTGCTCTATCAGTCCCTGAAGCCCACTCCACGCTCAATGCTACCAGGAACCAATGGTGTTTCTTCCTAGGGGAGACACTGAGTTGATTCTTACCTTTTCTCAGGACACCAAGTACACCTCCCATGATCTGATCCATTTTGGAGAAGCTCACTACTACTAATGATTAGTAACATTTAGAGAGCACCTACAGTGTGTCAGGTACTGTGCTAAGCACTGTACAATGATTGTGCCCCTTGATCCTCACAGTGACCCTTGGAGGCAGACAGAGGAAGTGACTTGCCCAGGTTCACATAGCTAGAAGGCTGGATCTGAACTCGTGTTTTCCTGACTCCAGTCCCAGTGTTCTGGGCACTGTGCCTAGCTGGGCACTGGGACCTAGCTGTCCCAACACACAGAGACAGGGACTGGGACTGAGGAGATTTCACTACAAGGAGCTAGCTCCCAGATGAGTAGGCTCCCTCTCCCAGTGCAGTGCAGCACATACTCAGTGACTCACTGCCTAGAGCCCTGAGTATGTGTTAGAGGCCAGACTAGACCCTGGGTCTTACTGGCTTCAAGAGCAGCTCTGTATTCCCCATGCCACTTTGCCTCTCGGATACATCTCAGAATCTTCATTAATCTCAGTGGTATTCACCAGACTGATAAAGAGTCTGTTGAAATGTGATTCCCCAAATAAATATCCCTTCTTCTGCATCTGTCTGTTCTCCAGTCTGCTTGCCAGGTTTAGATAGTTGAGGTAGCTGAGACAGACACAGCTCTCTCTTCGCTCAGCATCTTGATCTAATAAATGTGCCTGCAGACTCACTGTTTGTCTGTGATGGCAGGAGTGCAGCCCCTGAGTCAGTGGGGCACTAAGTTGTAGCTGCCTCCAGAAGGGAGAATGGGAAGCACTGAGTCACCTCAACCCTCTTTCCTGACTTCTCTTGTGACCCTGGTATATGCTTGTGAAATTGGATTTAATTCAATCCAACCCAATCCAATGAGCATTTATTAAGCACCCACTATGTTCCCTGGATGGGGTCAGTTGTCAGGCTCTAGGCAGACAAGGGAATCTTGTCTCCCACCCCAGAAGGCCCTGGTCTAATGAGGGAGGCAATGTCCCTACCCTGAGGAAGCTCCTATGTCTGTTGACTTGATTACTGCTCTGGAAGGGCTCCATTTGTCTGACTGAGAAAATGCCTGGAGGCCTGCCTCTAGGACCTGTGCAAGTCAACTCAGTCCCCAGGACCCTCCCAGGAGCTCATTTTAAAGTTAATGATGTCTAAGGCCCCTTCTAGCACTAAGATCCATGATCTTCGGTCTTTCCTTGGAGATTCATCAGTTTGATAATAGATCAATCCTATAATTCTATTACTGACATTTAGTTAGGCTCATTGCCAGGTGCACTGGACATTCACAAAGCGAGGCCACAACCACCTGCTGGAATGAGGGTAAGGATAATTAGAACAGACATCTGGGAAGGGTTTTGCCCACAGCATTTCCTGGCATTCTCCCAACAGTTCTTGGAGGGGAATGCTATTCTTACTTGCATTTTACAAGGAAGAGGGCATGATAGAGAAGGGAAATGAGGGCTTGGCTGTGGGCACACATTGAGCATGTAGAGGAGATGCGATTGGTGCCCATGTATCTCCTGAGTCCCACTTGACTTATCACAAAGTGCTTCCTGAGGTAAGTCCGAGGGATCTGCTCAGCAGAAATGAGTGGAAGGCAACATTGCCAGCAGGTGGGATTGCAAAGAGCCCAAGTCCTGTTTACTGGAGATGCTGAAACCCAGGAGGCAACTCACTGAATGACAACACACAAAACATCAATTAATGACTCGGTGTTAAATAATGAGGTTTTGGGAGGGGGAAGCCACAGGACTCCCTCTTAGCTTTGTTCTCAGGGACCTTTTATTAACAACGTGAAGGAAAGGAGACACGCTGTGCTTATGGATTTTCACAACAGAGTTGGAATGGTTAGTAACAGACTATGTCAAAATCAATATCCCAAAAGATAGTCATGTGATCAAGCAATTAACATGATCTAATCAAGTGAAATTGACCGTGGATAAAGATGGAGCCCCCAGTGCTGGGAGGCACTCTAGAAGTCAATTAGTCCAACTGAGTTTGTATTCAGAGGATCTAGGATGGATTCTCAGCTTAGTCATTCACTCTGACCTCAGGCAAATCACTCAAACTCTCTAGACCCCCCCATGTAAAATTGGAATGTTGGACTAAATGATTTCTAGAGGTCCCCCCCACCTCCCAGCTCTGGGGGCTCCATCTTTATCCATGTTCAGTTTCACTTCGACGTAGTCTGCTAACAACCATTCCAACTCTAATGTCACCCAAACTCTAATGTTACACTGAGACTTTTGGGAAGCCTGGTCTAAGATAAGGGTGTTAAGAGCTCCCAAGAAAAAGACCTGGCTGGGGTGTTGCTTCAGACTACAAGATCCATACACCAGAAGGGACAGCTCCCTCCATGACCAGCAAATTTGGGGCCTGGCAGTGACTTGGGACAAGTCTTGGGGAGTTTCCTGAGCCATAAAGAGGTTAAGTGACTTACCCAGGATCACCCAATTAGTGTCAGAAGTGGGATTTGACCCAAGATGTTCTTGGCTCTGAGCCCAGCACTAAATCCACTGCATGATGGTGCTTCCATGCAAGTCTAATATGAGTTGATAACTCAATGTGTATTAATAGAAACAGAATGTCCAGGACAGGTAAACAGTTCCTATGTTCTCTACCCTGTCTGTTCAGACCCTGATCCAGAGGATCAGTTTCAGTTCTGAGAAACAGAACTTAGTGAAGGACTACAACCAAAATCATGCTGCATGAGCATTGTTCAAAGGAACTGGAGAACTGGAGAAGAGAAGGCTGGAGGAGGGAGGGAGAGGCATGAGAGCCATCTCAAGTATCTGAAGGGCCATCTCAAAGGAAAGGGATTAACCTTGCTCTGCTCAGACCAGAGGGAAGCACAAGGAGAGGCTGGGAAAGAGAAAAGATTGCAGAGAGGCAGATTTGGGCTAGAAAAGGGAAAAAACTTCCCAGCAATAAAAGCTGTCCAAAGAATGAATGGGCTGCCTCAGGACAATCCTCCCTCCCTGGAGGCCTCCAAGCAAATTCTGGCTACTTGTCCAGTTTGCTGCAAAAGAGATTCTTAGTTGGGTGGAGGTGGCCCCAAAGGCCTGGGGAGTCCCTTCCACTCTGGGCCTCTGAGATCTTTGTCTTTAGGACAAAGGAGTTGGGTGAGTGTCCTTGGAAAGGAAGCCTCCAGGGAAGGGGAAGAGAGGCAAGAAAGGTGTGGGGGACAAAACATAACTGAAGAAGAACACAAAAGAGTGAGAAGGCTTGACCCAAAGTGGCCACAGTGGGCAGTGAATGTTGAGGACGAAAACGGCTCGCTCCTGCTGTTTGGGTCAGACTGTTGGATGGGAAGGGGCAGAAAGATCAAGAAGAGGATGGGCCCTGCTACCAGTGACATGTAGGAAGAAAGCTAGGCAGATGGCTACCATGCCATTTGTTTGCTTTTTTTCCCTCTAGTAATGAGAAGGACTTTCAGAGCTGAAAGTCCTTTTAAATTATTAACAGGGAAGTAAAGCCTGAGATCGATGAAGAAACAGAGGTCACCTGGCTGCCTTCTGTGAGCTGCAGTCCCTTGGCCCAGATGAATTACATCCTTGGATATGTGGGGAAACTGGCAGGTGGAACTGCTGAGTCAGGGATCTTGGAGCATCCTGGAGAGCAGGAGGTGCACTTCAGGACTGAAATAAGTGCCCCAGGACATGGGGGAAGAAAGGGAATTCTACAAACTACAGACCACCCAGCTTGATTTTGATTCCTAGAAAAATTCTAGAACACACTAATAAAGTGATGGCTCATGAGTTCTTAGAAAGGGAAGGAGAGACAATAAAAGCCAACATGGCTCCATCAAGCACACGTGATGTCTATGTAACTCTAAGCACAGCTCGTTCTATACCAGACTAAGCTCATTTCCTTTTCTGACAGCATGAAGGCTGTAGTTATAGCATACGTCAAGAGGTTTGACTAAACAAAGTACATTTGTAGAGTGATGAAAACATGGGAAGTGGGTGATGGGAGAGTTTGGTGAATTTAGAACCTGGTCTAGGGGATTATTCCACAGATCACTGCCAATTCCCAAGCTGGTCTAGAGTGGTGGACTCTGACTTTAATGGAGTTGTCAGTGGTATATTTATCAAATTTATGAATGATAGCGATCTCGAAGGGAACCCATCCCAATACACTGAAAGACTAAGAATGCAAATATATCTGAACAGATGAAACTTTGTTGTTCTCTCATTTCCCTCGTGTCCGGCTCTTTGTGATCCTATTTGGGATTTTCTTGGCAGAGATACTGGAGCGGTTTGCCTTATCCTTCTCCAGGTCATTTTATAGATGAGGAAACTGAAGCAAACAGGATTAAGTGACTTGCCCAGGGTCACACAGCTAGTAAGGGTCAGAGCCAGATTTGAACTCAAGAAGAGGAGTCTTCCTGACTCTGGCCCAGTGGTCTATCCACTATGGCAACACCTAGCTGCGCTGAGGATGGCATGCCTGAGTTGAATCTAATAAGGATTTTATAAGGGCAAAAATATCCAGTATAAACTTGTATGTAAAAATGGCCCCACTTCCCCTCCTCTCACTCTGTATTTTACCCTTCCAATCTGCCTTCTGACCTCAGCATTTCAAGTTCCAAAGACATTAGCGATCTCTTAAGCTGCCAAACCCAGGAGCTTTTTCTCAGGTCCTCATTCTCCTCAGCCTCTCTGCAACCTCTGACACTGTTGGTCACCTTCTCCTTTGGATCCTCTCTTCTCTCTAGGTTTTCAGGGCATCCCCTCTCTTTCCTGGTTCCCCTCTCTCTTTCCTGGTTCCCCTCTCTCTCTTTCCTGGTTCTCTGCCTCCCTCTCTGACTGCTCCTCCTCTGTCTCCTTTGCTGGATCCTCCTCCAGATCATGCCCTCTAACTGGGCCATCTTCCTGTCTACCTCCATATTGCTTCACTTGATGCTCTCATTGGTTCCCATGGATTGAATTACCATCTCTATGCTAAGGATCCTCAAAACCACCTTTCCTGCCCCAATCTCTCTGCTAACCTCCCCTCATTGTTCCATCTGCCTTTCAGAGATCTCAAACTGGATGTACAGTAAACACCTTAAAGGCAGTATGTCCAAAACTGAATTCATTATCATTCCCCCTCAACTCTTTGCAGTTACTGAAGTGAGAAATGCCATCTCCCAGTCCCCAGGCTCACAACCTAAACATCACCCTTGATTGTTCTCCTTTCAGCCCTCATAGGCAATGGCCAGGTCTGTTGATTTCACCTTGAAATATTCCTTTCCCTCCTTTGGCACTGCCCCCATCTTCGTGCCACCTGAATCACCTTACACACACGACAGTCAGCTGGTGGGTCTGCCTGCTTTAAGTATCTCCCTGCTCTCTTCTATCCTCCATTCAGCCCCCAAATTATTTTTGCAAAGTTCAGGTCTGACACTCTGTCTCTGTCTGCTTCTATCTGATGCTGGCCCCTTGCTGTTCCTCAAACAAGACCCTCAGTCTCTTGGTTCTGGACACCCTCTCTGGCTGTCCAGCCCCCATGCCCAGAAAGCTCTCCCTCTCCATCTCTGCCTCCTGACTTCTCTGGTTTTCATCAAGTCACAAATAAAATCCAAGTGAATTCAGAGTGTGGCATAGCTTCCAAATGCTGATGTGGTTTTAGGATGAATTAGCTGAAGTCTTAAAAGAAAAGAGGAGGAGGTGGTTCTGTTGTGATATGTCTTATTCAGACTGTGCCCAGAAGTCTCGTGTTGTGTTTGATAAGGCACCACTAGTGTCTGGTTAGGACTTAGACAGTGAGGACTTGGCAGCAAAGACCAAGCCAGATCACAGCATGCATGGGATTTAGAACTGGAAGGACATTTGAAATCCTCTAACCCAGCGGTTCTCAACCTGTGCATTATGTTCAATTTCCACCAATGAAAACACGTCCTGCATATCAGATACTTACATTATGATTCATAACAGGAGCAAAATTACAGTTATGAAAGTAGCAATGAAAATCATTTTATAGTTAGGGGTCACCACAACATGAGGAATCGTATTAAAGGGTCATGGAATTAGGAAGGTTGAGAACCACTGCTCTATCCCAACCCACCCATTTTGCAGGAGAAATTGGGCCTCGCCAAGCAAAATAACTGATGGTGCCCAGGGATCAGCCCTGTGCCAACAAACCTTGCCTAAGGTCTTCCTTTCCTCCATGCTATGATGTGGTCCTTTCCCCAGCTCCAGGGAGTCTCTCTAGACTCTGAGCTTTGCACATGGTTGGCTTCTACAGACAAAGTGTGAAGTTCCCTCCTCTGAGCTGGTCCTCCTAGGGCCCTGGGTACTCAAAGCAGCCCTGTTCTTTATGACAGTCTTTGAGAGTCCTGATAATCCCTTCGCTGCCTCCCCAGCCACTCTTCTTGAGCAAAGAGGCCAGGGACCAGAGAACAGAGTATGAGCTCTGGGTCCCTAACAGTAATACTTGATAAAAGACAAGCATATGGTTAATGATGGGGCAATTTTAGGTAAAGTGAATGAATTATTTTTAAGAAGCATGTATCTACCATGTGCCAGCCACTGTACCAGGCACTTGGGATCAAATAGAAAAGTAGACATCACTGTCCTCAAAAGGCTTCCTTTCTAATGGGGGAGACCACAGGCATAGGGTAGTAATAGGTAGGAATCATAGGATGTTGAATGGAGCCATACAACACTCTCCTGCCAGCCTTTTCCAGAACAAATGGTGCCAGCAACTTGATTGCTAAGAAGCCAAGAGACAGAAAGGGCAGGAGGGAGGTACATACATGCAAAGGCAGGATGCTCAGAGATGCCCAAGGTGGATGGAGGTGGAGCATGGCCTGGGGCCAGCACTCACTCCCAGGCCAATCAGCCTTCCAAGTTGAGCAGCTCTGCCCTTTCAGGGAAGGAGGTGTGGCCTCTTCTTGACCAAGTATCTGGAAGGTCTTCCTGGCTGCCTCCTCTTGTCTCCTATAGGGACTGTTGTGGGTGGAAGCCCATGCCTGGGATGAGGTGTGAGGCTCACCAAGGAGAGCTCACAGATAAATAGCTGGGGCAGGACTGGGCAGGGAAGGAAACAGGTCATCTCAGCAGAGCTATCTGTGACTATCAAGATGGGCATCCGTCAGCAGCAAGGTCTGAAGTTACCACTTCCTGGCCTGTTGTGTTGGCCCTTGGCCCTCATTCTTGGGGAGGACCAAATGACAACCACTAGTTTGCTTGGTTAATTGCAGGATTAAAAGCAGTGGGAAGAAGACAGGGGCTGGGTAGGGGAGTGGATTTGTGAAAACAGGAGCTATTGGAGGAACTGCTGTGAAAGGATGGCCGCAAACAAACTGAACTTTGGGTAGAGGGCTCTGAGGCTCAGTTTCCCCAGGGCCCAGGTGCTTTTCCAAGTGGGACCAGCTCACTAGGGGTCAGAGACAGGATTGCCTTCTCTGGTTTATGAGGAAGTGACCAAGAGGCAGTAGCCCAAGGTTCTAAGTTAGGGAACAGGGTACAAGATGGGGGCTCCACCTCAAGGTCCAACTTTGGAAAAGAGGGTTGGGGGTTACAGTTGAATTCATCAGGAGGACTGTGTCCTTCATTTGAGGAAAGTCACTGATAACCAGTTGAGTGTCCAAAGGAGGGCAGCCATGCTGGAAGATGACCTTGGGCTCATGTCATAGACTAGACTTGGCAGAAGGTGAGAAGATTCCCAGCAAGGCCCTGGCAGTTTCAAATACTTAACAGGCTGTCACATTCTGGGTGGGTTCAGGAGCACCCACCTGTCGTGATGAGCAGAGGTCAGAAGGAAGCATCTAGTGGCTCCATGGAGGGAGACATTTCTTTAGGATTAAAGTTACCCCCATAGTAAACAGACTGCTTCAGATCCCTGGAGATATCCAAGCAGTTTCTGTGTACCCACTTTTGAGGGGGTTGTAGTGAGAATTCTTGCTCCAGAGTCTGGTCAGACTAGTCAGCTTCTGGGGTTCCTTTCAGCTCCAACATTCTGTAACTCTGCAATAGTCAGGTAAGGCTCTCTGGAGGAAACAGACTGATGGGCCAGCACAATGGGGAGTTAGGACAGATACACTAGTGAACAGTTACTGAGCAGCAGAAGGGGACTGCTGCAGTCATGGCCTAACCCAAGAAGAGGCAGTCCTGGGATCTAAGCCAGGAAGGGGCTTCTGGGAATCCAGCCCCATTGCCTGCTTTCTTGAGTCAGGAACATCAGGGGTTGTGGGAGCACCAAATCCACAGCCCCTTGCCTCACCACTGATTTTCCCTCCAAGCAGCTGTGGCTCTGTTACCTTGGCAAGCAGCTGTCCCTTTGTGCTTATAGCCCCCAGCCCCTGCTCCCTGTGCCCAAAAGCAAGGATTGATCAACAACTCTTTCCTGAGACATCAGAGGGGGTCTGGCTTCAACTCTACAAAGGGTAATGAGATTCAGGAGGGTTAGGGTTTGAGAGGAGACAGAGTGAAAAGACACTCCTGAGATCTGAGATGGGGTTAACAACCATCTGAGGCCAGGCCCTGCCTGGGCCTGTTCAGCGTCTGAGCCACGATTGAAGCCTAGGTGAGGCCAGAATAGACCATTACAAATGAGGAAACTGAGGCTTGGCTTTGGAGGAGGAGGATACCTCAAGAAAACAGGTGGTAACAAGAAAATTGTCAGTCCTGCAAGGAGGCAAAGATCTAACTGGGACTGGAAACAAGGCCCCTGAGCTTCCCCACCCAGCAGGTCGACTTGGGAGAGGAAGGGGATGGGCAGATAGGCCTCAGGGTTCCTCTGAGCCCAATGCTCGGGCACATTTCAGTGTCGACAGAGACTAAAGAAGGGTCCTTCCTACTTGCAAGATATTGCTTCATCCTCAAAACATACCGGGAAACTGACTGGGAAAGGGTTATCCAAATGGAAAAACTGAGGCTGGGAGAGAGAAGGTGACTTGCACAGGGTCACACAGCAAGTTGTACAGAACCATAGTTAGAACCTAGTTCTGCTGTGCCAAGGGAGAGGCCGCTGCAGACAAAGGACGGACTGGGATGTCGATGTGCCTTGAGGCTGCCGCGAGGGTTCTACCTTGAGGATATACGGACTTCTCTGCTCCAACCCGCCTTTATAAACTCAGTGCGCCTGGCCAGCCGGCTCGGAAGGGCCCAGTGGCTCCTCCTTCCCCTACAGCCCAGTGTGGAGCTATTATTAGTCAGCAGGCGCTTATTATTAAGCGGAGAGACAGACAGAGAGGGTCGGGGAGAGAGATACATAGAAACAGAGAAACACAGAGACAGACACAAAGACAGCGCATATCCTATGCTATCAGCACATGCTCAGCTGGGGGTACAAAGAGCTCGAGCTGAAAATCGGGGGCGGGGGGTGGGTAGAAAAGTCTATGGGACGAGGGCGCGGAGCTGGAGGAAGCCCCTCCCTTTCATTAAATCCCACGCTTCCTTCGAGGCACAACCTGAGACCCGAGAGACTCCCATTCCCACCCCGAGCACTTCTGCCTCTGATGATGGGGCCAGCGCCGGAGTCCTGCCTGAATCGGCCACTGAAGTCCGAGGAGCTCCAGCTCCTCTAACCAAGAGACTGTATCCGAGTCCCCTGACTTCCTTGGGCTCCCCTCCCTCCTCTGCGCACTAAGCGTAATAATTTCTCTCTCGTCTAACTCAAGGAGAACGAAGCTCCGTAGATCGAGGGCAATAGTAAACAGTAGACAGAGAGTAGACAGGAAGGGGCTGGGAAACATGAGTTCAAATGCTGCCATAACTTTGACATAGGTCATACATATGTAGTCATGCAAAACACACGTCCGTGTGAGTCATTCTGTGAAAGAAAACACCAACAGAAAAAGCAAGAAAAACAAAAAATGGAAAGAAAAAGTATCTTTGAGCTGCATTCAGACTCTATCAGTTCTTTCTCCAGCTATGGGCAGTATCTTTCATCATAAGTCCTACAGAATTGTCTTGGATCATTGTATTGCTGAGAACAGCTAAATTATTCATAGTAGGTCATCATAAATGTTGCTGTTACTGTCTGTGTACAACCTCCTGGTTCTGCTTATTTCACTTTTGCATCAGTTCACTTAAGGCTTTCCAGGTTTTTCTGAAAACATCTTGCTTGTCATTTCTTAAAGGACGGTAGTATTCCATCACAGTCATATACAACCTGTTCAGCCATTCCCCAATGGATGAGCATCCCCTCAGTTTCTAAGTCTTTGCCACCACTAAAAGCGCTGCCACAAATATTTTTGTACATATGTGTCCCCTTCCCACTTGTGTGATCTCTTTGGGATACAGAACTAGTTGCGGCATTGCTTGGTCAAAGGGTGTGCATGGTTTTGTAGTCCTTTGGGCAGAGCTCCAAAATGCTCTCCAGAATGTTTGGATCAGTATATAATTTCACAAATAATCAATTAGTGTTTTAATTTTCCCACATCCCCTCCAACATTTGTCATTTACCTTTTTTGTCATATTAGTCAATCTGACAGGTGTGAGATAGCTCAGAATTTTGATTTGCATTTGTTTTCATTTGCATTTCTCTTAACAGTGATTTAGAGTATTTTTATGTGACTATGGACAGCTTTGATTGCTTTGCCTGAAAACTGCCTGCTCATATACTTTGACCATTTTTTCCATTGAGAATGACTCTTATTTCTATAAATTTGACTCAGCTTTCTATGTTTGAGAAATTTTTTATCAGAGAAGCTTATTGTGAAAAAAATTTTTTCACAGTAATGATGACCAACTATGTATTTCCCTCCATCTTATTTTCCCCTGTTCATCCTACTCTCTCTTTTATCCTGTCCACTCCAAAAAATACGTTTTGCTTCTGTCTTTTACCTTCCCCAAACTGCCCTCCTTTCTATTAGCTCCTCCCATTTCTCTTATCCCTTTCCCTTCCTATTTCCCTGTACAGTAAGATAGATTTCCAGTGAGAGTAAGGTTCATGTGCTCCCCTCCCTACTTTCTCCATTTTCCCCTCCACTGTAAAATCTCTTTCAGACCTCTTTTATGTCAGAGAATTTATCCCATTCTACCTCTCCCGTTCCCCTTCTCCCAGTGCATTCTTCTTCTCACATCTTAATTTTTCTTTTTTAGATAATCATACCATCACATTCAACTCAAACCTTTGCTTTCTGTGTATACTCCTTCTAACTGCCCTAAAAATGAGAAAGTTTTTAGGAGTTATAAATATCATTTTCTGTATTGGAATAGAAACAGTTTAACCTTATCAAATCCCTTATGATTTCTCTTTCCTGTTTACCTTTTCATGCTTCTCTTGAATCTTGTATTTGAAAGCCAAATTTTCTATTCAGCTCTGGTCTTTTCATCAGGAATGCTTGAAAGTCTTCCATCTCACTTAATGTTCATTTTTTCCCATGAAGGATTATACTCAGTTTTGCTGGGTAGGTGATTCTTGGTTGTAATCCTGGCTCTTTTGCCTTCCAAAATATCATATACCAAGCCCTTTGTTTCTTTAATGTAGAAGCTGCTAAATCTTGTGTTATACTGACTGTGGCTCCATGATATTTGAATTGTTTCCTTTTTGCTGCTTGAAGTATTTTCTCCTTGATCTGGGAGGGCTAGAATTTGGCTATAATATTCCTGGGAATTTGCATTTGGGGATCCTTTTCAGGAGATGATCGGCGGAGTCTTTCAGTTTCTACTTTACTTTCTGGTTCTAGAATATTAGAGCAGTTTTCCTTGATAATTTCTAGAAAGTTAATGCCTAGGCTCTTTTTTTGACTGTGACTTTCAGAGAGTCCAATAATTCCTAAATTATGGCTCCTGAATCTGTTTTCCAGGTTGGTTGTTTTTCCAGTGAGATATTTCTTGTATTTTTTCATTCTTTTGGTTTTGTTTATATTGCTTCTTGATGTCTCATATAGACATTAACTTCCGCTACCCCAATTCTAACTTTTGAGGAATTATTTTCTTCAGTGAACTTTCATATTTCTTTTTCCATTTGGTCAATTCTACTTTTTAAAGAGTTCTTCTATTCACTGAATTTTTGTGTCTCTTTTACCATTTGGCCTACTCTACTTTTTAAGATGTTGTTTTCTTCATTTTTTTTGTTTGGATTTTTTTTCTTGCTTTTTGGAGGGGGAAGGGCAGGACAATTGGGGTTAAGTGACTTGCCCAAGGTCACGTGGATAGTAAGTGTTAAGTGTGTGAGGCTGGATTTGAACTCAGGTCCTCTTGACTCCAGGGTCTGTGGTCTATTCACTGCACCACCTAGTTGCCCCATTTTCTTAATTATTTTTGTATCTCTTTTACCCCAAACTATTGACTCTTTTTTCATTATTTTCTTGCATTACTCTCATTTCTTTTCCCAATTTTTCTTCTACCTCTTTCACTTGATTTTTAAAATTCTTGTTGAGCTTTTCCATAGTCTGAGACCAATTCATATATTTCTTGGAGGCTTTGAATGTCAGACTTTTGACTTTGTTGTCTTCTTAGTGTGTATTTGGATCTTTCTTGTCACCATAGTAACTTTCAATTGTCAGGATGTTTGTGCTGTTTGCTCATTGTCCAGCCATTTCTTGACTTTTAAGTCTCTTCTAACTAAAGTGGGGCTCTGCTTCCCAAGTGGAGGAGGCACTGTCCTAAGCTTTGGGATTTTTGTGCAGCTGTTTTCTTTTTTTTTTTTTTTTTTTTGCTTTTTTTTTGGAGGGCAGTTGGGGTTAAGTGACTTGCCCAAGGTCACACGGCTAGTTGTTTGTGTTAAGTGTCTGAGGCCGGATTTGAACTCAGGTACTCCTGACTCCAGGGCCGGTGCTCTATTCACTGCGCCACCTAGCCGCCCCTTGTGCAGCTGTTTTCAAAGGTAATTCTGAGGACCGTAAGTTTTGGCTCTTTCAAGGTGATATGATCCAGGGAGAGGTGTGTTTGCTGCTCTCCTACACTGTGCACTGGTTTGTGAGTGACCACAAGCATTCTGTGCTAGTGCTCCTCCTCATACTGGGACCGAGACCCAGGACTGTGACTCAGATCCAAGTATGGGCAATACAACAGTCCTGCCCCTGGTGCCAGCAAAGGGATCCCTGTAAACCTTCTAACCCATTGTCCAATTCCCTTACCATCTGTAGGCTGAGAGGTCTGGAAATGTCCACTACTGCCACTGATTCTGTTTCCCCAAGGCCTGCTCCTGGTTTGGAGCGGGGCTTGGTCTGCACTGACACAGCCTGCACCGGACTGTACTCAGCTATCACCCTGGTGCAACAGACCTTTCCTACCAATGCTCTAAGCTGTTTGGGCTGGAAATTCATTTCATTGGGTCTTTTTGTGGGTTCTATTCTCCAGAATTTGTTTAGAGTCATTATGTAAAGGTCTTTGGGGGACCTGGGGGAGAATTCAGGGGAGTCTCTGCCTTTACTCCCACTTTTTCAGGCCCAGTTTGCTTCTTTATAATATGGATTAATAATTGGCACTCACTTCAGAAGGATCAAACAAGACAGTAAATGTAAAGTGCTTTGTAAACCTAAAAACTCCTCCCCCCTCAACAGCCCTGTGAGTCAAGTCCCATTTTACAGATGAGCAAGATGAGGTTCCAGGAGGTTAAGAAATAGCTCAGGGCTCCACCATTTGTCTACAACAGAAGCCTCTCTCTTCTTGGTTCTCCAAAGTTCTGTATCCGACCTCATCCTTCCACTGAAGCTGCCGGAATCTCCTGGGGGTCAGATCCCACAGCCTTCCCTCCATCTTCATTCTCCTCAGGTACTCTGCAGCCTCAGATGTGCAAATCACTCTCTTCTCCTGGATCCCCTCCTCTCTCCAGGCTTTCAGGACACATTTCCTCCTGGTTCTCCTCTCTCTCTGACCACTCTTTCTCTGTCTTCTTTGCTAGGTCTTTTCTTAGGGTGCTAGGCATCCCACCAGGCTCTGGCCTGGCCTCTGTTCTTCCTCTCTCCCATTTCACTTTGGGATCTCATCAGCTCTCACAGATTCCATGACCATCTCTCTGATGACTGGTCTCAGCTCTGTTTATCCAGCCCTGACCTCCCTCCTAACCCACAGTCTATCGTCTCCAGCTACCTTACAAACTGGGTAACATCCTCCATGACTCATTGTCTCTCTCCTACCATACCCATTTGTTGCCGAGACCTATTGAGCTGATCTGCATAGCATCTCTTCAACGTGATACCTTCTCTCCTCTGGTCCTACCCCACCCTGGTGTGGAGCCTTATCACCTCACACTGGATTATTTCCGTAGCAGCCAGGGGATCTGCCTGCCTCCAGCCCATCCTCCTTTCAGGCACCAAAGTGTTCTTCCTATAGGGGACAGTCCAACCTTGTCACCCCCTGCTCAATAAATGCAGCAACTCCCTACCACCTCCAGGATCAATATCGACTTCTCTGCCTGACCTTCAGAGCCCTTCCCAAGTGACTCTGGCCCCTTTCCAGTCATCTCTCCTTCAGGGCCACTGGCCTCCTGGCTGTGCCCTAACTCTAGGCACTCTCATAGGCTGTCCCTTGTGCCCAGAATGCTACCACTACTCACCTCTGGCTCCTGGAGAGCTTCCCTGATTTCTTCCAAGTCCCAGCTAAAATCCCACCTTGGCCAGGAAGCCCTTCCTGATCCCCTCATTCTGGCTTTCCCTCAGCCATCATCTTCAGGCTTGTCTGTACTTGTTGGAGAGTTGTCTGCTCCCCTAGACTCTGAGCCTCTGGAGACCAGGGTCTGTAGTCTGCCTTCCTGCACATCTGGAGCACTCAGTGCAGTGTCTGGCATAGAATAGGAACAGGACATTAATAAATGTTTGTTGACTGACTGACTGTGTAAAAGCTGGGATTTGCACTCAGCTTTCCCAAAGCAGCATCACCATATCAGGCAAAGTTCTCTGGCTCTGAAATCAGAGGATACCAGTCCAAAGCCTGTCCCCGGTGCCCATGATCTGTATGGTCTTGGGCAAGTCAGTCATCCCTGAGCCTGTTTCCTCACTTGCAAAATGCAAGCCTTGGGCTGACTGCTGTGGAGGTCTGCCTCCCCCCTTCCTTTGCTCTGTGCCTGTGCTCTGGCTCTCACTTTGCTCTCTCTCTCTGCCTCTACCGGACATCTCTGCAGGACCAGCGTTTTCCTTCTGTTCAAGTTAGGGAGGGGAGGTCTCATTATACGACCTAGTTTGGAGATGAGGAACCACCCCTAAGACTCACTTCTTGCGTCAGAAGCAGGGATTAATTTGCAGCTTGACTTGAAAGCATGGGGGAGAGTCGGCCTCTGAGATGTGCTCCTGAAATGGGAGCTCAGAGGTTGAGTCTGGGTCTGACCGCTGGGAGGTGCATGCACTCCAGGATGGGATGGCCCTGCAGACCCCAGCCAGCCCTCCCCATCTCTGTTACAGGGTCTAGATCATCATCATCACTGATTTCTTTCTAGTCTGCTCTTCCTCCTCTTTTGAGATGTAGGCGTGCCTAGGGGGCTCACATTCACACACACACACACACACACACACACACACACACACACACTGTGTGCATGCACACACCCATGAGCCATTAGGGGGAACTGGATCTTTAGAAATTGCCTCCCAACAGAGTTTCAAAGCCCTTCCTACACATTTGTATTTGAGTCTAGGAGGTAGCTGGGCTAAGTTCATTGCCTCAATTTTGTAAGGGAGGAAGGAGGCCTAAATTGATCGATTTAGTGACCCATGTAGTGTTCCAATGCTAGTGAATGACCCAGTAGGGACTGGTGCCCAGACCTTTTGAGCCACCATCCAGGCCACCATTTTGTCTTGCCTCTGAGAGGAGCCACCCAGCCTGATGTGAGTTGCCTTCTGCCATGGGCTGTGCTGAGATGTGGAGGAGTTTCCCAGCAAGTGGGAAGGGCTAGGAGATCTCAGAGGTGACTCCAGAGTTTCTACTTTCCTGAGAGCCTGTACCTACCTCCTGGCAATCAGAGGCTGCTTCCAAGCCCCTTCAAGTACGAAGACACAGATCCGGGTGTCTTCCTGTGATTACCTCCCCTTCACTCACTTCCCTCCACCCCCAGCGTCATGGTGATGAGAGCCTCAGCTGCCCTTGATGGTTGCTAGTGGCAACATTGTACAAAGGAGACCCTACAGACTAGAAAAGAGAGAAAAGCAGTGGACCTACTCCTACCTGCACTGTTTGCTTCACACAATGGCTGGGGAATGAAGCCCTGGCACTGCACTGGATTCGAGTCATGCCTCTCCTCCTTGCCCCCAGCACGTTTCCCTGGAGAGGACCTCACTTATCCATACAGTATCTCCATGGGGACGGGGAGAGGGCCATGGCATCCTTCCCACTGAACCAGTGATGTGCCTGGACCCTGGAGAGGCTGAGGAAGCTGAATAAATCCACACAGGACAAGTGACTCAGCTCCTCTTCTGAGTCTCAATGGTACAAAGAGGAGACTGGGGAAGCATTTCCTGTGGATCCAGAGGATTTCCCACCACCTGACTGAGGCGTCCCTCACATAGGCACAGTCAAGTACAACCAGGGCCCTGAAGGTTTTCTACAGAGGGTGATACTCTGACAATCCAGTAAGTCTGTGTGTAAGTGCATCTATCTGGAAGTTTCCCCCTCCAGGAAAGCTGACTGAAGCCCATCCTACCTGCCCAGTCTGCGACACCCTGATCCACATCCTTTCATGGGGTCCGGGCTCTACCCAAGGTGCCAGAGGCATCACTTGCATCCCATTTCCCTTCTGAGGACCTCGGTGGAGGATCCCTCACTCCTGCCTGTGACCACCCTTCCTCCCTGTCCGGCATCACACCTTGATGGCATCCCGTCTTCCCACTCCTCCATAGAACTCCTCGTGGACTGTCTGCTAGAGCCGGCCCCAGTCATCCCACACCTCTGTGGCTCTCAGGGGACTGCCATCTTTAGCGCTTTGGAGGCAGCCATATTCCATGCCTGCTGCCACACAGTCACACTTATAGAAGGCAGGCAACCCAAAGCTGAGTCTTTGCTTGCTCCCCAAAGGAGCCAATTTCCCAACTTCCTGATAGGAGTCCATCCTGTCCTCTTCCTCCTTTTCAACCCTGGCTCCAAACCTTTGCCACCAGATGAGTTGCATAGAGTGCCCATACAAAGGTCGTTCTTTCTTCATCCACTTGGGCTTTCCAATACAGATGGTCAGCAGGGGCTGCAGGCTGTGGCTGCTCTGCTCTATTCGATGGCACCCATGACCAGAAGCACTGAGGAGGCCTTGCTATGCACAGGAGGCTGAGGTCCCCTTTGACCTGGAGCTCTCCCACCATCGCCAGGAGTGTGCATCTCTCTGACGATGCCTCCTCAGCTGGCGTTCGTGATCAGGGGATCACAGACAGGGGCAGTTCTCTTGTCGTCCAAGGCATCGTGAATAATCACAATGTATGGAGAAGTGGCTCCTTGTTGCTAGCTTGGGAGTCGGCATTTTGCTGTATACACAAAATCCTGAAGCATTAAAGCTCTTGGATCTCAGAATCATTGGCTGACTCTTGTAGGAGCTTTAAGTTGGGAGACACCTAGGGGCTCCCTCTGTTCTCTCTCTTGCCTCTGGGTGTGGCCACCCACTGTCCCACAAAGCAAAGTTCTCCCTTATCAAATGGCTCCAAATGATTCACAAGTCCATCTTTACTGAGCTGACCCTGTCTCCCTGCAGCTCCCATCTAGGGTCCTTGTTATGTCCTTGGGACCACACAGAGCAAGCCTGTTCCCCAGCCCTTCCATTGGATCATTCACTACAGAACCTCAGAGTCCCAGAACTGGAACAAGTTCAGTAGCCATCCCATCCAACCCCCATCTGAACACGAGTCATGTCTACTGCACATGACAGGTGGTTGTCCACTGTCTATTTGGAGACCTGCAAGAATAGGAGCCTACCACCTGAACATTCTGAGACTGCACCCGTGGGTGGGAGCCTTGATCAGCCTCTTTGGAAGCTAATTCATTGCTCTAGGCTCTGCCCTCCCCAGTCAGGCAGGACAAGGCTAATCTTTCCTCCATTTGGTGTCCACCTCTGATAGGCCTGACGGGCACCTTTGGATGAAAGACAAAACCCATTGGGCATCTCTGTAGATGTCTGGCTAAGAAGTCAGCTGGGCCTGTGCTGATTTTTTAGGGACGTCATTCACTCCCTGGCCCAATATCTGGGCTTTGCTGGGAAGGGCCAGCAAATCCGTGGTTTTCTCATGTTGAGTACTTTATCCCATCTTTGTCCTTCCATCTCCTGATGATGTGAGAAATTCAAAAACCCCAGACCAGGAAGAGGAGAAAGAACAGGCCAGAAAGTTGTCCTGGTTCACAAGGGGATGAGGAAAAGGGATTGGGGAGACATCCAGAGACACAGAGAGGGGTGGTCAAAATGGCTCCCTCGCTCTTCCTCCTTCATGCTGTTTCATCTTCCATCTTGGGCCGTCCACGCATTGTCCCCCGAGCTCAGAAGCTCCTCCATCCTCACCCTGCCTTGGCTCCCTGCAAGGCTCAGCTGAGGCATCATATCCTGCAGAAAATCTTCCTGGCTGCCCCAGAAATTACTTTGTATATGTCTTTATTGTAGTGGATGGAGAACTGGCCTCAGAGTCAGGAAGGCCTGGGTTCAAGTCTCTTTTCTGATACATATCGACTGTGTGACCCTGGACAAGTCTCCCCCAGGCCCCTCCCTCAGCTGTAAGTTGCAGAAAGGGTGTTTCTCTGCATCAGTAAAGTGAATTTCCTCACCTGGGAGTTGCCATTAAATCACAGCTCCAGTCCATGCCCTCATCTTATCTGTATGGGAGGAAGGAAGCCCCTTGAACTCAGGCAGGGGCTGGTTTGTACCCCAAGAATTTGTTAAATTGGATTAACACAAGCAGCATCACTCCTGGGGGTCCCCAAAGGAGAACAATGTGGTGAAAAGAAAACTGTTTCTGGCATCCAGAAGAAGGAGGCACCATGGCTCTCTGGGAAGGGGGCGGGGGGACAGCTGCTGAGTGTGCCCGCATGTGCAAACAGCCAGAAAAAGCATGAGCCTGGAGTGCACAGGAGCCTGCAACTCTCTCCTGCCCTAATGCCCACAGCTGTCCTGGTGGCACACAAACCACACAGATCCTTCTCAAGGTTCATGGGCATTTCCATGGTAACTAATGCAGCCCTTGTCAGAAATAGCCCCTGTTTGTGCTCTCAGCCTCACGGACTCTCCAAGCTATAATGGAACTCCTTGGCCATCTCAAGGGTCATACCTGAACAACATTCAACAGCTTGTCAAGTGATTGTCCAGCCCCTGCTTGAAGACTCTCTGAGACCCCTTCTACTCTAAGGGTCTCCCAGCATCCCCCTGGAATCTGTCTCTTTGCTTCTCTTATCCAGCATCCACAATTCTTTGGTGACCTGGGGGAGACCTGGGCATATTTGCAGAGAGCAGGGAAGGAGCCAGGATGTCAGAAAAGACTGAGAGGAAAGAGAGAGAATGGCCCCAAGGCAAGCTTCTGCACCCTGAGGCCATACCCAAGGGTGCATGAGGATGGCCTTGTCCTTGGTGAAGAGAAGGGCCACATCTTCATCAGAGGCTGGAGCATAGGACAGAACGGGAGGGGGGGGGGGAATGAAGAGAGGAGCAAGGAGGAAGAGGGAGCTCGCCATGCATGGTCTCCTTGTCCTTTGTAACATAGAAGGTGAGTGAGGAAGAGGGAGGTGGCATGAGAGGTCTGAGGAGAGACTAGACTTCGGAATAGTCACTGAAGAATGTCAAAGAGTCAGTCAGGGCTGCACGAAAGGCTCACGGCTGAGCTTAGATTCATGTTTGTAGTGTGCTCAGAAGACAGCAGCTCACAGGACAGAGCAGAGAAGGCAAATGTGGGCATAACCCAGAGTGGGAGTTTGGCAAGGGGATGGGGTGGTGCTGGGGGAGGGTGTATGTGTGTGTGTGTGTTACACATTTGTGTGTGCAAGCTGAGGGAAGCTTGTTGAATATGTTTGGATTGGTCAGCCTGGAGGGAGGGTAAGGTAAAAAGGGCGGGAGCTGAGGCCAGAGTGGGGCTGATAAATTGGGGAGAAGGGACAGAGGCAGGAGGCTGCACATCCCCATGATAACTAGGGTTAGGAGAGGGGTGCAGAAAAGGGGTGGAAGGGTAAGAGGCTGTGGTCAGAGAGGAGAACTTCAGAGTTCTGGAGCCTGGAAATGGAGTTGTTCTTGTGAATGGCCAGAGCAAGGATCAAACCCTCCCTGAACTGGCTGAGGGGGAACAAAGAGGAAGGTGGTAGGAGGTGCAATGGCTGGTGCCCTCAAAGGCCGGGATGTTGGCTGGATCTTTTGCAGTAAGCGTAGATGGGGAAGGTGTTTGGGGGAGAAAGGTTGGGAGGAGAGGAGAGAAGGCTCCCAGGAGAAAGCCTTGAAGGAGGACAAAGCATTTAAAGAGCAAGAGATGGACCGTGAGCCAACAAAGGAAGCTGGAGAAGAGCAGTCAGGGAAGGAGAAGGAAAGTGGGACTGGGGAGGGGGCAGCGTTTTAAATAAAGGCCAAGGGAAAAGAGAGCACTGGGTGGTCATTAGTGTCCAGAGCCCCAGACAAGCCAGAGAGGATGAAGAATGAGAAAAGGCCTCAGTGCTGGCAATCAGGATGTCGTTTCCCTGGCTCTTTCAGTGAATGGGACTAAAGCCAAATTTCAGGGAACTGAGGAGGAAGCCGGTGGTGAGAAAGTAGTGGGAGCAAGGGCTGAGTCTGGTGTGAAATCCTCTTCTTTGCAGAAGGGGGCACCACGGGAACAGTGTTGCATTGTGGTCAACATGGTCCATGTATTGGCTGCTTCTACCAAACAGTTTTTTCTGTTTAATTTTTGGTGATTGATTCATAAACATTTATTAAGTGTGTCTACTATGGGCCAGGCATCGTGCCAAGTGCTGGAGATATAAAAAAGGCAAAAAACAATGCATGTCCTCAGGGAGCTTGCAGTCTAATGCAGCACAAGAGTTTTCTGCATAAGGGAGGAGAAGGGTATATTCAAAAGTGAATGAAATTTAAAGTAAAAGGGTGGGTTTTTAAAAGAACTAAAAGTTTGGTGTGGCAGGGAAAGAGAAAGAGAAAATAGCGATTTAGGGGATAACGGGGTCGAGGGAAAATGTGGGCTGCTGTTTTACAGGCAAAGGAAAAGGAGCCACTAGAGAGGTCATAGTCATAGCTAACACGTAGCACCCACTGCATGCCAGGCACTGAACTATGCATTATATCATTTGATCCTGACAACCCTGGGAGATAGGTGCTTTTATTATACCTACTTTACAGGTGAGAAAACTGAGGCAAACAGGTGAAATGACTTGTCTAAGGTCACACAGATAGCACTTGTCTGAGCCTGAATTTGAACTCAGGACTTCCTGACTCCAGGTTCTATCCCCTGCCTCTGTAGGCTGGAGGTTGAAAGAAAATGTGGAGATGATTGTTGATGGAGGTCCCAGAGAAGAGGGGAACCTGACACACCTGAGTGGGAGCTGAGGAGCTCAGTGAGGACAAGATTATAAGAGGAAGCACCCATAGGGTTAGTAGAACCTGTGAGGATGATGGCACAGGAATAGGTAGGTGGAGGGGAGCACTCCACCAGAGGCTAAATGGGTTAATGAAGGTAGGACAATACCCTAAAGACCAGCAGATGACAGCAACGAGGATTGTGGGGAGGGTAAGGATCAATTGGTATCAGAAAAAGACGTTTGCTAGGTTGTTAATAGATTCCTATAGTTAAAAGAAAAAACCCACCAGGACCAGATGGATCCCAGGAGAATTCTAGCCAACATTTGGTTGGCTCTTGTCCTTTGTTTTGGAAGAGGACTAGCATGGCATCACTACGTTAGAGCCAAGGTCCAGCATGTCCTCCTGTGACTGACAGGACCAGAATGAGCTCGGAATGTTCTGCCATGGGTCTGGCACAAATAATTCATGGGAACATTTGGGGTGGATTCCCTAAATTTGTGCATCTTGGGTTAGAACAAATAACCACCATATTATATTGATAATCTTTGAGATAACTGAGGTCCCTCCCTTTCAGGGTCCCACATAGCTACTTGAGGTTCTAGGTAGTTTGTGGGTCAGAGTCTTCTCCAAACCCCACATCACAGCCTCCTATTGAGGTGCTTTACTTCTACTAGTCAGTCATGGAACATGACCCTTCCTTTCTTCTACATGTGGAGTCCAAATCTCAGAATGGCTCCTCAGAAGCCCAGGACCACACTTGTGGCAAATCTTGGAACCAAGATCCATAAAAAGGCCCTTTAACTCTGAATCCCCTGCTCCACACCCTATTAAGAAAAGGGTCCAACTGGGATCTGCTGCCAGAAAATTGGGTTAGGATAATAAACCCATGTACTTTCAGAAAGACACCACCAAGTGAGGGTAGAAGTCATTTGTGGCAATAGGCAGGGACTTCATAAAATGCTTATGTTCAAAAGAAAGTTGCTAATTTTGCAAGGGATGTTAAGTAGGGAGGCCGTGTCTCTCTTAACATCCATAAAAAGCGTGAATGGCTCCACGGAGACATCTTTTAAGCCTCCACCTTCAACCCAACTGACTTTTCAACTGTATTTGTTTGAGAATGAGGAACTTATTGAGGCTACTGAAGAAACAGGCCAGAAAATCTACTTCAGAGGGATAAGGGCCTGCTAGAGAGACTATACACTTTCCTGTGTTTATGGAATTTAAGCCTGTTTATGAAGTCCTAAAATTCACTCGACTCACAAGAGAGCATCCAGTGAATAAACTCAAAGTAGCATTGATTAAGCACCAGTGCCATGCCCTGCCCCTGTCAGCATTCTTCATGATGGGGATGGAGAAACTGGCATCCACCTGTTTGAGGCTGGTATCACGGAGGACCATCACATTCTACTCCCTGGTGTCTCTTGGGGCCAGTGTTGTCAACAGAAGGACCCCATATTGTGGTGGGACCCAGTTTGTCAAATCCAATATGGCTCTAGTCTCTCCCTTCTCTCCTTCTTGCACTCAGCTGCCAGACTGATACCCCAATCCCCAGAGGCCATTTGGTCTGATAAGTGGGGGAAATGAGGCCCAGAAAGGAAGTGGCTTGTTCAGGGTCACATAACCAGGATGCAACAGAGTCACAACTCAAACCAAAGTCTTCCAATGCCAGGTCCAAGCTCTATCATACTGCAACCCACCAACTTTTTACTTACTTGAGCAGGTCTAGTTGGCCACGCCCCCCTCAGCAGTCCTGGGAGGACGCTGGGAAGACCTTTGGAGGGCACTCCCTTCCTAGAGCATCAGGCAGAGACAGGGTGTGGGGGATGAACACCACCACAACACCTTTCTCTGGCCTCAGCTTCCTCTCCTATGACACTGTCTGGTTGGACCAAGTGATGCCCAAGGTCCCTTCCTGTTATGAACTGCTACAGCTCTCTCTCTCTGGCAGACAGGGCCAGTCAGCACCAGTTCCCCAACAGTGAGAACCATTCCTAGACCGGGATTCAGATCCATGAATGGGATGGCCCCTCCCTCCACCATCTCAATGCCTGATCAGCACCCTAAGAGAAGATCTAGCAAAGAAGACAGAGAAGGAGTGGTCAGAGAGAGAAGAGCCAAAATGCAGCCATGCACTGCTGAGAGCAGACAAGTGGGCACAGCCACCCTCCTTCCCTGCTGCCTGCACTGAGTGTGCCCTGAGGGCTCAGAGCTCAGAGAGTTTGGGCTGAAGCGATGGTGTGACTTTGGGCTGGACCAGGCTAGAGTCATTTATGACCCAACTCTGGTAGAGATGGTTTGGACTCGGACCTCTAAGATCAGGAACGCTAACCATCAGACAGCTAGACTTGCCCTTATCCTTCTAGGACTGTGATCTCACCAGCTTGTCCCACAAATCATAGCCCCTGGTGCCTAGCAGAAAGCCTGAGTCTGCGGATGAGGTTTTGGGGCTGAGCCCTTTTCCACCTCCATTGGCTGTGCCTCAGGCAGCAGATGTGTGCACAGTCAGATAGTCTCTGGGCCATGCTCAGAGCCTTCCTAGCTTTGAAGCCACAGCCAGAACCAGTTCTCCTTGGCAGAGCTGCCAAATGATTATTATTTTTTAATGATTGAGTCCCAAAGCGGTTATTAAAAACCAATTCCTTTAATAAAATGCTCTGCGCTAGAAGCCCTGCAAGTATGAGTTTAATTTCTTTTTAATTTGGGGCTTGTCAAATAAGTGGAGGTGACTTTTTAAATTACCTTGGTACGGGGGGCCCTGGCTTCTGCCACAGCCTCAGCCCTCTCCTGTCTGCATCTGTGCTCTCCATCAGCATCTCTGTATTGTGTGGGACAAAGATGACCCTTGCCTAAATAAAATAAGCAGAGGTATCTCCAAGTAGAGACAGGAAGGATTTATTTATTTCTTCTTGCAAGAAGGGTGGTCTCACTACCAGAGGCAGTCTAGTAGGAAAGGCAAAATACAAAATGCAAAGCTTGGTTATATATCCCAAAGATTGCCCCTTTACCCTCTCCCTTGTTCTGTCCTGTTCTGGTGAATTAGGAACTGAGGCACACAGTCTTAACCACAAAAATCTGCTGGTGCTTGCAGATGAAATGTCAGTAATATAAAAAAGCAGAAGGTACATGTCTACTGGTCATGAAAACAGACAAAATATGTCATCAGTATCAACTTAGAGATGAAAGACAAAGACAAACATCCTAATAATATCAATATAGATATGAAAGCAGACAATAGTTTATGAATCATGGGGATTTTAGGACATGGTGACTTCGAGTTCTGCAACAGGATTTCCACATTTATATTTGTCCAGGTCAGATGGTGGTTGTTGGAAACAAGTCTGGGACATCCAGGCCTGTGGTCAAATTTGCAGGGTCTATGCTTTCCCCTCCTACACTTAGCTAAGCTCCTAAGCTTAGCAAAAACTTCAACTTATGAACAGGGAAGTAAAGCAAGAGTCCTGGGCTCCCAGCCCAGGTTACTAAGTCTTTGGTACTTTAATGTTACCCAAGAAATTTTGACTTTTATTCCATTCAGTATGAATCTTTCACTCATTAGCCGCGTGCTCATTTAGAGTTAACAAAGGCACAAGCTGACACATAGCCTGGCTTCTTCTCTGCTGTGGGTGTGATAGAGCCAGCCCCTCGCTGCACCATCTCAATGCCCAATCAGCACCCTAAGAGAAGATCTAGCAAAGAAGACAGAGAAGGAGAAGGCAGAGAGAGAAGAGCCAAAATGCAGTGACACGCTGCTGAGAGCAGACAAGTGGGCACAGCCACCCTCCTTCCCTGCTGCCTGCACTGAATGTGCCCTGGAGGCTGAGAGCTCAGAGAGATTGGGCTGAAGCGATGGTGTGACTTTGGGCTGGACCAGGCTAGAGTCATTTATGACCCACAACCCCTGGGGTTCCAGTGGTGTAGATAAAAAATAAGCCATGCCAGAGGCAGCTCCATGGCACAGCAGAGATCTCTGGCCCTGGAGTCAGGAGACCCTGAGGTCAAATACAGCCTTAGACACTTCCTACGTGCATGATTCTAGGCAAGTCACTTTACCCCAATTTAACAAGGAAGGAAGGAAGGAATGAAGGAAGAAAG
Organism: Pseudocheirus occidentalis; assembly: GCA_028646575.1. Taxonomy (NCBI): domain Eukaryota; kingdom Metazoa; phylum Chordata; class Mammalia; order Diprotodontia; family Pseudocheiridae; genus Pseudocheirus; species Pseudocheirus occidentalis. The sequence goes on from CM053599.1 coordinate 2,668,796, forward strand.
GAAGGAAGGAAGGAAGGAAGGAAGGAAGGAAGGAAGGAAGGAAGGAAGGAAGGAAGGAAGGAAGGAAGGAAGGGCTCACATTCCAATGAGGGAGAGGAATAATGACAGCAGGTCAATGATGATGTCAAGACTGCCCTCCAAACCTCCCTGTAAGTATAGAAGCCACCGTGCTGGTCCTGGGTTCTGCCTCCTCCATCCTGGCCCCAGCCCTCCTGACCCATGGCTGTGCTTCTCTTGGCAGAGAATGCCTACCGAGAATGCACGGGCAATGGGACCTGGGCCTCGAGGATCAACTATTCTCAGTGTGAGCCCATCTTGGATGACAAGGTGAGTGTGCCCTCCCCCACACATGTGGGATGCCACAAGCCCACCCCAGAAGCCTTGCTGGCAGGTGTTTCTGTTACAGAATTCACAAGGATCTAGAGGGGGTGTTTGTTCTAAAGCTTTCCCTCAGTCCTCCAAGAGCCAGCCCTGCACTGTGCCCAACCATGGAGGAGACAGGAGGGAGGGTCACAGACTGATTGGGGAGATGGGACGTTCTGGAAGCCCAGGGAGGAGCTGGAGCACTAGCAGAACAGAGCCCCCTCCACACATACCACATGGCCCCAGCCAGGTGAGCAAGAAGTAGACAGAGACCAGGAGGCCCTCTTCCGGACAAAGGATGCTCAGTCACATCCAGCACACAAGGAAATTCATTTCAGTATTTTATGCAGACCTCCTCCCCCCCCAACCCCATCCCCAACTGTTTCTGATCACAGATAAGATAAGGGACCACCTATCTTAATCCCCAAGCATGAACAGGAAAGACTTGGGCTCTTTCCAATGGTAAGTCCACCCTCAGATAATGTCCTTCAAGGCCAGAGATCTGTTACCACTGAAGTATAGTGCAGCAGGGGTTCAAATCTCCCCTTGCTTCTTCCTCATGTCTGCCCTGCCCCCAGAAGCAGGATGCTAAAGGAGTCCCTTAACTTGGCTGTGTCTCCATCTCCTCACTCATTAGACACAGATAATTGCCCCAACACACTGCAATCAGATCATACATGCACAGCCATTTAACAGGACTCAGTAGAGCATTAGAGAAATGTGGGTTATTTATGGTCATGATTCCCTACCTCAAAGGCTCCCAGCAACATGCTGCTAAATGTTTAACGAGTCACTCTCCAAAAAGGGACTCAAGACAGACTTTTCTGTTCCATCTGAATTCATTGTTGCTACTTTCTCTTTCACTCCCTTACATCTAGACAATGAACAAAGCAGTAAATGGAGCCTGGTTTGCATTTTCTATTATCACTCTGGCCCTATGACCTTGGGCATGACATTGACCTGGGGGACCCTGGGAGAGGGAAGGGCTGCACAAGACAGAGGTTTCCTCCAGGTCTCAGTCCTGTGAGCCTCTGTTGGTCAGAGGGGTTATGGGTCTGAAGTATGGTCAGATCAGGAGCCCTTTAATTGCTGGTTCAGTCCAATCCAAAGAGTGTTAAATCAGGTAGTTGTGGGATCAGGGGAGGCTTCATTGAGAAGAGGACATTTGAGCTAAGCCTTCAAGGTGAGGTAGGCAAGGATAGAGTGAGGGAGAAGTGCCCTAATGGGTGAGAACAGTATAAAGAAACCCAAGATGGCTGCAGTGCCAAGGACATTGGGAGAGATTTCTATCACTTGAAAGCTTTTTTCATCCACCATCTCACTAATTCATCACAATGCCTGTGAAACAGGCAAAGAGGGTAAACTGAGGCCCAGAGGAGTCAAGTGACTTCACCGAGATGGCACAGCATGTTACTGTCACAGGTGAGATTCAAAGTTTGGCCTCTGGCCCCAGCCTGGTGACAGAAAACAAGGAAACCCTCTAGTGTCCCCCCCCCCACCAGCAGGCTGCTCTGGTCCCAGATGGTGGAGCCGCCTCTGCCTTGCTTCAGAAAGACTCCAGTAGGAAACTGTGTCTGGGAGCCAGGCCCATGGGTCTAAGAGGGTCTCTGGGGAGTCCAGATCAGGGAAGGCAGCTTCCTCCCCGGCACCTGCATCCCCAGAGGACCAGATTGTCTCTCCACGCTCGTCCTTGCATCTGTCTATCTGTGTGTCTGTCTATGTGTCTCCCCACAGAGGAAATATGACGTGCACTACAAGATAGCACTCATCATCAACTACCTGGGTCACTGCGTGTCCATGGGGGCTCTCCTCGCCGCCTTCCTGCTCTTCCTCGGCTTGCAGTGAGTCACGGCTCTTCTGCTCACACCAACCTTTGCTCTTGAGCTCTCTCTCTGTCTCTGTAGGTCTCTGCTCCTGCCACCTCTGTCCTTGTATCTCTCTGTGTCTTGCCATTTCTGTCTCTGTCTTTTTCTCTAGCTTGTTCTTTTTGTCTGTCTTTGACTGTCTCTGTCCTTCTCTTTCTCAGCCTCCTTCTCCCTTTGTCCTTTCTCCCCCATGTCTCTTCTCTTCTGGCTCCTTCACTCCTGACTTCTCTATTCTCTTTTCCTCTCCTCCCTCCCCTCCTTCATTTCTCTCCCCCAGGCTTTTGATCTTGAAGGGGATAGGGAGCCACTGCAGTTTACTCTGGGGTGGGGTGGTGGAGTGGCATGGCCAGACTTGGGCTTTAGGAAGAGCCCTTTGGCAGCTGACTGAAGGATGAGCATGCTGGGCTGTGACAGCCTCCCCTGATGGGGATTCAAGTCCCCTCCCTCACTGCCTTTGCCTCCCTACACAGGAGCATCCGCTGCCTCCGGAATATCATTCACTGGAATCTTATCACAACTTTCATCCTCCGAAACATCCTCTGGTTCCTCCTGCAGCTGATCGACCACACTGTCCACGAGAACAACGAGGTATTGGAGTAGTGGCCAGCTTCCAAGACTTGTGGGATGCAGTGAGAGAGGTTCAGCACAAAGGCCAGCGACCTTTAGTGGAAGCTAGTGGGCTCAATTCTGATTCCTGGTCTAACTCTAGGACAGTGTTCACAGGACGGTTTGGGAGCATTTAAAAGGAGAAGCAGGAATATCTGTTCATGAAATAGCTGAGATACTTTCTTCATGAGGTACAAATTAAGCCCAAACTTTGGCCACAGGTAGACCCTTAACCTGAGCTAGAAAAAAAAAAAACCCTTCTCTTCCCCAGAAGATCAGTGTTCCAGGAAGACACTTATCTCATGCCTATTCTGTCTTAGAAATCTAGAACTGGAAGGGGTCCCAGAGGGCATATAGCTTAGCCCCCTCATTTCCCAGATGAGGAAACTAAGCCCAAGGTAGGTTAAGGTGCTTTGTCCAAAGTCACATGGGTAATAAGCATCTGAGATGGGTAGGAGCCAGGGCTCATCCCCTACCATTCTTCTCTTTTAGGGTACAAAGAACAGAAAAGCAGCTTCTTGTGTAAAACCTGAATCCCTTTTGAAAGTGTAAATTAAATTTGGTGAAATTGTGCCCTACTTCACTATCCCCTCCTGAGCTTCCTTTTTCTCTCTTCTGTGTATTTGGTTAATGTTTTATTAACATCTTTCTTTTTTCTTCTTTTGTATCATTCTCTCTCTCTTTCTCTCTCTCTCTCTCTCTCTCTCTCTCTCTCTCTCTCTCTCTCTCTCTCTCTCTCTCTCTCTCTCTCACACACACACACACACACACACACACACTTCTCCCCTCCCCTGCCCTCAAATCTGAGTCCTCCACTATACCAAATGAGCAGAATGTGGAGCAAAAGAAATTCTCTGATGGGTCACACCCCCAAACAGGAGCCATGCTTCTCATGAATCCTTTGGAAGCCCAATTGGTCTTTGTACTGATCCAAGTTCTTAAGTCTTTTGAGGTTGTCTTTACAATATTGTTGTTGTTGTAAGTTGCTCCCCTGGTTCTGCTCACTCCACTCTGCATCAGTTCATGCAAGATTATTAATCAAGCAAGATCCCAGAGGGAATGGAAGAGGAAGGGCTCAAAGGCATAGCTAAGGACGTTATCTTTGTAAGAAGGAATGTTTCCCTTTGAAAGGAGGAGAGCAGAATGTGGGGAGGCACTGAGAATTACTGGGGTATGGAACTGAGGGTTGGAATCCCTGCCATATAATCTCCATTTTGGTTACATTGGCTGCTGGGGGAATGGGGAAGGGAGAGGCCCAGGAAGAGAAGAAAAGGGTTTGGGGTGCTTGCTGTATAACATGAAATCAGGGATTAATCATTGCAGATGAGCATTGCTGGGGCATGGGGCTAAAACTGAGGTGATGAAGCAATCAATGTAGGTGAAATGTGATTCCCTGACATCCATTAAACGTTTCTTAAGCCCCTGCTGAGAGTAAGTCCCTGAAGGCCCAATGATGAAAGTGAGGCCTGAGGTCCCTCCCAGCTGAAGATCCCATTAAGAGAGAGCCCCTGCCTCCACCTCAGCTCCTCCACTGACCCTCTCTTTCCACCCTGGATCAGGCTTGGTGTCGATGCATCACCACCATCTTCAACTACTTTGTGGTGACCAACTTCTTCTGGATGTTTGTTGAAGGCTGCTACCTACACACAGCCATCGTCATGACCTATTCCACAGACAAGCTGAGGAAGTGGGTCTTTCTGTTCATTGGATGGTGTAAGTAGAGGGTTTGCATTGGTGGGGGAGGGGTTGTCCTGGGCCACCCCCAAGGCTGAGAGGAAGGTTCTTCATCATTATATTCTATATATTATACAATTTTCCTCCATCCAGGCTAAGAGCCCCAAGCTCAGGCTGTCTTTTCACTGGATAATTCCACTTGCCTATTTGTGCTGAGTAGGGGAACAGAAGCATGGATAATCCAAACACAAGAGATATGCCCCCAAATCATGGATAATGCGAAAAAAAATTCCTTCCTAGCTTGAGAATGCTACCAGAGACCCCTAAACACACACACACACACACACACACACACACATACACACTCACTCACACACATACATAGACACACACTCACATACACATACAGATATACACACTGACACACACACGGACACGCACACATACATACACACACAGACACACACTCACACACACACACACATTCCAACACTGAAACATAACCTTTCCCTCCATGCCCCCTGCTGACCACATTTTACTTCAGATCTGTGGTGGTCTGGAATCTGGCCAAATGGATGAGAAAATTCAGGGGTGTAACCCTGTGCTCCGCTTATGGGAAGGATGAGTGGAAAAGTGAAGAATGTGCTTGCCCATTGTGCTGGCCTCTCCCCTAGTCACTCATCACATAGATGCCCATTGCAGTCCTAATGCCTGTCTCTCTTTCAGTCATCCCCTGCCCCATCATCATCGCCTGGGCCATCGGCAAACTCTACTATGAAGACGAGCAGTGAGTGAAGGAAGTCACATTCAAGTGTGTGCATGTGTGCCTTGAGTCTTCTCCTGTTTACCTGTGTGGGCAGAGGGAAGTGGTAGGAGATGAAGATCCAACATTCGTTAATCCAGACATGATCTCTGCTTGGTTCTGAGAGACAGAGGATTATATGGCATTATGGAGCTGGCATTAGTGGGGACCTTAGAGGCCGCACAGCCCAATCCCTTATTTTATGATGAGGAGACCAAGGTACAGAAGGATAAAGATATTGCTGAAGGTCTCAGAGGCAGTGAGCAGCCTCCACCTCTAGGATTTCCCTTATTGCTCTGCTTGGCTGGGGGCCTGGGAGGCAGGACTGATGAACTTGACTGATGCCAGTTTTCAAACAGGTGCTAGAATGGCGTTGTTCAGAGAGTTTGCGCTAGACTTATCAGGAGACAAGGCTGAGATCTGAAGCAAGGTCCCACCACTGTGGGATTTGAGGAAAATGGCCATGGATGATCCATATTGTAGATAATTGGGAGCTAGTTGGAGAGATTCTTTTGTACATCATATATATAGTATATATATGGGGTATGGTGTGGGTAAAAGTGTTGGTGCCAGAACAAAGCAAAGCCAGAACCAGAACCCAACCCCAACCTAAACCTGCTTTACAGGGTGTCATGAAGATCAAATGAGTTAACACATGTGGGGTGCTTGGCCACCTCTAAAGAACTCTCAAACTCTTGGCTGGCATCATCAGTTATTATTGCAGTGTGGGTGAAGGGTGGCATTTCTGTGAGGAGTGGAGTGCCATTTTCAAGTTAAGCCCACCTAACGTCGTGGTCAGGGAGGTGACCCTAAGGGGGTTGAAAGAAAGGACCCAGTGCTTTTCTAGGGTTTTCCATGCCTTGTCATCAGCCCTGGTCCTGAACTTTACCCCACATGTACTATACCCACCCACGTCACCAACAAGGGGCACTCACAGGCTCAGTTCTTGATCTTTGGCTCCAGGAGACATCTAGTACATGGGGCATCATGGTGGGTCAACAAGGCCTCCTTTCTGTAGTGAGTAGGTCCTATGACACTCCAAGACAACCTACAGTTGCATGGATACCACTTCCTTATGGCTTCCATCTGGGCCCCAGGGGTGACTAGAGGCAGTGTCTCTCCGTCCTCAGGCTCCAAATGTGCTGAAAGTGCCTTTAGGAAGGTGCTCATCATTCCAAGCACATGGGTCACCTACAGAGAGACAGAAAGTAATGTGAAGATAAAAGCCCCCTCACTGGGGCCCAACAACCTGATCATATCTGGGTCTCCCTGAAGTCAGTTCAATTCCTCTGGCCCATTGATACTATAGCAGGCAGCTTAGGGGCCTCTAGGAGGTGGCTGCCCATCTCCGGGTCAGCCCTCATGGTGATCCAGGTGAGCCAGTGAACCCAGTCAATCTCTTGTAATTCCTCTATGGAAGTTACTGGGCTTGTCATCTACCATGGGCCCTGGTGGGCACTCTCTTCCCAGGGATCTTCAAATTGTAAAATCACAAATGGAGACCCCCCCCAAGACATCTGTCTCTACAGAGAATTTAGCAAGAAGTTGGAGCTGAAGAGACCTTGTCTACACTCTTAAATCTGAGAAAGAGAGAGAGAGAGAGAGAGAGAGAGAGAGAGAGAGAGCATTCATTAAGCATTTACTGTATGCTGAATCTTATGCAAAGCTCTGGGGATGCCAAAGCACAGCCGGCCCCTACACCAAGAAGCTTCCACTCTAATAAGAGAAGACAAGAGTGAAAGAGGAACTGAGAAACAGAGGGGAGATATGGCAGCCAGTGTGGAGGAGGGCAGGCTGGCAAGTGAGATGGAAGAGGAGAGGGAGACCAAAACAGAAGCAAAGACCCTAGTGCTCTCCCAATGGGGAAAGCCTGGGCAAACCAGCTGCTTTGGCTGAGAACTCCCTTGTACCAACATGTTTATTCCCTACACTCCAGAACAGTCTGCCCCAGATGCTCATCCTCCAAGACGTAGTGCTGCAGAGTAAGATCTATTCATCTGACCCAGTCTCCTTATCAATCAATCACTCAATCAGCAAGCATTTATTAAGCTCTCCTATGCTGAGCATTGTTGATAAAGCCAAAGAGAGCCTCTTGCCCTCAAGGAGCTTCCACTGTAATGGGGAGACAGCACATACACACACGAGAACAGGTCTCTACCAGAACAAAACCAGCCCATGTTTGCCCACCCTGTGCCACTCCTGCCCATGTCCTGCTTTACATTCTTTATGGATCTAGCCCACATGCTGGAGCTTCCTTGTATCCTCAAGATATTGGAAAGGATACCACGGAGCACTTACTCTGTCCTTGGTGTAGCCCTTGCTCTTGTCTGATGACCAGCCCATCTTCTTTGGGGATATTTCTGTGAAGCCACCCTCCCTTCCTTCCCTCCTTCCACCTCTTTTGGCTAGTTCCTTATCTCATCAGGCTCCTTCCCACTGGCCTTTGAAAGCTCCTTGACTTTAATTCTTCAGAGCCTCTGATACTCCATGACTCACAGCCAAATAGCATCACTGGAAGAATACTGGTATTAAGAAAATAGGCCTTTGTTTCTGGGAGAGGGATCATTACAAGAACTGTGTAATTTCCCAAAGGCCACCAAGGCTGCTCATCTCCTGCTGTTCAGTTCTGGCCCCAGCTTGCCCATTTGCAGGATTTATTCTGGGCATATTGGCTCAACAGGAGGATATATCACCCCTGCCCATCCTGGGTTCATAGGCACTTATCAAGCACCCATTTTGCCAGGTACAAAGGGTATGGAAGCAAAAGAAGAAAGCAGCCCCTGCCCTCCTAGTCCTCGAATTCTACCACCACCTTCACTCCTGATCACCTTGGTTTGGCCTCCATTATGTGCAGGGTTTTAGAGTCCACAAGGTGTTTTCAGATACATTTATCTCATCAAATCCTCAGGACAGAAGTTCTGAGAAAGGCACAGGAGGGAACATTATTCTGGCTTAACAAACAAGGAAACCAAGACTTGTAGAGGTTAAGTGACCTGCCCGAGGTCACACAGACTCTTGGTGGCTCTCAGGTCTCCTTCTTTACTTACAAGTGACTCTGAAACCAGAGAAAATGAGATGGAGGACATACCTGAGGCCTTCAGTCTTAGCTGCCAAGCTATCTGTTTTCTTATCTGAGCTAAATAGGGAGAAACTCTGCCCTTGTCCCAGGGTTCATTTTTGGTTTTCAATCCTAATCAGGATCATAGAATCATACTTGGAGAATTGGAAGGGACCTCAGCCTCTTTATTTTACAGATGCCTATAAAGTAAAAAATGTCCCCATTGAGGTCACAAAGATAGGAAGCCTTTGGCCAATGCTCCTGCACATGGGAGCACCATCCCCATGGCTATGAGGACTCACTCGTACCAGCCAGAAAGCTGCCATAGTCATCTGGACCTTCATGTGGCTCCTGGGATTGCTGGGCTCTCTTGCCAGACTGATAGATCAGTCCCTCATTCTTCAGAGGACACCTCTAATGCAGCCCAAGATGGCATTAACTTTTATGGCAACTGTGTCACACACTACTGCCTCCTATGGAGCTCAAAGAACACGAATAACCCCCCAGTTCTTTTTCTCAAGTGTTCTTTTATACAACCGCATCTTCTTTATCCTGTGCTTGAAGGGGGTGCTGGTGATATTTATATCAACTAGGGTGGAGACATGATGTGGGCTGAGTGCCAAACATCCCTAGTTCAAGTCCTCACTCCCACTAATTAGTTATGTAATCATGAGCAAGTTCTTTCTGCCCTCGGGGTCTGAGTTCTGTCTCAGTACAATGATGAGGCTAGAGTAGATGACTCTCATGCTCCTTCCACCCTCAACCTCCTGTGACTTCAACACATCAACAGAGCCTTGATGGATTTGGCAGGAAGGAGTACTCATCCCATTGATGCCAACCATAGCCCACACACTCCTTCTCCTCCCATAGTTTTCACATAAATCCTTTACAGAGGACCCTTCCAACATGGTGGAGTCCTTCCTCTGATTCTATGAACATTTCAGAATTACACAAAAGCTCCAAACCTAATCAAGAGAAGAGACCTGGGCAAGCATGTCATCTGTGCCATACTTAACACAAGGTATCCCCTCCACACCATCCCTAGAAAATGATCATCCTGTGTCTGCCTCAACAACAATAGCCACAACCACAAACTCACAATAATAATGACAGCTAACATTCAGATAGCCCTGATTTAGCAATTAGCTTGATATGCACTATCTGACTGGGAAATCTCCAGTGAGGGAGACCTCCCCACATCTTGGCAGCTCATGTGGGACAGCATTCAGTGTTAGGAGGCTTTCTCAGGCAGTGAGCCTAAATCTCCCTCTTTGCCACTTCCCCCACTTTTCTCATTCTTCAATCTGAAGCCAAAGAGAACAAATCTAATCTCTTCTCCACTGAACCCTTCAAATACTTGGGGACAATCTTTTCTTTTGCAAGCTGAACATCTTAGTTTCTTCAACTGATCACTCTCAAGGTGTAGACTTGAGTTCTTTTCCCCACTCTAGTCACCCTCCTTATTGGTGCTGGTTGTCACTAAGATGTCCTGAGTTGGAAATGACTTCAGAAGCCATCCAGTCCAGCTCTTCACCTTATGGATGAGGAAAGTGAAGCTGACTTAAGTGGCTGGCCCAATGCCTCACAAGCAGTAAGGAGCAGAGCTGAGATTTGAAGCTGCCTCTTCTGACTCCACAATCAACACTATTCCCAATGAATTATAATGTGTAGCTGACCATTATCGCTAGGCAATGTCAAGACAATCATTCTAAAGTAGTGTCACCATTGAAATTAAAGTAAACTGAAGCACACTGTTCATTCAATTACAAATAAAATAGGTCCCTCAGCTCTTCATCCAGCCAAAAGACCATGAGGTTGGGTTTACTAGCTTTCATATAGTTTGGAGAAGTATAAGAGAACAAAGAGCAGGAAGCAAAGGGAAAACAATATGGTGGGTTCCAAAATCTGAAGTATCATGGATGATGGGGAACAATCCAATTGAATGGAAGTCCAGAATGCAGGACTAGCAGCAGCCCCTCCCTTCCATCTTGTTACCATGGAAAGCTCTTTGGTGGTGTCCACCTGCATGGGTAGTGTCACCTCGGTAACAGAGCGGACTTTCTTGAAAGGACAGCCAACATAGCAGAGATCATAAAACAAACTCCCTGGCATCCACTTTTGTCATGCAAGATTTGTTAGTGAGATAACAGATCTCCCTTAATTGTACATGGGCAATAAGATGTGGAGAGATATTTCTCTGGTGATATATGGAGCAACTTAGCTCACAGAGGAAAGCTGAACTTCTGATCTTCACTCAGAGACAAAGAAGTGTGGCTTTGGCAGTTACAATTACAGACTGAAACAAAATATAAAATACTAAATCAAGATCTGATTTTCCCAGTAGTCGAGGCTCAGGATTTGTGCTTGCACAGGGTCCAACCTTGGCTGCCACACAAGTGGCAGCCAAGGAGAGCCTTGCTCTGGTCTGTGCTGGTGGAATCCTCCATCTAGAGGTACATTCATACATGACTCTTTCCTTTACAGATGCTGGTTTGGCAAAGAACCAGGGAACTATGTTGACTACATCTATCAAGGTCCAGTGATTCTGGTGCTTCTGGTAGGTCCATAAGGAGAATATACTAAACATGAATGTCTAGATGATGTCCCATAGTGTCTGACATCTCAGCAAAAGGGGGTGAGGAACCAGTGGAGGGAGCTTTCCATTCAGGTTGGGTTGTCCTAAGGGCTGAAGTCATGTGCCCAGACATTGTGCCTCTAACTTGGGGTCTGAATGGGAGGTTGATCAATACTGGATGATGCTAGACAAGGCACTGGACCTTTCAGCCTCAATGCCTGCATTTGTAAAATGGCTGTGAGAATATCCAGATTACTGACCTCACTGGGTTATTATGGGAAATGAGAGCTAGTTTCCCCCTGCCCACTTGGAGCATCATCTGTTCAGGCTCCACATAACCCTTCAGATTTTCCCTCTTGGAATCTACATACACTCACCTCCACCATACTCCCTCAAGGGTTGGGTGGCATCAGGATGGATGGAACTGACAGTTGGTGGGGTAGGATAGAAGAGGAAGACAGGGTGGGAATGGGGAGGGCGCTGGGTTTTGCTTCAGCTTTGAGGAAAATGTTTTTGGCACCTTCCACTTTTCTTTTCGGAGATACAACTGCACCATCAAAGGTAGACAGAGCCTTAACCCTTCAGCTGCCCATTTGTTCCCTTCCCAGAGCTGCCCTCCAAGAACAGCATTCAAAGCCTTACCATCCAACCTTATTCATCTGCTATGATGTCCTTCCTGAAGTGTCCATCCCCTAAGGTGACAATAGGCCAATGTGATAAACTCTTGCAGAATCATAGACATCGGGGTTATGCAACTATATACTCCTACTCACTTCTGACCCAGAACTCTCTCTACAAGAGCCCCAAGAAGTGGCCATTCAACCTTTGCCTGAAGATGCCCAATAATGGGAAATTCAGCACCTGGAAAAACCACCCATTGCACTTCAGGATGACTCTAATTTTAGACAGTTGTTTTCCTGACATCAAGTCTAAATCTGCCTTTATGCCTTCTATCCAATGGTCTTAGTTCTGTCCCCTGGGGTCAATGTATACAGGGCAGCCCTTCAAACACATGGAGAGAATGTTCATGCTCCTCCTTGCCCACCCACCCCACCACAAGTCTTCTCTCTTCTAGACTAATCTTCTAGACTTCAGCTTCTTCAGTCGATGCTTTTCCAGCATGATCTCTAGGCTTGTCACCATCTTGGTCACCCTCTAGCTGATCAATGTTGTCTGAGCCATTTGTTTGTTTTTTCCAGTCCAGAGGCCATCCTTCTTGGTAGAGAAAATAAAAGGAAGAGTAACATGAACTGGCTCCATCTTCTTTCCATCATCAATCCTTACCATCCTGTCCTCTCAGAGCATCAGCCCTGTCCCTTCTTTGATCCTTTTTCTTTCCTCAGTTTTGATCAAACGTGCCTTGTTTGTTGTTCCCATTCTTCCTTTCCAGCCTCAGTCCATTCTGAGCAGAGATACTTCCATTATTCTGACAGTACCGTGACACAACTTGTAGTCATCCACCACTACCTGTCATTGTTTTCAACTTCTGTTTTTAAAATCTAAGTATGTTGGTGAGTGTCCTGTTTATGCACATGGGTCTTAGTCACAACTTTCCTTATTCATCCCTATCATAATCCTTTCTGTTCATGTCTGAAGGAATTAATTCTTAAGAAAACTAGTACCAGCTTTCCTTGTAGACCTTTGAGCATTCAATTCAACAAATATTTATTAAGCACCTATGATGTTCTAGATGCTAAGAATACAAAAACAAACCAAAAAGACCCTGCCCTTTCTCTAAACTCTTTGAATTCTGAGTTTCCAAAATCTGAAGTGCATTTTATACTGTTCCTGCCTTGCTTCTTGAATCTCACAGATTATAAAATGGAATAATTTCTACTTCAAAAAGGAGTTCTTCCTTATTGGTCTGAATCAGATCCAGAACAGCAGTTTCCAATATAATTTCCTCCATCTTTTAAAAAATGAAAATTTTATTAAGCTGAATCAAGAAATTGTTAGATGGTCTGATTTAGGAAGGGAGAGAAAATGCTAACAGATAATGGAGAATTGAAGTCCTCAATCTGTGTCTCATCAAGCCTCTGTGTCAGATTTATGATCTGTTTCCAGACAGCTCATCTATTCACTCCTTCTGTTCAGGTGCTCTCTAGTATGCCCCAATGACAATATTGCTTCTGTTTTTCTTTTTGTCAAGTCAACAAGTTAAGTGAACAAGTATTTATTAAGTGCTTTATTAAGCACCAAGAACTAACTAAACAAGAAAGTTATATTGCTCAAAGGATAGAGCAATGGACCTGAAATCAGGAAGACTCATCTTCATGAGTTCAAATCTGGCTTCAGAAGCTTTAGTGGCTCAGTGACCCTGGGCAAGCTACTTTGCCCTGTTTGGCTCAGTCTCCTCATTGTAAAAATGAATTGGAGAAGGAAATGGCAAACCACTCCAGTATCTTCGCGAAGAAGACCCCAAATGGAGTCAGGAAGAGTCAGATGTGACTGAAAATGATTCAACAACAACTCGCTAAACACTGGGACTACAAAGAAAGTCACAAAACAAATCCCTGTTGTTAAGGAGTTCATGGTCTAATGAAGGAGACAACGTGTAAATAACTATGTACAAACAGAATATGTACAGGATGAGTTGAATATAACCACTGAGGGAAGGCATTAGCAATTCTAACAGGAAGTGTTGGGCATTACACCTAGGCTATGAGCCTGGGTAACTAGGAAGATTGGATTTGGCAATTAAGTGATCCTTGGAAACTTTGAAAAGAGCAGTTCTGGTCGAATGATGAGGTTAGAAGCCAGACTGTCAAGTTAATAGAGAGTGAGAGCACAGGAAGTAAAGGAACCCATTGGCTCTTCCCAAGAGGTTTAGCCAGAAGAGACAAGAGAGCAGAGATGCCAGCTAGTGGAGATGGATGGGCCAAGTTACCTTCACCCCAGTGCTCATCACTATTTGCCTGATCCAGCTTCATGGATTCCTCACATAAATATATATATCAAGATTCTGCTGACTTCCCCCACTTTTCTATTCTGCTCCTTTGAGATAAGGAATAGAGTCTATATGAGAGTCTTGAGTGGTCTCTTGAAAGCCTCAGTGAGTCCTGTGAGTTCCAGTTTTCCTTCTGATATCAGGCTCTTTGCTTTACCTTGCTTGTTACCCAGATTTTAAGCATTTTCAAAAATGTTATGCATGGGCCATAACTCACTGTGTTGTAAAACTTATAAGGAGCCAGTGTGATAATGTATCTAAAGTGCTTTGCAAACTTTAAAGGGCCATATAAATGCCAACTATTATCATGCTTCAAACCCACTCCTTTCTTGGATGTTGACTACTCTGAATTTTGTCCATCTTCATGGTTGTCCTTCCTACATTGTAGTTACTCATCATGCTATCAGAGGTACTGGGTGCCATTGGCAGTTTCTCCCTCCATCTTCTTTTTCCCTTTAAATCTCTTCTACTTAGATTCACCAGACTCTATGAAAATGTATTTTAACAACTTTCCTTGTGTCCAGCCAAGAGCCTACATTTTGAGTCTTGATCTAGACATCACAGTCCCATTCTCAGATACCATCTTCTTCACCAACCCCCAAGTCTGTTTCTTCCAAGTCCTGGTTTTTGATCAGCAGCAGTGATGACAACAGGACTGCACACCCTTGCCATTGTCTGCCAAAGTCATTGTCATAATGAGCAACAGCTTTTAGTTTCCTTCCAGTCCTATTGTTTACCTGTGTGAATCACCTGAGGTGGGCAGTGTCCTGTCTCAGGAGATGCTCAGTAACCTCCTGATAGGGGCCCTGAGCTCCTAAATCGAGCTCAACAAATTGCTAAATTGGTGTCTTTCAGTGAGAAGTCTCCAGCTACCATTGCCTGCCTCTCCTCCTCTTCCTTACTGAATGACCTTTCTTCAGCATGGTACCTGTAAAGCCACCTCAGTGAGCCAGTAGAATTTGAGTTTATTGATTGCATGGACTGTGTACCTTTGTATTTCCAACACCTAACACATGACCTTGCATTGGTCAAGCACTTCACATAAGCTTGTTAGCTTGAACAGTTCCTTGGAGTATAAGCAACTTCCACCTCAGATGATCCAGTTCCCTGCCCCTCTGTGGAAAGAGCTTCCAATCTGACACTTAACTTTAAGGATTTAGTCATCAGACTCCTTCACTTTGTACTCTGTGCCACATTTTTTATTCTCCAACCTGAAAGAGGTCACAATTCCTCTCTCTCTGTCTCTCTCTGTCTCTCTGTCTCTCTTTGTCTGTCTTTGTCTCTCTCCCTCTCTTCTCTCTCCCTTTCTCTCTCTCTCTCTCTCTCTCTCTCTCTCTCTCTCCTCTCTCTCTCTCTCTCTCTCTCTCTCTCTCTCTCTCTTTCTCTCTCTCCCTCTCTCTCCCTCTCCTTCTCTTTCTCTCTCTCCCTCCCCATCTGTCTCCTCACCTCCCCCATCTCTCTGTCTCTCTCTCCTCTCTCTGTCTCTGCCTCTCTCTGTCTCTCTGTCTCTCTGTCTCTCTCTGTCTCTCTCTGTCTCTCTGTCTCTCTCCAGATCCCTGTCCTTTGATTTCTCATTGAAATCCTTTCTTCTATTTTCAAGGAAAACTTCAGTCTGTTTCAGCATATAGAGAGGGAGAAGGGGAAAGGGGGAGGTTCACTGAGCCTCTTCACTTTCTCCTTTTGGAGTGAGACCAGTAAGAACTTTGAATCACAGAGAGTGATCACTTACTGCAACAGAAATCCAAGCAGGGCATGCTCTCTGCCTATCATTGCCCACCCCCTCCTATTTTCCATACTTGGTAGAAGTAAGATGCGCAATCCTCCCATAGCACTACTTTGGTTGTTTTGGTTGGTTCGGAAAGGCTAGCTTCTACATTCTTCCTCCCTTTCCAGGTACCAAGGGCCCCTCCCATGTGCTTTCTGAAGACAGTAACTCTCCTTTTACCTAAGCCCGGGGGTTGCTTCTGGTGGTGGGAATGTCAGACTACGGTGTAGCATAGAAATCAGAACTGGAAAGAAACTTAGGGATCATTTAGTTTAATCCTATCATTTCATAGGTGAGGAAACTGAGGCAGTAAGAAAGGCAGTCACTTGCCCAAGGTAATGCGGGTGGTAACAGAGGTGGAATCAGAGCCCAGATGATGCCTCTAAGCTCGGTACTCTCTGGGCAGCCTCCTGCTGTGTTTGTCGGGGAGGGTGTGCTGCCTCCTCCACCTCGTATAGTGACTCCTCTAGCCATGCACACGTGAGCCCTGATGGCTCAACAAAATGGCAGGACCAGGTGAAGGGGAGTAGCACACGTGGCCATGTGTGAGAATGTGAGTCAGACAAGCAGCTAAGAAGAAGTGATTCAGTGTATTGGGAGCAAAGTAGAGCCAGACAGCTAGCAGCATCCTGATGAAGGTGAGACTGTATAGTGGTGGCAATGTTGATGCTAGTGACAGGTGACCATCAGGATGAAGGGGAAGGCCATGGGGACAGAGGTGAGAGGGATGTGATGGTGACCATCATGATGAAGGGGAAGGCCATGAGGACAGAGGTGAGAGGGATGTGATGGTGACCATCAGGGTGAAGGGGATGGCCATGGGGACAGAGGTGGGAGGGATGTGATGGTGACCATCAGGGTGAAGGGGATGGCCATGGGGATAGAGGTGGGAGGGATGTGATGGGAACCATCAGGGTGAAGGGGATGGCCATGGGGACAGAGGTGGGAGGGATGTGATGGGAACCATCAGGGTGA
>CM053599.1:2685925-2723574 GCA_028646575.1 Pseudocheirus occidentalis
TGATCCTCCCATACTGTGCTTGCTGGACAACAGCCAAATAGTGAGATCACCACACTCATTTACTTACATACACGTGTGTTGGATGCAGATTGTATGTTGTCAGCTATCTCCAAGCTGGTTGTTTTTCCCACCCTGACCGAAGGAACTTCAAGGTGGTTTGAGGGAGTCCAGGAGGGCCAATGGTCAGGAGGCTCCAGTGAGGCTTCCTAGGGGAGATGGTCACCCAACTGAGCTTTGAAGAAAACTGGGATTCCCAGAGATAGAGGTGAAGAGGAAGGGCGCGGCCGACGGGATTATCAGGGCTGCTTAGGCAAAGCATTCAAAAAGAGACTAGTAGTCTCATTTGTTGGAATGTAGGGTGTTTCTCGAGGTACCACGTGGAACAAGCCAGAAAAGCTAGGTTCCATCCAAATTGTTCAATGTTCTACATTCCAAGCAAGAAGTTTCTATTTTATGTTGAGGCAAGCAATAGGGAGCCAGTGAGGTCTCAAGCTAAAACATTACTGGGTTAGGCTTGTGCTTCAGAAAGACCATTTTGGCAGCCTTTGGCAGGGAAAGAAGTGGAGGAGAACCAGAAGCAGAGAGAGCAATTATAAGGTTGTTGCAAAGTCCTAGTGAAATTCATTAGGGTCATGGTGGGAGTGGAGACAAAAAGACAAATACTGGAGATGAGGTAGAGGAAGGATTATTGGCATTTATCAGCTAACTGGATTGGAAAAGAACTTACCAACTACCAGTCTAAGCCAGAGCATCAGGAAGGCTGAGGAATCTGTTTCCAGAGATGGTGAGAGCTGACAGTGCATTCGTCTGTGATCAGTGCAGGCTCTCTGGCTCTTGTCTATCTGTGTGGCTCCAGGAGTCCATAGATGGGAGGTGAAGGAAGATACCTTTGAAAGGGCTTTCTCTCCATATCTTTGGTTACTCCAGGAAGGTCATGGTCCATACTGGAGAATGGAAAGGGTTAAGAAAATTATGATTTAAAGTTTCTTCCTTTTCCCCTCCTGCTTTCCCCTCACACCAAGAATTCCTTCTCACATAATCCTGGGTCATAGCTCTCCCCAAATGAGCTGACCTTCTCATTTGGGCCCAGGCTACAACACCAGGTGCTGCTTTCTTAAATGTTAAGCTGATTCTCCAGGAAAGGGAGAGAAAGAGACAATCAACTCTAAATGCCATCTGAGAAGGTCACAGTGATTGTAAGGTCTCTTGTTAAAAGATCAGGTTAGACCTGGACCATATTTGTATCCAGATCTGACACTTTGGTCCCTGGCTTGGGTCCAGTGGCTGAAATAGTCATTCTTCCAGGAGTGGCTCCAAGAGTCCTTTCACTTTTCCTCTGCTGGGGGTCTGCAGAAAGTTCTGAGAGGGCTGAAGGGCTGAGGGAAGATTGAGGAGGCAGAGGGAGGCTAGGAGCATCAAGCAGTAATCAACAAACATTCCCTCAGCAACTATTAGGTGACAAGTACTGTCTGAGTACAGGACAAGATGGTGGTCAAGCAGTAGGTAATTGTTAATAATCCTCATGGAGACCCTGAGAATTCTCCCCCTTTCATACACACTCCCAGAAGATACCTCAAATTCAAGATGCTCTGTGGGTCCACATTCACCCAAAGCACAGCTCATGGGCCCCAACCAGTATTTTACTAGTCAGTCAGATGATACAATTAGTTCAAACTAAAGACATTTAGTGAAATAACATACTAAGAAAAGTAGCAACAAAACATTCCCCCATAACTCTGTCTCTGTTTGTGTCTTGTGTCTGTCTGTCTCTGTCTCTGTCTCTCTGTCTCTGTCTCTCTCCCCTTTTCTCTCTCCCCCCCTCTCTCCCTCCTTCCCTCTCTCCCTCCTCTCTCTCCCTCTCCCTCTCTCCTCTCTCTCTCCCTCTTTCCTCTCTCTCTGTCTCTGTCTCTGTCTCCCTCCACCTCTCTGTCTCTCTGTCCTCTCTCTCCCTCTCCCTCTCTCTCTCTGTCTCTGTCTGTGTCTTGTGTCTGTCTGTCTCTGTCTCTGTCTCTCTGTCTCTGTCTCTCTCCCCTTTTCTCTCTCCCCCCTCTCTCCCTCCTTCCCTCTCTCCCTCTCTCTCTCTCCCTCTCTCCCTCTCTCCCTCTCTCTCCCTCTTTCTTCTCTCTCTGTCTCTGTCCTCTCTCTGTCTCTCTCTCCCTCTCTCTTCTCTCTCTCCCTCACTCTCTCTCTCTCTGTCTCTGTCTCTCTCTCTCTTTCTGTCTCTCTCTCTCTCTCCTTCCATCTCAGGGCCTGAGCTACAGTCCTCAGCTAAGATACTAGCTAACCATCCTCTTTAGCTTAGCTTAGAGCATAGAGTCAAAGCTTCAGCTCTTCCAGTAAGAAAAGCAAACCTTTAATACAGTCACTGGATTAGAAAAAAAACTTCTAAGCTGCTTTCTCTCCATAATTAAAAGACTGTCCACTCCAAGAGACTTAGTTATTTACAGCTTTTTCTCACCATAAGGATCGCAAAATCTTCCAGTCTCTTGGGATAATCAGGGTGGGCTTCATGGGACAAGTGGCATTTAAGCTGGATCTCGAGAGAGGGATGAAAGTGTTAGACCAAAGGGCAGAGGTCAGAGGAAGAGCAAAGAAGATGGAGGGGGGGAGACAGAGGTGAAGAGGGAGGGAGATAGACAGAGGCAGAGAAAAGAGAGAGGTGGAGAGAGACAGAGACAGAGAGAAAGAGACAGAGAGAAAAGTAGAAGGAGAGAGAGAGACAGAGAAAGAGACAGAGAGAGAGAGAGACAGAGAGAGACAGAGACAGAGAGAGGGAGAGAGAGACAGAGACAGAGAGAGACAGAGAGACAGAGAGAGACAGAGAGAGAGACAGAGACAGACAGAGACAGAGAGACAGAGACAGAGAGAGAGACAGAGAGAGGGAGGGAGAGAGAGAGAGAGCTCTGTGGAGTTCAACAGATTGTTGCTTGTGCAGGAACTATCTCCCAGTTCATCCCAGGGTCACTGATAGTCTCTGTCTGTCTCTCCCCAGATCAATTTTGTTTTCTTGTTCAACATTGTTAGAATTTTGATGACGAAGCTTCGGGCATCTACAACTTCAGAGACAATGCAATACAGGTAAGTGGTCACCCTGTGGGCAACCAGTACTCTCAGCTCCATTCATCCATCCCCTGCCCTGTTGCCAAGTAGAAGCCACTGAGAGAGGGGGCAAGTGCTCCACCCGCATTCAAGAAGAGGAGGCTCCTTCTCTGTCTCCTGCCCTTTGTCAGGGAGTCCTTTCTTGTGGCTAACTTGAATCTCACACCAAAGCTTGTGCCCACTCAGTCCTTGGTGGAAATAGAGCTGCAAAGTAGAAAGAAGGGGTCTAGATTGGAGGTAAAGGGCCTTTGGACCACATAATGTGTGATCCCATGCCATTTACTGAACCTGTTTGTGCCTCTTCTCCCAATTCTGTACAAGGACAGTGATGATGCCTACACTGTTTACCCACCTACCCACCAAGTGGGAAAAAATGGCCCAGGTAAGCCTCAGAAAATGGCCACTGGGATCAAGGAGGTTCACACACGCTCTGCTCATCCTTTCCTTTCTTTTCTTTTCTTTTTATTTTATTAGCATTTCTTTTTAAAATTAAATTGGTTTATTTACTTTTAGTTTACATCACTCAACTCCACAGTACCTCGAGTTTCAGATTTTCTCCCCTTCCCTCTCCTCCCCTCCCCCAACATCATGGCGGCATGCATTCAGATACAGGATCTACAAATATCTTCCCATTAGTCATTAGTCAGGTTGTAAAGAAGGATCGTAACTGATGGAATGATCAGTGGGAAAGAGGAAACAGAACGAAACAGGAAAAAGAAACAGAGCAAGTAGTTTGCTTCAATCTGCACTCAGACTCTGCATCTCCTTCTCTGGATGTGGAGATCTCCTTCAATCATGAATCTTTTGGTGTTGTCCTTTAACCTTGTTGTGCTGAGAGGAGCCCAGTCTATTGAAGTTAGTGGTCACACATACATTGTGTCTGTGATTGTGTACTAATTTCTCCTGGTTCTGCTCTTCTCGATCAGCATCAGTTTATCTAAGTCTCTCCAGGTTATTATGAAGCCCGTCTGCTCCCCATTTCTTACAGCACAGTAGTATTCCATTACATTCATATACCACAACTTGTTCAGCCATTCCCCAATAGATGGGCATCCCCTTGTTTTCTGATTTTTTGCCACCACAAAAAGAGCTGCTATAAATATTTTTGTACATACAGGTCCTCTTCCCACTTCTCTGATCTCTTTGGGATATAATCCTAGAAGTGATATTGCTGGGTCAAAGGGTATGCACTTATTCATAGTCCTTTGGGCATAGTTTCAGATTGCTCTCCAGAATGGCTGGATCAGTTCATAGCTCCACCAACAATGCATTAGTGTTCCAATTTTTCCACATCCTCTCCAGCGTTTATCATTTTGCTGTTTTGTCATCTTAGCCAATCTGGCTAGTGAGATGTCTTTCTTTTCCTTTCCTTTCCTCCCTTCCTCAGTTTGGGATGTGGTACCTGACCCTTAGCCAGGACCATCCCCCATTCTGACCCTTTCCCATGGCTGCTCAGTGCCCACCCTCATTCACTTCCCCTCTTCCCTTTGTGTTGAAAGAATCCCTTGTTCTGAGAGGGCAGACGTGGCCAACCAAATTAGTTACAAAGTGATTTTCTGTGAAAAGAATCCCAGCAATTTTGCACTTAATTCCATTCTAAAGTGAAAACCATGTTCCTATGGATGTCATCCCCAATATATTGAGTTATGAACTTGTGTCTAGAAAGCAGTTAGGAATCAGTACTAGCAATGCATCCCTGCCCTCTAGACTTCCTCCCACCTCTGTACTTCCCTAACCTTGGACCATCCCTTCTCCCTCGAGGCTCCCCTGACCCCCAGATCTCCCTGCTGTTCTGGGGCTCCCCTGGCCCTAGATCTCCCCCTCTGTAGTAGACTTCCCCTGGCCCCAGGCTGACTCTTCTGTCCTTGTATTTCCATGACTCCAGATTTCCCCCTCTCTTTTCATTTCTCTTTTCCCCAGAACTACTGTCTCTTCCAACCTTTCATTCAGTATTTGAAAATGCTCCTCAGTTGCTGTGCCTTGAGCATTTGCAAGGTCAAGTAAAGTTAGATTGCCTGCCATAAGGTGGTGTCACAGAGCTACTCTCGCTCCTAAAAGAATGCCTTGAGAGAGAGGCTTCAGATCCATAAATGTGCCCCACCTTATACATGCACATGTGTGTAATCTGCATGTATGTGCATGTATATGTGTGTGTGCGTGTATCTCCACATCAGTGTACAATCCTTTATTAAACACCATCAGTGTACAGAGCCTTGAATCAGACACAGGGTTAGGTACCAGGCACTGGTACTGAGACTTAAGGCTGTGATCCCTGCCCACATGGAGCTTACTGTCCCTCAACAGGTTAAGGCCCATGGCCGCAGGTTTAGAAGATGAAGTTGTTGAACTGATGCTTGATCCTGGGGGCCTGCCCTGTTCTCAGCTTGGCAGCATCACCTCCTGTGCCATCAGGGAGGAGGAGTGCCCACAGTCCTCCTGCTCCAATGACCTTTGGCCTCTCTCCTCTCCTCCCTCCACCCAGGAAGGCAGTAAAGGCGACCCTGGTCCTCTTGCCCCTCCTGGGCATCACCTACATGCTCTTCTTTGTCAACCCAGGCGATGATGATGTGTCCCAAATTGTGTTCATTTACTTCAATTCCTTCCTGCAGTCCTTCCAGGTCAGAGCCTTGGAGTCTGGGGGAGGGGGGAGGGGGGCAGGAGGGAAGGGAAGGGGGCCCCTGGAGCACGTGTTCTTCCACATACATGCCCAGTGAGTGCCTAGTCAGGGGAGGTGCCAACATGTGGGTGCATGTCTGTGTGAATACGTGTTACTGAAGGTTGCTATAAAAAAGAATCTGAGATGCCCTTTGTGATAGCAGGGAGTGAGAGGTGGGGTTCAGACTGTGAGGGGAGGTGGGCCAGGAGAAAACTGACCTGATTGACTGTTGACATGAGACAGAAGGTGATCTATGGGGAGATGACTCAGAGCTGATTGTGAGCTTCATCCAAGCTATGGGTGTGTGAACCAAACCTGCACACAGCCTATGCACACGCGCACACACGGATTGGTGCACACAAAAAGACAGAAGATGCCTGCTTGGCAGCTTCTGCCCAGGAACAATGTAGGCATGCCCAAATACAGGCTTACACCCACCTGAAGAGATAGACACGCAAATTCAGCTTCAAAGATATACACAAGCAGATGCCCACAGACACACATACCTGCCCACAATACTCACACATGGACACAAACTGACCCCTCAACCCAGTAAAGCTGGACCTCTCCTTAATCCCCACCTCAGAATGACTCCCTAACCTGGGCCAATCCTAGCACAGGGGATGGGGCTAAGCCTGGGGCCGTGTAATAGTAGCTCCTCCTATTACTAACGTAACTGCCCTGGGGGACTGTGCTCAGCACCTTGGACAGCACCCTACTAACATCCACACATGCTAGGAGTGCTATATTCTCTTCCTTCCCCTTCCCTTTCCCCTCTGGTTACCCTGAACTACGGTCTGTGGACTTGCATTGTCCTCCCTGCTCTGTGGGGAGCCAGGCAAAGTCCTTCAAAGCCTATCGCCCTCCTCCCTTCCCATAATCCCTTTCTGCCCCTTGACTTTGAGGAAGGTCTGATTGATGGTTGCCTAGGAATGTGGCAGTAATGGGCTCCCACCTTCCTCACCAGGGTTTCTTCGTGTCTGTGTTCTACTGCTTCCTGAATGGAGAGGTGAGTTACCAGAGCTTTCAAAGAATCCAAAGCTCTTAGCAGGTGGGGAACCCTGAGCTGATGGGGAGAAAGGCACTCAACCCTTGGTAAACCAGACAGATGGACAGGCTTGAAACATTCAAATCTCAAGATGATCGAGCAGGCAAAAACAGCAGAGAGGCTCCATAGTGCCCCCTTTCTGAGGTCATGGCCAAGACAGGAGGGAGGAGAGCAGGACAGAGTTCCCTGGAGAGGGCGTCTTGGAAGAAGAGAATTCTGAAATGTCTTTCCTGGTTTGCGATAGAGGAGTGAGTCTGAGAATCTTCAAGCTAGAAGGACATTTGGTGACGGGAAGATCACCAAGGAAGGTTGGAAGCCTCCCCTAGAGATCTCCTTCAATCCCCTTTTTTGATAAGTGGGGAAACTGAGGCCCCAAATGATAACTCACCCAGGCCGACATAAGCAGTGATTAAATCCAGTAGGAACCAGGTCCAAGCCTCTGATGTTCAGTGGCTCCAGCGGAACTTCCTATTTGAGGGACAGTGTGGAGGACAGCTCTCTGGACTGATGAATCATTCTTTCAGCAACACTCAGAGCCTTAGAATGCCAAAGCTAGCAGTGACTACAGAGGTCTCAGCCAAATACCTAATTTTACATGTGAGGGTTTTGAGGCCCTGGAGAGGGCAAGAGATGCCGTCAAAGTCACTCATTCAGTCAATAGAAGGCTGAGAAGAGAGCCTAGATGTCCTAGCCCCCAGTACTGCTTCCCTTAGCTTTATCTCTATCCTGTTCCCTTCAGCCCAACCCTACAAATGAGGCCCCAGAAAGGCCCCTAAGCATCTGTGGGCACCTAGCAGGAGAGCCAGGATCTGCAGAAACAAGCCTCAAGCCTTCTTAGTGAGCCTAACTTGGGCAAGGCCACTGAAGGAGGGGACATGAGGGCAGGCTCCAGCAAGCACATGAAGGAAGGAATGTGGCCCCAAGGTGTTGGTGACAAAAGGAACAGATGAGGCAAATCGCATTAAATGGGTATCAGGCAGAACTTTACCAGAAGTTCTAATTGCTCCAGAGTGTTTCAAGTTCAAAAATTCTCCCTAGTGGCCTCATCAGTAGCAGATAATAGACTCCCCAGAGGCCTGGAGCTGAGGAAAAAGGGATGGTTAATTCTAGAAAACCTCAGTAAAAGAAAACATGATGTTTCAGTGAATCTATGACCTCATCTATGGGGATATTCCTTCTAACAGTATAGAATTCAGCCCACCCACAGTCTGAGCAGCCCATAAACCCTCCCCAGGGGATAGATACATCATCTCTGTCCTCCCTTCAACCCTCTTGACATTGCTTGGATGCTTGGATGCTGTCCATCATTAGTCACCTTTCGCTCTATTGTGTGATGGGTTCGTAGGTTTCTCTACTGTTAGCCTTTATGGCACTTCTCCTGTGTGGAAGATCCCGCTTCCCAAAGTACCCAAAGTGTGGGTGACCCTCAGGGCAAAGTAGAAGTGCAGGGTGGGCACGAGCAGGCAGCCATCCATGACCAAAGAAGGAACTTGTGAAAGAAGTGTTCAGGAAAATCTTTCTTCTCTTATTCCAACAACTCAATCCCACCATTTAATTATCCTTTATGTGAACTGGATGGCCAACAAATAGCCCATGAGATGCTAGAAAAGCAGCCTAGACCAATGGGAAAAGCAGCTCATCAGCCCCATGGGGAGCAAAAGACCTTGCTCCTTGGTTCTTTTCCTGCTGCATCTTGACTGTGTGACTTTAGGGTAGTATAAGGTGCTGCAGAGGGCCTGGAGGGCCATGGGATAGGAAGACTCTGCAGTATAAAAGATTTTCCACAAGGCCCCTTCAAATGCTGGGCTTCCCCAGGGCCATCTGGGGTAGCATTAAATTATTTGTCAGTCAGTCACTAATCAGACATCTCAGAAATGGGAAGGGAAGGGAAAGGAAAGGACACTTTCAATTTGAGTCCCTCCGAGGAGGAAAGGGACACTGTGCCTGCCCTGAGGTGGGGAAAGGGGGAGACAGAGACTCGTGCATAGATCAGTCTCTACAGAGAATCAGAACGTAACTTGGGAGGTGCCACCAATGACTGAGGACATCACAAAAGGCCTGATGTTGATGGGACTGTTTACACTGAGGTTTGAAGGAAGTTTGGGATTCCCAGAGGGAGCAAGCAATGAGGAAAGAGAGCATTTCAGGCAGGGGGTATTGCCAGGGGTAAGACCCAGAGGGGAGAAATGAGCTGGCATGGAGGGCTACCATAAAGGAAGCCTGTTTGGCATTTTAAGGACAGCCTTCCTCTGATTTCAGACAGCAATATCTCAATCCTCAATCACTCTCCTAACATCCTCTCTACAGACAAATCTAAACGACTTGGCCTCATATGTCAGCATATTGTGAACTAAGTAGCCATGGGTCTGCTCACCCATGGGTCTGCTCACCTGTGGGTGAGCCTTTTGCTCCCACTCTTCTAGCTTAGCTGAATCATGCCCTCCATATAGAAGAAAACCACTCCAGTAACACAAGAGAAGTGTGTAGATCTGTGCTCCTCATTGCCAACCTTGACTCTGATCCGGAGAAAGGCCATGGGCTTGTTCAAACATTTCTGTGGGCTTTTGATCGTTATGTGCCTTGAGAAAGACTTTTGCCGAAAAGTGAGCACCTTTCTGCAGCTGCCTTAGGGTCAGGAACCCTGGGCTTGGCTAACGCTGCTCAGGGTCAGCCACTTTCCAAATATGTTGTGGCATTTCACAGCTGTTGTTCTGATCATTCTCATGACCATCATTAGACGTTCCTCAGCCGCCATGTTTTCTCTTCGGCTCATTTTGAAAGCTAACCCACTTCATACCCCAGATGTTCCACTTAGAGATGCATCATGCCAGGGTTAGAGCAGATGTCAGGGAGGCTCAGGTTCAGACACTGGGTGCACAGCTACTCACCCTCAGTCTTGGTTTCCTCATCTACAAAGCGGGGATCACAACTCCTATAGCCCCTTCCTCCCATGGTTGTGGCAACATTTGTCAAGCATTTGGCAAACCCAACAGAAATGCGTGCTGCTGCTGTTAGCACTACACAATGGGAAAGAAATTCAATTCAGTCATTCCCCTGACAGTTGGCCCAGTGGATGGGCTCAAGCCATAGCCTTGCCCACCAAAGTCGCAACAGCAAAGTCAGGTTGGCCCCTCCTCCATCCTCTCTCTTTCTCTCTCCCTCTGTCTCTCTCTCTCTGTCTCTCTCTGTCTCTGTCTCTCCCTCTGTCTCTCTTCTCTCTCTCCCTCCTTCCCCCCCTCTCTCTCCCTCTCCCTCTCCCTCTCCCTCTCTCCCCAGGTCCGAGCAGCTGTGAGGAAGAGGTGGCGCAGATGGCAGGATCACCACTCCCTACGGGTCCGTGTGGCCCGGGCCATGTCGATCCCCACGTCCCCCACGAGGATCAGCTTCCACAGCATCAAGCAGACAGCTGCTGTCTGATGCTATCACCCCCTCCCACCTTCTCCTCCCCCTCTTCCTCCTTTCTTGGGCAGTTTGACATGGAGGAATAGAGGAGAAAAGGGACCTGGACGGATGGCATAGAAGGAGGGTGATGTCCAGGGAAGTTGGAACATGCAGTGAGGCTGGAGGATGACTGGGAATCCCCAACCTGGGGCCAGCAGATCGGAAGAGTTCAGGGAAACTTCATCGAAACCCTCTATCACCTTCTTGTCCTCACAATGTTCCCAGGAGAGAAACAGTAGCTGAATTAGTGTCTCTACTCACCTGGTGAGGAAATGGAGGCCTGGATGGTCAGTCAGAGAGGAAGGGAGGGCAGGGGCTGCAGAAGAGCCCTAGCTGAAGCCATTTTCCAGATGGGGAAGCTGAAGGGAGATCCAGACACTCCACAATGCGGCGGGGGGCAGGACTCAGGTTTTTCCCACTGCACCATTCATGGGACAGCCCTCCCTCTCCTCAGCTGGTTTCCCCAACCTGCTAGAGAGTAGGAACCCCAAAAGCCTCATAGTTTCCTTCCAACGCAGTCTCCTTCCTGTTGCTGTTGAGGCCCATGGCCAGGCCTTGTATACACTGGGAGAATGAAGAAACTGGGGAGGGAGGGAAGAAGAGCCATGTTGGAGGGAGGAGGAGGTGCTGGCCACAAAAGCCAAAGTGTCTCTTCTGTGTTTTAAACCTAGAATTCAGGGTCCTAGGGACCTTAGCTGACCCTTCCCCTTCAGAAACAGTGTCTCTTGTGTCTCTGGAATAAAGCACATCTGAAGTGTTTTCTGTGTTCATTTAAGACTTCCCCAGAGCCCCTCCTGGATATGAGGTCTTGGGCTCACTTCCTGGGCAGGGAGGCAGTTTGGTTAGAGGGACAAGACTCCCCCAGGAACAATGAGACAGCAGCACAGAATGTTGTGTGACCCAGGGATAGAGGCTGAAGTCAGTAGGTCAAAGAAGGCTGTGTGTGAGCAAAGCCTGAGAAGGAGAGGGGCCATTGGACAGAGGGAGGGAAAGGGAAGGACATTTGAGGAGGGGAAATATATTTTTCAGGTGTGGGAACAGACTGGGCGCACAGAGGGTTGGGGGCCAGTGAAGACAGAGCGTTAGCGTACCACAGCACACCGTGACAATGAGCATCCACCGTGCTACTTCATGGTGTAAAGCACTGCCCTCACAAACCCTGTGCTACAGAGGCACACATTTCACAGAGGGGGAACCTGAGCTTGGAGATGGTGACTTGCCCAGGGTGACACAACTAGTCCATGTCTGAACCAGCACTCAGGCCCAAGTCCAGCACACCTGCCACTAACACCAGAGTCTTGTGGCAGAGAGAATGGATGGGAGATCCATGTTGAAGGCTCAGAGCATCCTAGATTGGGGCTGCAAAGAGACTTCACAGGCCATCTGGCCCGTTGTTCTCACTTCACAGATGAGGAAACAGGCCAGACATGTTGTGACTCGCTCATGGGTCCTGGGTCGTCTGACACCCCATCCACTTTCCACTGAAGCCCACTGTATCTCACGAGGAGGGACTGGGAGGACTTAGCAACTGCTCGGGTTTGGGAAGGGAAAAAAAAGAAAGCATCCAAAAGTCTGCCAGGATTAGCAGGGGTCAGTGGGAGCCAGGCAGTGCTTTTCCCAGGAGCCTCAAATCTCAGATTCCACCTGGTCCTGTGGCCTCCCATCAAGAGTGCATCCAGCACAGCCTGGAGAGCCTTCCCCCAAGGTACCTAGCCCCACTTTTGGACAGCCCTCTCTGGGAGAGCCAGACCTCCCGAACACTACTCCTGCTTCTGATTTCCAGGGCCAAGTGGAACCGGGCTAACCCCTCTTCCATGTGACAGCATGAAAACAGCATCCATATTGATGATGGGAACAGGGCTATTGGAGGGAGCAATGGGAGTGGGGGCACGGCCCCAGGAACACTGGGGAAGCAGCAACAAGAGTGGGAAGGGTTGGGGGGGTCATGAAGGTCACTTGTCGTGATACACTGAATGCCAGTACATTTTACTCATTTCTCAATTCAACCCCCATTTGTTTTGGCATCTGCTAAGAGGGGAGGGCTATGGTAGGCCCTTGGGGAAATGCTGAGAGGGGCCTAAGTGTGATTCTCCCTCTCCCCCTAAGACCGGTGCACATGATCTAGTCATTTTGTCTTGGATTGGTGAATGGTGACACCCAGCTGTGACCTGCCCACGCATGAGCACAGAGGCCCTGGTCAGGTATGGGGAGCTGAGGAGAGGACAAAGAGAGATCCCTTGGCGCCCAAATGGTGATGTTTCTGATGGAGCTGGAATTGCAAGTCTAGGCCCAGGAATCAAGTGAGAGCTGAAAATACAGAGAAGGGGATTTGGCTGTACTCAGCAAACATGAACTAAGCACCTAAGCCAGGCTGACGGTGTGGGTGAGTTAGCAGGGTGCCTACCCAACCACAGGAAGATCCCCCCAGTGGAATGGGAAAAGGAGAAGAATGGAGGCATGTGAAGGGGGTGCTAGGAGCGCTTAGAGCTTGGTCAGACCTCCAAGACGCCAAGGTCATGCACTTTGTGTCACTTCAGTCCCACTCATTGGCAAGTCAAGCCATGGTCCACGATGCCACTGGTTCTCTTTATCCTTAAATAAAGGACAAAGAATGACCACTAAGGACCTACTCTGTGTGATCTCTGAGCCCTGGGGAAGATACGAAGCACAGACAGGTCCTGATGCCTTGCCTGGCCTCAGGGGGGCTTGTTGTCTAAGAGAGAGACAACACTTGGTTACCTGTTGTGCCTAGTGTTACATGGTAAGTATATTAGAAAGACGGCCCACAAGTGCTCTAGACATGGCAGAGGGCAGGGGCAGGAAGGCTGGCCCTCCATCTTCAAAGAGGAATAAAAATACCAGAACAAGAAGGGTCTTCCCTCTGGTCCTAAGTCAAGAAGTGACACCCCTCCCCCTGGCAGCTGAAGGCCCAGACCTTTCTTCTTCCACACTCTGCCTCCCTTTAGGTGAGACAATAGCACGTCTTCTATAAAGAGTGTGCCTGGAGAGGAGAGGAGAGGAGAGGAGAGGAGAGGAGAGGAGAGGAGAGGAGAGGAGAGGAGGGGAGGGGAGGGGAGGGGAGAGGAGAGGAGGGGAGAGGAGAGGGGGTCAGGTGACCAGGCTGACCAGAACCATGCCAGGCAGAGCCAGGCACTACCCCCCCCAAGTCCTCCCTTCAATCTGGCATCATGACCCTACCCATTACTCCTTGAGCACTTCATTTCATGACTTCCAAATCCTTTTCACTCTACTTTTGCCCAGCTCATGTCTCCATCTCATTCAAGGCTAACAGGAGAGACTTGTCAAATGCCTTAGAGACATCCAGATTTTTTACTCTGTTGGGCATGTGGGCATCTACCAGACTGGCCATGCTGCCCAGAAAGTCAGGAGCTTAGACCGGGATGAACTGCCACCGAGATCTGTGCTTCCCTTTCTAAGAAACCACAAACCATCCTTTCAATACATTTCCTAGGATTTGGCCAAGAACCAAGATCCAACTCACTGGCTCACTGATTGAGGGTTTAAAGAATGTACCTGCTTTTGTACACTTTTGAAATCTGGAACAATAACTAAAGCTCTTGCAAACCTTTAGTCTGACTGGCTGTTCCAGTAATCATTCACTCCCCCCTCTCCACGGTCTGAAGTGAATTGTCATGAGCTGCTTTGGTTCTACTGCACAGACATTGAGCCTCATAAGGCAGTGACTCTTAATTGAATTCAACAAACAAGTATGTACCTGCTGGACATAAGGCACCAAACTTGTTTTTGTTTTCAATTGAGAATCTTCCCCTCCCTTCTCCCATGGACTGGAGATGTGGAAGCCATTTCAAAGTAGTAACTCATCTGTAGCTGCAAATCTCTTAGAAACAGGCTGAATTCCACATCTTCTCACTGACGCGTGTAATTGATGCTGGCCACAGCAGCTGTCCGGATCCCCGGTACAGGCAGGCATTTCTAGCTGGCTGGAGATCTGCCTGTGATCAGAGGTAGTTCTGCCATCAGGTAGCTAACACCCTGTGAAGAGGGAATTAAACTGAGATCCCTGGAGAAGGGTGTCCCCAGTAAAGCCCATGGTTCTCTGGATGAAGGAATTCTTGTTTCTCTCTTATATGGATGCACCAGTAGACAACACACACATCTTTCCTTTCACTTCCCTCTTGGCACATCTCATCACACCTGGAAACTGCTTCTGACCAACACTCAGAAATGCTCAAACATCTTCTACTCCCGCAACAGTCTGAAGATGCTACAATGAGATGAGTCAACTGTCGGGCCTGGAGAAGAGATGAGAGGGCAAATCAAGGCATTTTATGAGTACCTCCTGAAAGGAAACTTAGCCTTGATTCTTACTTTCAGCACTGACATGTAGAAGTTACCTTTAGGTGACAATCTTTCTGGGGCTGGACATCTCATTTAAATATGTTTTCTTTCATTTTCTTCATGACCACAGCTAATATATGTGCCCAGTGATTCATATTGGGTGGAGGGAAGTCTTGGGCACCTGAAGACCTTTCAGTGTTCACCCTATTATATCTGCCAAAACTCCACAAAGGGTGCTATTGACCAATTCAATCATGAACATGGAGAAAAATGCTATGGGTGAAGCCAGTGGTTTTATCAGTGAAAGCTTAGGCATTCTCTTTCATTTTCTGGTCTAATTCAGACACAGGGATGACATTTCTAAGCTTCATTCCTCCATATTTGGATCTGGTTGAACAACCAGACCCCCAAAATATTGAATCCTTGATCAGTACCAGCCAGGAGGAAGGTGTCTTATGGAACTGCAAAGGGCTCGGTCATTGACCCTGTTACGAGTAATACTTTGCTCAGAGGATTTGATGGAGACATAGACAACATGCTTGTCAAATGCACATCACTTGAAGGTTGGGAGAAAATACTAGTAGACTGGGTGGAGAGCCTAGCGGCTGTGGGACTGGGCTGGAAGCAGGTCTTGTGGCTAGGGGGACACTGCTGTTCCCAGGGTAACCAAAGATGGCAGCCATGGAGGTCTGACCTACCTAGCATACATCAGCACAGCGGTAGCCCTGCCTCTCCTTTAGGGCAGCCCATGTGTCCTTCATGGCATGGCACAGCATAGGGAAAGGTCAAGGATGATCATTATAATGGCTAACGCTTGCCTGGAACTTTAAGGCTTGCAAAGCACTTTCCACAGATCATCTCATTTGCTGTTTACAACAACCACAGAATATAGATGCTATTGTTAGCCCCATTTACAGATGAGGAAACTGAGAGTTTGGGTGACCTGCCCGGGGCCCTCAGCTAGTAAGTGTCTGGGGCCAGACTTTTTAATTCCAGGCCTAGGGCTTACTTTGCTGTGCCACCCAGCCTACCGCCTGCAATGCCAGACAGCCCGCCTTGTTCAGACTGCACACAAACACACACCAAGAGTTGACGCCCTGACCTGCCTGGTCCAAAGGGAGACAAAGGGTGGGATCTTTGTCTGTTCCCAATATGCTCAAATGAGTCAATGAATGACTGAGACAGAGACAAGAGGTGGTGTTTTTAATTATCCAAAACACTCTTGCCCTTCCCTTTTGCTAAAAATATTATAAAGTAATTCATTGGGCTTCTTAATGAAGCTCTGCCAGGCAGTGGGGAGCAGCCCTTGGCTGGTCTCTGAAGCCCTGCATTAGAATGAGGGAGCCTGGCATCGCTGACCCCAAGGGGCCGTGCAAGCCAACACCCACAGTCTGCAGAACTGCCAGAGAGAGACCCGCTGAAGGCAGACAATTATGTTCTTTGTTATCCTCCCTCCTGCCGCCCCCTCTCAGGCTCAGGAGAGGAAGGGATGGGCTGGGGGAAGGGGCACAGGGAAGGGAGGCTGGCTCTCCTTTCTCCTCCTTGTCCAGTCTCTGCCCACAGATGCCTTTCATCTGGAGATGAGTGACAGGCTGGTCAGAGCCATTTCAGGTTTGAGGGTGCCCCCACCCCACAACATGGTGTGTGTACAGTGGAAAGGGCGCTTGCTAGTTCTGGAGTTGGAGAACCTGTGTCTGAAAGCCAGCTCTTCGGGTTGGAGCACATCCACAGGAGAGAGAGCAAGGAGGGTAAGGTCAGCTCATTGGGACACCAAGACCAGCCCACTCACCTGAGCTTAGGCTGGAAGTATTGCTAAGGGGGAACCTAGAAAGAACCCAAGACACGGTCTTCAAATGGACCCGCTGCCCACACTTTTCAAGTCTAAGACTCCTCCTTAACGTCAGGAATTGGGCAGGGGGGAGAGGGGGCTTCCCTTAGTGGTGTCCAACTTTCCATGACCCTATTAGGGTTTTCTTGGCAGAGGCACTGACGTGGTTTTGCCATTTTCTTCTCCAGCTCATTTACAGATGAGGAAGCTGAGGCCAACAGGGTGACTTGACTTGCCCAGGGTCACGCTAGTAGTAAGTGCCTGAGGTTGGATTTGAACTCAGGGAGAGGAATTCTCCTGACTCCAGGCCTGGCGCTCTGTGTACTATGGCGCCGCCTAGCGGCTCTGGGGTAGAGGAGGAGGAGCTACCTCACCCGTCAAATCCAAGCTTCCAGCTCTCGGTATCTGTCTGTTGATTAAGACCTGACAGCCAAACAGATACAGTAACACTTGAGTGAATTTGCATTTGATTAATTACCTGCAGCCTGAGCTCGGGGAGCTGTCCAGGATCCCGCTCTCGGAGGCGCGCCTGCGTTCCCTGTTCATGGACCAAGCGGAGCTCAGTCTCTTACAAGAGCGCAATGAAGACCCATGTGTCAGAGCCCGATTCCCCATGGCTGTGGCCAGGGATGGGAACATTTTATCTGTTTGGGGCCGCTGGCCCCTCTGCAGCAGAGGCTTAGAGAAGCAATGAGGAGGGAGGACGTTCCTGGTGTGGGGCACAGCCAATGCGGGGACAGAAATGGGAGGACCACAGTGGTGTCCGTGGAGGGCAGAGAGGGTGTGCTGAGGGTCGGAAGGTGCCCCGGGCCAGGCTGCTTGGAGCTTCAGACACAAGTTGGAGGAGCTCCTGGGCAATGATGAGCAGAGAGGGAACAAGGGTTTGACCCCTGTGCGTCACTGCCCGCTAGAGAGCGCCAGGAAAGGCACGTTCTGTAGCCCGGCTCGCTTTAGGGGAGCACTCGGTACTTCGGTCTTCTTCCTGACCCCCGTGTGTATGTGCAGGTATATACACGCATATACAGACAAACACAACCCTGCACAGGACCACCATGGAGACAGCCAGCTAATAGGGGAATGAAGTAGAGGGCAGCTGTATTGTTGTGCTAGTGTACTGCGCGAAAGCAGTGTCCCCAGACCAGACCAGAGTCACAGACCGAACGGAAGTGAGAAAAGCATTATCCCAGATTGGGGCTGGGAGAGAGCTGTGCTCACTACTGGGCGTGGTGAGACTGGCTGGCCTCCAGACCCACGTGCTTCCAAGCTGAATGCTTTCTCAGCCATCTTGCTCCCTCATGCTGTCCACCTCAATCCCACCCCTGTAGTTTTCCATCCTGCTCTGCCCTCCCTTTCCGTTGCCCTTGGAACACCAACCCACCTGACTGAGCTGCCCTTCACATGAGACCAGGGCCTTCGCTGGCTGGCAGGACTCCTTCCCCCACTCAAAGGTACGGGTGCCTCCTAGCAGGACAACCTGAAATCCACAGTACCTTGTGGGCTCTTAGCCCCTAAAAACACATTTGAAGAACCCATATCAATCTTTGTTTACATTTTTCCATTTATTTTACCTCTAGTTCAAAACAAAAGCACTGAACAAAGCTGACAGAGTAAGGAAGGTAGAAAGTACCAAGCCATTCCCTGACCCTGGTTCCCCTGCTCGGGGACATGCTTCTACCAGTACTGATGCTGCCACCCCCTGGTGCAGCCCCTTCTGTTGAGGACTACAGGCAGTGGGACTTGGACTTTGATGGCTGAACAAGCCCTCTCAGGCGTTTGGGCTGCTGATAGGTCTGGACCAGTTCCCCATCCCCAGGAAGATGCTCAAGCATACAATTGTGAGGATTAGGTCCTGGAGATATGCATGGCAAATACACCCACAGCCGGGGACAAAGAAGTACTTAACATCTGCAGAGGAAAGGAATTAGAAGTGTCCTATAAAAGCCTGGATGCAGAGCAATAAAGTTGGCTCTCAAGTTTCATCATTGAGAGTTCCCTTCTCTTTTGTGCATTCAATAGTACCTCTGGGTTGGTGATAGGTTTTCAGCTCTGTCTGGGGACTGCAGGGCTCCCACACTTTCTCAGCCCTGCTGCAGGACGTCAGGGCTCCCCCAAATTGGCTCACCACACTCATCCCCTCAGGACTGGGCTGTGGCTGTAGCTGCAGGGGGTCTGTCTACCTTTAGTCTCTCCCCACTCCAGTCTACCTTCCATTCAGCTACTTACATGATTCTTCTAAAGCCCAGGTCCAACCATAACACCTTCCCCTCGATAACTTCCAATGGCTCCCCTTTGTATGTAATCTAACTCTAATTCCAGCCTCCTTACACATTCTGCCCCTCAAACCTTACACATTCTCAGCAGTCCAGCGACTCGGCCTCCTCGCTGGACTTCCAATGCGCCATCTTCAATTCTGCACACTTTCCTTGACTGCCCTTTATCCCCCAAATCCCCTTCTTTCTTTTCTCCACCTCCTGGCTCCTGGGGCAACCCCCCTTCTTGTCCCCTTCAGGCTAATGCCATGCCAGTTGGCTTTCTCCACCAAAACCTGTGTATGTCTTGTTTGTACCCAATTGTTTGCACTCTGATGCTCCCTTAAATTGGGAGTTCCACGGGGGCAGGGTCTGGGATTGTGCGATTTTTTTGCATCCCCAGTACTTGGTATCCTGTCCAGCCCATCATCGTTGAGGTTCACCCATCTTCAGTCACGTCTGACTTTCTTGGCAAAGATGCTGGAC
Source organism: Pseudocheirus occidentalis (assembly GCA_028646575.1). Lineage (NCBI taxonomy): Eukaryota > Metazoa > Chordata > Mammalia > Diprotodontia > Pseudocheiridae > Pseudocheirus > Pseudocheirus occidentalis. Next base: position 2,705,053 of record CM053599.1, read on the forward strand.
TGATTTGCCATTTCCTTCTCCAGTTGATTTTACGGATGAGGAAGCTGAAGTAAACAGGGTGAAGTGAGCTAGTTCTGGGGTCAAATCTAAACTCTCAAAGATGGGTCTTCCCACCTCCAAGCCCAGTAGGCAATTAAGAAATGCTTAGCTGACAAAACAGAAATCCACTTCAGTGGGTAAAATGCACGCACGAAGGCTGGATGCCTCGCTGGCTGGGGCTCCCCATGGACAAGTTCTGATTAATATTCATATCAGTAATTTGGATAAAGAAAGATGGCAGACTCATCAAAGTTGGGAGTGATGCCCTACACACTGGATGAGTCAGGACCCCAAAAGAGCTTGATGAATCTTAGAATCGGAAGGGAAAAGTGCAAAGTCATACATACTCTGGTTCAGAAAGTCAGCATCCCGCCTACAAGACAGCAAAAGCACGCATAGACAGCAGTTTGTCTGGTTCAGCAGAGTGACCGCTCGATCTGAGCGCACAGTCAGGAATAAGCAGAACCTGCCCAAACGAGCAACAATCACCAGCCAACACCAAGAAGGGCCTCGGCTCTCTGGGGTTGCATTTATCAGGATTCTCTCTGCCCCTGGGAAGCAGGCGCTGCCATCATGCCCACTTTTCAGTTGAGAAAACTCACTGATACATAGACCCCGCGTCTGAGGAGTCACTCCAGACAGCGCATATGGCCTTTCTCTGCACACCAGAGCCGGCTACTGGAAAAAACCAAGGGGTGCTGAGCCGGAGGGATGAGGGGGACCCCAGGGAAAACTCACAAAAAGGCTAAAGAAAGTCTGAGAGATGTTCAAAGTTTATTAGGGCATCACATTGATCTTGAGGGTGTCATACAAAAACAAGACCAGAAACATTCAGCTTTTCTGAAAACCTGGGATGAGACCAACAGTCACTTCTTGCTAAAATCCTTTCTCAGCTGTTCAGTTCGTCCCACACCAAAATATTGCTTGGAGAAGTTTCCTGCTATGGCTTGAACTCAATACACTTTTAGAACTGACTTTGCAAACTTTTAAAAATTATTACTGTGACCACAGTTAGAAAAGGTGATTTCCTTGTCATGCAATTTAAAAATACAAACACTGAAAAGAAAAAGACACCTGTGTACCTCTGTGGTCTCTTCAGCCAAACGGGGATGGAGGGTTTCCCAGGAGGCCCCTTCAAGAGGCCAACCAAGTAGAGAAGAGGAGGGGTGGGGGGAGGGAGTGGTCCCACATTCTACAAGAGAATGAGGCCACAGGGAAGCTTTTGGCCAACAAATCTACGGACTCCCCCTAAAGTAGAATTTCATTCCACTCCATCCCCATGTTGGTTTAAGGTCCCAAGTTAAAGTTACACTTCTTTCAAAGCAAAGACAGTGAGAATCAAGCCCTGCCTGCAGGGGGCTTACATTCTGCCAAACCATAGCTTTAAGGGAATCCAAGCAGTATCAATTACCTAGCACCACAAGAGCCAAGCTTCCTGATGCAAAGCCATCCACCGAGTGAGAGACCGTCCCAGGCCCCATCAGCGGGAGAGGGTCTCTGATGGCCACGGCACTTACATTTGCCACAGACCTTCTGGTCAATGGCTTCTGCAATGCCATAATGGAAGCCTAAAACAAAGCCTGCTTCCCCTTAGGAGGAAGGCTGGCCTTGGCCTACCTGTCTCAGGAGCAGACAGCAAAGCTTCAGAAGCGGTGAGATGGGAAAGACAAGCATTGGTCTGCTTTAATTCTTTAGTCCACAGAGATCTCAAAAACTCCTTTCCCAAAGATGAGAGGGCCTCCCACCAGGACAAGGTACTGGGAGACACATGAGCACTCAGGTTTTATCTCTGGGGAGAAAGTCGTTTCATGCCTTGCTAGGTGTCACTCGGATACCAGCCCCTGCAAACCCCCGCAAAACAAGCCTTATCTGTCATAGAAGCTTGGCTTGGAACACCCTGATTAAGTCCTAGCACAGGTCAGACTGGGCTTTGTCTCTGCTTGATCTAAGTAAGGTTGTAAAGCCTCAGACCCTCTACTGTCCAGTTCCTGAGCACGTCCCCCAGGCCCTGTACAGGTGGGGGAAGATGGTACAGAAACACCCCTAACTTTAACACTCAGCAGCCATGCTCAGCTTGCTGAGCAGCCATGCAAGCCCCACCACCCTGCTCTCTGGGGGCAAAAAGAAGAGCCCAGAGCAGAGGAGGCATCATGGCTGTCTGCCAAGCCCAGGCAGCCGCCATTCTCCCTAGTCATGAACCTGGGAAGACACCCAAACAAGATTTCCCGCCCTGCCACCCTGGACAGCTGGCTTTGGTAAGCTCCTGGTCTCAGCTTCCCCAAAAGAAGGGACTCCTGGAAAACCCAACAGGCATGGGACAAGGGCAGGCCTCACAAAAGAACACTCGGGCCACAGAGACGTCTCCTTATCCCTACCATCTAGCGTGTGCCAGAGGAAGTCAGGAGAGCCACGCTGCCTGGTCAGTGGGTGGTCTCGTCAGAGACTGCCACGGACTCCAGAGGCTTTCTGAGACCATCGGCCCACAACCACAGAGCGTCAGAGCATGAGGGGCCTTGGGATTGTCCTGTGCGAGTCCCTGCTTTTATGGTGAGAAAAAAAATGGCCGAAAAGACAAGGGGAATCTCCCTGGAAAACCCTTAAGTCCCAAGGGTCACGACCCCAGTAAGCAATCGTGTCTTTAATGGCCCTTGAGTCGAACCAAACAGGACCAGGCCAGAAGCTTTGGGGGAGGGTACTCCCCTCCCCATGCTAGCCCAGAAAGCAGGGGCAGGCCAAAGAGTGGACCCCGGAGGCAGGTCAGCCCAGATGTGTTCTGCTTGCATCCCTAGGGTAAAGGAGCCTGGCAGCCTGGGGGCCATGTTTACACCCACCTCCCCACCCCAGGCCCAACTGTCCTTCCTATGCCCAGAAGAGGCCTGGAGCAGCAACGTGGGGGAAAGTTTCCCTGAGATGGGGGTCTGGGGCCAGTGGAGCCCCCCAGGGAGAAAGGCAGGAACAAGCAGCCTGGGCCCAGGGGACACCAGGGACAGCAGCTGGCGGAGCCTGGCTGTCTGGCCCAGAGCCAGGAAGGCTCTCTTGGAGGAAACAACAGCCTTCCAGAGACTAGGACGGTTTTTACAAAAAAGATGACACACCCTCATGCTGACAAGAGGTCTGATGTACGCCCCAGGGGGCTGTGCCAGGCAGCAGGGCCGGCCCACCCAGCGAGAGCCAGAAGTGAGGACGGACGGACAGCGGGCAGCTGTACAGAAACAAGCAGACAGAGGTGGCCTCAGCTGTGGCAACCTTTAATTTCATCGTCATTTGTGTCGTGGGCTAAGCCCGCCCCAGTCCGGCACAGATAGTCACATGATACAAGTTTAGGGATTAGCCTCAGCAGGAGAGAAGATGCCACTGGCCTAGTCCTCGATTGTGTCCTTCTTGCCCGTCTCCTGCCCCTCAAATAGAGGGTAGCGGGCCTCCACATCGGCCCAAGTGATGGAGCCATTGGCCAGACTGCAGACGACCTTGGGAAGGTCAGTGATCTGGGGCAAAAGGAAGGAGAGGTTCATGCATCAGTGCCCTCGGAGTGCCAGGGCCAGGCTCCAGCCCTAACCCTCCCTAGGCCCCACCCCGGCCTTCCCCAGAGCTCCCCTTACAACAGCAGATAGCGCCTTGTGCCCCCAAGGCAGGCCACAATCAGCAGAATGGCTGCAGACCCTGGCTTCCTCCCAGACCACCCCTACCCAGCCCCATGCTCTCAGAGGGGAGCCCCCTCTTCCTGCTTCCCCTTCTGGACACCCTCATCTGCCAGGCCCATGGCAGAAGCTCAGGGGGAGCCAGACAAGCCCTCACCCCTGTACATAGGATCGTACATAGCGGGTTGTACATGGCCCCCCCCCCCCTTTACCTCAGCACGGATCTGGCGCATGGAGTCACGGTCCCTCAATGTGGCCGTGTGAGGCGTCCTGTTCACGGTGTCAAAGTCGATAGTGATCCCAAAGGCAACCCCGATCTCGTCTGTCCTGGCATAGCGCTTGCCGATAGAGCCAGAGGAGTCGTCCACCTTGTGTGACACCCCGTTCCTGGTCAGGGCTTCAGCTGGAGGGGTACAGAGAGGAGATGAGAAGCGCACCCGCTGTTCCTGAGCCTGAGACTATGGGAGAGGCCCCACTCGGGAGACTCGGCCAAGGGGCAGGGCATATGCTACCCTCCGTGCCTCCGTCTCCCCATCAGTAAGATAAGGGGGAAGGGCCTTTCTGCTGTAGAACACCCGGCACTAAGAGGAGCTGAAAAGGACTTGGAGCACACATGTGAGCTCACACCCACATATGCAAGTCTATACACACAGGTTTGCACACATGCCCACACATATGGCTCACACACATGTACACATACGTCCGCACAAGGTTCACACCCACGCATGCATGTCCACACCCACACACGTGTTCACACACAGCCCAACCCTGCTCAGCCCTGGCTGGATCCACTCACACAGCTCCTTGACGAAGGGCACGAACTCCTGGTTCTGGCTCAGCGGGAGGACGGAACATTTGAACGGAGCGATGACGGCAGGGAAGCTGAAGAACTGAATGAGGAAGAAGGGTCAGGACTTGCCAACCCGTGAGTCACCCGGGGCCCGAGAGTCCCCTAACCCCCGCAGCCCTGGGCCCCAACCCACTCCAGGGGCTGCAGACGAGCGGAGGGACCCGCACCCTTCTGCTGGCAGCTGGGCACCCACTAAGCACTTCCCGGGTGCTGGGCACGCGGCTTAGCCCCAGAGACAAGCCAGCAGCAGAGAGATGAGAACAAGAGGGGAGGCCGCCGGGGACAGATGAGATGGCATCCTGGTCAGGACAGCCAGGGACAATGACGCGGACAGACACTAACTAGCACAGAAAGCCACAGGACTGCACAAAGACTCCTCCAGGGCCTGCAGGCGGGGCGGGGCGGGACGATGGGCCCCACAGCCTACCGTTCTCTGCTCATCCCCGTCACGAACACGGAACGTGTGCTCAAACACCGTGTACATGATCCTGCCGAGACCGAAGGACGGCTCGATGACGTTTGGAACAATCTCTTCAACTGAAAGAAGAAAAGAGAGCCCTGCTTGAGATCCCCCACCGAGGACAGGAAGACCCGGCCCCCTCGAGCCCCGCCCCCAGTCCCCAAGGAGCCTCGCACACTGGGCACTTCCTGGTTTTGGAAGAAGGCCGCCATGGACCATCCTCCAGGAGAGCGCCAAGGTCGAGGCACTTCCCACTGCCCAAGCGTCCTGGGGAAGGGACAGTCTCACTGAACCTAAGGGGAAGGAGCTAACAATGGCAGACACCACCCACAGGTGTGTCCCTGTGGGAGAAGGTCCTGCACCTCGGGGAAACCCACCAGGGACCCCCAAGGACGGTGCATCACCCACACTCCCAGACGTCCCACTGGGGAAGAAGGCACAGGAAACTCTGGCCCGACACCCACCAGGCCTGGGAAGAAACCTCCACCTACTTAGTCTGACACGGGTTCCTGTGCAGCCCCCTTCTGGACCGCTCACCCTTTAAAGAAGGGAGGTGACGGGCAACTCAGAGACCCAACAAAAGGGCATCCAACCTGCCAGGGACGCCGACCGCGCCCGCTCAGCACTCACCATGGAGCGTCTTCTGGAATCTCTGTACGCTGACCATGTCCTTGGTCACCTGGAATGTCTTCCCTTCTGTTTCAAGGGTGAATTCCCTACAAAAACCCCAAGTGCCTCCTGTCAGTCAGGATATAAAGAGACAACTCTGTGTGTATCATGCACACACACACACATAAGTGTGTCTGGGGGGTGAGTGTGAGAGTGTATGTGAGCATGTACATGGGGGCATGTGAGTGTATGAGTTGGGTTCTGTGTTTATATGTACATGGGGGGTAGATATGAAAGTGAAAGAGCACGTGCGTGTGTAAGATAGGATGTGTGTACAATCTGTTTACATGTGTGTGAGGCATGTGTGTATATAAGCATGTACTATGACTGAACATGTATGTATATGCAGGTGGTGCTGAGCGTGTGTGTGCATGTGTGTTTGGAGGCACATCAGTACATGTATAGAATATGGGTTTGCATGTCTATCCATGTAGGGGTATGTGAGAGAGCATATGAGTGTGCAAGAAGGGTTGTATGCATGTGTGTATGTGATAAGAATGCATGAAGCCTGGATGGATATGTAAGTGTATCTATAGCAATGAGTACAAGTGTGTATGTGTGTGTGTGTGCTGTGTGTGCGTGCATGTCAATATGTACTAATATAAACAGCAGAGGCCTCATGGGTACACATCCAATATTATAGAACCCAGAGCAAGGTTCACCCACATCTCCGGGCTGTGCCCCCCTGGTTCTCTCCCATCTCTGGGCTGTGCCCCCTGATTCTCTACCATCTCCAGGCTGTGCCCCCCTGGTTCTCTCCCATCTCTGGGCTGTGCCCCCTGATTCTCTGCCATCTCCGGGCTGTGCCCCCCTGGTTCTCTCCCATCTCCGGGCTGTGCCCCCCTGATTCTCTCCCATCTCTGGGCTGTGCCCCCTGATTCTCTGCCACCTCCAGGCTGTGCCCCCCTGGATCTCCCCTGCTTCCCATCCCCGAGGCTGTTGACCAAGGCAGAGTCCCTTCAGGAAGCAACCTGAGCCCACGCTCACCCCTTCTCATTGAGCAGGTTCCCCATCTCTGTGATGTAGGCCTCATCACAAGCAGCGAGGTAGTCCAAGACCAGTCGGGCATCCTTCTTGTAGGCCCTGCCGATGGTGGCTTTATTTGACTCAAACTGAACCACGTTCACCGTTCTGTGCGAGGCAGTCAAGGATACCGGACACACACACAGACCAGGAAAAGCTTAGAGCAGCAGATTTCATCATCTAACAAAATCTATTGTTTCCTAAACAAAGTCTGCCCAGCCCTGCCATTTTGTTTTTGAGAAAGCCAGGGGACTAAAGATGGAGGATTGACCTGAGCCCATGCCGCTATCCCCATGAAGATAAGCGCTGATCCCCAGACCTTGCTGGGGAGTGGCCCCCATGTCCCCAAAATGGAACATGCCACTTTCCTGACCAGACCCGAATGTAGGGAAAGGCGTTTGTCCTGAATGCCCAACCCTGGCATCTCAATCCGCTCTCCACTCCAATCCACCCCCACAGCTTGCCAATCAGCACAGTCCTCAGCTTTCTCTCAGTTTTTCAGGCCCTCTGCAATCTGGAACATTCCAGGTAGGCTGCACATCTGTCCCTTTCACACACTTGACATGCCAGTCCAACCTGCCTGCTTGCAGGCCTCCATACACACACACACATACACACACACACCCATCTCCCACCTCCATGCCTTTGCACAACCTGTCTCCTATATCTAGCATACACTCTCTGGTCCTCATTCTGCCCAGACACCACCTCCTACAGGGAGTCCATCCTGATCCTACTCTGGCCTCTCCATCTCCCCCCACCCCCACACCTAGAATCCCACTTTATTTCCTGGATGAATGTTCTGGGTGCCTGTGGCTACCACCCCCTGGAGGGGCAGGTTCCGTTTCCTTTTTGCCCCGGCACCCCCAGTGCCTAACACAGTGTCGCGTACCCAGAACTCACTGAATAAGTGCTCGGCAAACTTCCACAGCACAAAAGTAAAGAGTCCCACACCAGCTAACCCCCCACTCCTCAGCCCATGCCACGGTGGAGGCTCCCAGCTTCACTCCAAAGGAAGTGAAAGAAGGCTTCGTGTGGAGGTCACAGCAGAAAGGATATGGGCTCCTTGAGCAGCTTTTCAGCCACCAGTGGAACTTTGGTGGCCTTTGAATGGCAGGAGAGGTCATAGCAGGAACGGTCAGCACATCCAACAATCTCGATCCAGCCCTAGGACAGAAGCATCCAGAAATCTCTGCTCTCCAATGTGTGAGAACAACCACCATTCCCCAAATGACCGATGGTCAAAGGACACAAATGGGAGGTTTTCAGACAAATCAAAGTAATCAATAGTTGTGTCAAAAAGGGCTCTAAATCATTACTGATTAGAGAACAACTCCGAGGTACCACCTCACACCCATCGGACGGACTAACATGACAGAAAAACAAAATGACCCACATTGGAGGGGACGTGAGAAAACTGGGACGCTCGTACATTGTTGGTGGAGCTGTGAACTGTTCCAGCCATTCTGGAGAACAATCTGGAGCTATGCCCAAAGGCTATAAAACTGTGCATACCCTTTGACCAACAATACCACGACTAGATCTATATCCCAAAGAGATCAAAGGCAAACTGGGGAATGGCTGAATGAATCGTGGCACAGGATGGTGACAGGACCACAGCACTGCAGGAAAAGATGAAGGCCATGATGGTTTTAGAAAATCCTGAGGGGATTTGCATGAACTGATGCGTGTGAAGCGAGCAGAACCAGGAGGTCACTGGGCACATAACAGCAACGCTGGGAAGAGGATCCGCTGTGAAAGCCTTGGCTACTCTGATCAACAGCCCCAGAGGACTCGTGATGAGGACTCGTCCTCCCCCTCCTGAAAAATGACGGCCGCCAAGGGCAGAGAGAAGCAGACTTTTGTAGCTTTCTAGCTTTTTTCTTGTTTTTGCAACATAGTTAATATGGAAACGATTTCCCATCACAAAGGATAACATGCTGCTTGTCTTCTCAGGGGCTGGGGGAGCAGTGTGGGAGGCAGGGAGGGAAGGAATTTGGAACTTAAAACTTTAAAAATTGAGTGCTAAATAAATAGTAGGCTTTAAAACCAAAAAGAACTCGCTGTCTCTGGCCTCCTTTCTTGTTATTACGCCACCCTGATGATTAGGCCTAATTTTGCAGATATGTTTGAGTCAGAAAACGCATCACCCAACTATACATCAGGCACCTCCATAAGCAAGCCCCACACCCTTCTTTCAGGTCTCCACAGACCCAGAATGTGGCAATGGGGAGTCAGCTCACACTAGACCCAGGGCCTGTCTTTGCTGGCTCTGCATGGGCAATGTGCCTAGGAACAGAGGCCTCATGCAGGCCCTGTAAGGGAGGCAGACCTGGGGAGGGGCAGGCTGCAATCAGGCAAGCTTTCCAAGGGTAGGCGGCTTGGCTCAGGGGAGTGTCTCCCCAGCCTGGCCACAGCCCTGCTTACAGACCTTCCCCAAAGAAAATGACCAAGGGGTATCAATGTGCATCAGTGAAGGGACGAAGCTGCAGGTCACTGACGCACAGGTAGGCCAGAGGATGGTCCACAGGTTTGAGGTGACTTAATTTTAACAGAGGAATCACTCTTCTCCTCAAGAGATGCAGGATGGACTGCCTTACTTTCATTTCTGTAATGAAAATGAACTAAAGAATGGGTGGGGATTGGATTTTTAAAATGATCTGTAAATACAGAACTCAAAACAGTTAGGAAGAAACCATAACTTTCTCAGAAATCTACTGCTCCCCCCATTCTACTCCAGAAACCCTCCTGCCACCCATCACACACACTTCAGTCTCTTGTCAACTGGGGCTTGTGGCTTCTACCCTAAAAAGAATTAGGGGAGAATGCTCAGAGCCCAGCACAGAGTAGATGCTTAAATGACAGGCAGGGCAGACCCCTTACTGAGATCCTTGGGAAAGCAGCAGGGTAGACCTGGCTCAGGTCAGCACTGCACCACCTTGGAACAAGGCTCCATCACACTATGTTGTATCAGGGCTCTATCACACCATCTTGGATCAGGGCACCATCACGCCATCTTGGAACAAGGTTCCATCACACCATCTTGGATCAGAGCGCCATCTGGAACAAGGCTCCATCACACCATCTTGGATCAGGACACCATCACGCCATCTTGAAACAAGGTTCCATGACATCATCTTGGATCAGGGCGCCATCTTGGAACAAGGCTCCATGACGCCATCTTGAATCAGGGCACCATCATGCCATCTTGGATCAGGGCACCATCACGCCATCTTGAAACAAGGCTCCGTGACGCCATCTTGGAACAAGGTTCCATCACACCATCTTGAATCAGAGTGCCATTTGGAACAAAGCTCCATCACACCATCTCGGATCAGGACACCATCACGCCATCTTGAAACAAGGCTCCGTGATGCCATCTTGGATCGAGGCTCCATCACACCATCCTGGATGAGAGTTTCAGCTCCAATCCCACAGCCCTGCTTGAGCTCTCTTTCCAGAAGTCTACAAGATTCCTAGCACAAAGTCTGTTCCATTTTTTACAGCTGTCATAATTTATTCATTTCTCTCTTACGGGCAATGGATTTCTTCCACAAATACTTCAACACCTACTCCAATCCCAGGCCTGGCTCTAAGGGCTGAGAGAAACCCAAGCTCTCAGGGAGCCCACGATCTCCAGGCCCCTTGCACCCAATGACTGCTGACTCCTTCCCCTCTTCATCCCGAAGGTCCGGAAGCACCATGGAGATGCCCACACTCCCTGGGGACCTGAAAAGACCCAGACGTCTTTTCACTCTACTTACGTAGGACGTTTTGGCCTCAGCGTCCCAACAGTCACAGGCATAGTGAGCCATCTCATTGTCCATATGCTGCCGGAATCGCAGCTTCTCGGGGGACACCCCGACCTTGGTAAGGTAGAGGTAGATGCGGCCAAGGAAATAGCCCAACACAGAGTTGTTGACCACGCCCTGGAAAGGACACAGACAGGAAGACCACATCAGTGGCAGGGGCCTTCTCGCGGCCCCGCAATCTGTGCCCAAGCTCTGCAGATGGCACTGCAGGCTGGCGACCAGGTCGGAAGGAAGCTGGAAATGCATTTATTTAACAGCTTTTCTTCCTCTAAATGCACACTTGAGTAGCTCCTGGTACCTAACAGGAGGCATTTAAATGAATGGCAGATGAAGAGCCCTCAAACAGGAATGAATGGATTTTAAACCCTTTGTTTCTACTGAGCTTAATATCCAATTCACTTCCTACTACTCGTTAAGCATCTGGTCCTCTCTGGCCCATTTTTTTTTTTGCTCCCTTAGGACATTGTGGGCCAGGCCTGCTCAGCCTCAGGGACCAGCCCCCAGTCAGGGAACAATTCCATCTGTGGGGTAGGTAAGGAGGCCTACTAGACTCCAGGGACAGCCCAGTTATGGGAGCCAGCTTCCCATACAGTCACCCATGGCCCCACACTAGACACCACAGGGGTAAAAAGCTCCTAGATTTGGGGTGCATAGAGCACCGGCTCAGGAGTTAAAATGGTTCAAATCCAGCCTCAGATACTTAACACTTACTAGCTGTGTGACCTTGGGCAAGTCACCTAACCCCAACTACTCTGCCCTCTCCCCTCCAAAAAAAAAAAAAAAAAGGCAAATAAACAAAAAGAAACAAAAAAAGCCCCTAGACTTGAATTCAGCCTTTCTCTGACTTCTGTTCTCAGCAAAATTTCAACCCATAGGGCAGGTTCCAAATTCCAATATTCTCACGATTGCCTGTCATCTTCCTACTAACCAAAACTTGCAAGAACCCAAGACCTTTAATGGGAGAGCTCCCTTGCCATGCCCCAAAGGCCCAAGGGCCTCCAAGGTTCAAGGGAGGCCCTCAGTTTGAGAAGAGGAGTGACCTGACCCACCCTCATGGCCCCCTGCCAGGGAAGCGGCCAAGATGCCCCTCCTTACCTGCTCCACCGCATCCCCGAGGCGCATCTTGTGCGCAGACTGGCCGCTGACCTGGGCTCTCGCTGAATACAGGGAGATGCTGAGGTCTGCCACGCTGTCAAACTTGGGGTGGTGCTTCTCTTTGGGATCAACAAAGTGCTCAATCTCCGCCATAGTGAATTCTCTAAAGCCAAAGACGAGAGCCTGTGATACACGCGTCTGCGTGAGAGGGAAGCTTCAACTGCTAAGACAAGCAGATGCCCCGGGTGACCATGCCAAGCCCGGGCTCCGAGGCTGCCAAAGGGGAAGTGACTGTTTCTGGCCTCGGCCAGAAAAGAGCTTGGGAAGACGAGAGCTCTTCAGAAATTAATGCTCTCCTGCCTCAACTGCCCCTGAAAATTGATTTAACCACTCCTCCCCCAAAGGTCATCACCATGACCGCCTCCCGCAAAGGTGACTGGCCACGATGACAGGCCACAGAAGAAGACGAAGGGGTGGCAGCCCCAGCTTCCTAAAGGTTCTAAGCAGTGAAAAGAATCATCATCATCACAGCAGCCAACACTTACATGGTGCCCACTATGCACTGGCCCTGTGCTGAGGGCTTTATGGCCCCTACTATGCATCTGGCCCTGCGCTGACCCTTTTACAATATCAGCATATTTGATCCTCAAAACAGCCCCGGGAGGTCAGGACCGCTGTTATCCCCAGTTTACAGATAAGGATGCTGAGGCAGGTGGAGAAAAAACTTGCCCAATGTCACTCAGGCAGGAAGGATCTGAGGCTGAATCTGAACTCGGGTCTTCCCACCTCCAGGGCATATGTGGCGGCTCATAGCGGCCCCCACGTTACCAATTAAAAAGCCGCCGTGACACCGTCTGCGTGGACTCAGGAAGGAAAGCGGTGGCTGCTTTTTGGCTGCATCAGAATAGCTTGGATCTCGGCCCCGTGTGGCTGACCGCAAGGTTCCCAGAGGATGGGCAGGTGGCCAGCTTGCAAGGTCCCAACACACTGCATTGGCCACAGGCCGGACAAGCACAGGCGGCCAGAAGCGGCCCCTCTGACACCCGAGAGGCCTCTACAGCCAAAAGCAAATTCACCTCAAAGATGGTCATCACATTTCTCATTCACGTGGTATGGAGGCAGATGGGGGAACCGCCAGCCCAGTCAGGAAGACTTGAGTTCAAATCCAGCCTCAGACACTTCCTAGAGGTCTGAGTCTGGACAAGTCACTAATCACCCATCTGCCTTAATTTCCCCAACTGTGAAATGGGACCAACAGCATCCCCCTCACCCCGGGGCTGGCGTAAGCATCCAACAAGGCACTGTTTGTAAGGCCCTGGCACATAGTAGGTGCCATAAAGCACTCAGCATGGGGCCAGGCGCATAGTAGGCACCTGACTTTTCCTTCCTTCAAGGCTGCATTTAATAAAACAGCTCTTGGGCCTCGCTCCCTAACCCAGCATCTGTCAGCACTTGGCATGTCCCCTCCAAAGCATCTGCCATCCGGCCCCGCTGAGGTTCACTGCTCTTGAAGCCCCCGTGTTTCCAAGTATCAGAGCAGGAGCAACAGCCTGGCAACAGAAAATCCTGGATTCTGCCTGGCACAAGGACCATCCACTTGTCTTGGTGCAACTCTCCGGGAGCCCACCCCTGGGTCGAGAATGGGCGAGGACCATGCAAGGCCGTGTATGTACAGAGCTCACTCCAGCACTGGCCTGGCCTCTGGGTACACACAGAGCCGCCATGACTGGGGCATCGGGGTTCCGCAAGCCCTGCTGAGAGATGCTGACCGCCTAGCTGGGGAGGAGAAGCCCTCGCTCTGCCAGCCACGTCTGCCCTGGGGCCCGGCAAACAAAGGGGCCTCAGGCCTCACGGGCCCACAGAGAACAATGACAGTACCTGACTCGAATCAGTCCAGAGCGAGGGGAGATCTCATTCCGGAAGGAGCTGCCGATCTGGGCAGCAGCAAAGGGCAGCTTCCCCTGGTTGAATTCCAAAAGCCGCTTGAAGTTGAGGAAGATCCCCTGGGCGGTCTCTGGCCTAAGGTAACTGGAGACGAGAAGGAAGCAGCCATCACACAGACAACCTGTGCTACCAGCACGCACGCGCACACACACACACACACGCACGCACGCACGCACACGCGCCAGGTCACTGTGAGATGACACACAGTCTCAGGGTGAGAGAACACATGTGCGCTCCCTGCACACGGTGTCAGGGTTCTGGCTGGGGCTCAGGGCAGGTCACATACCCAGGCATGTTCCCTCCAGGCCCAATGAAGGTCTTGAACATTAGGTTGAAGGCTACAGGGGGGGACAGGTCATTTCCAGTCAGGGGGGACTTGACGTTGTAATTGACAAAGAGGTCTGCGAGCTCCTGCTGCCCGTAGTTGTCCAGCTGCCGAGGCACACAAAGGCACAGTGGTCAGTTTAAGAGCCTATCCACACAATCCCCACACACCAAAAGATTTTAGCTGCCCCCTCCCAGCTGTGCTCCAGGGAGCCCCAAGAAGGGAGGGACCATGTCCTGTTCCCTTCCATGACCACGCACGCTCGTGGTTCCCCAGTGTTCCCCGAGTGACTGAATCACTGCCTAACAAACAGGTGGGCCCACAGGGCAGCTGAGAAAGAAATCTGAGGATGGAGCGATGAACGTATACTGCGGGACCCCAGAGCGCAGACCGTTGGCAGGAGAAGGGACAGTGCAGAGGCCAGCAATACACGGCAACAACGTAAACTGACAGTGGCCTTTTCTCACCTCCCCTCGCTTCCCGTCAAACACAAGGAGCTCTCATCCCATCAACTGCCACACGCCTCCACCCAAATGGTTCCCAGGGGCCCTGACCGCTCCCTGTTGGCAGCTGCCCAGCTCTCCCACCACCCTAACGCTGGATGCTGAGCCCAGGGAGCATGCGGCAGTTAGCTGTGGCTGTGGAACCCCGCATCAAACCTCTAAGCCTCAGTCTCATCTGTAAAATGGGGATCCTGATAGCACCTCCATTCCCAGGGTACCCCAATCCACACGGAGACTTTGGAACCCCCAGAGCATGCTCCAAAACCCCAAGGCCTCCTTGCGAGGACCACCTCCCTCCGAGACCACCCCAGCAGGAAAGGAAAAAGGACCACTTCAACCAAGGAAGCCCTTTCTATCTGGTGTGACACTGTCCCTCCAGCGGTGACCCACCATCTTATTAGCCAGGAGACAAAATGCTTTCCTTGTCCTCAGCCTTTGATCACTGCTCTCAGAAGACTCCCCTCTCTGACCCACTCCTGGCTTGGATCCCCGTCCAAGTACTACCCAACTGAGAATGTCCAACCAGCTCCCATGGGCAACCCCATGATCCCTCCTGAGGGAGTGTCCTATAGTACCAGCTTCCTAAAGATGGGCACCCTGCCCTGGATGTCCCATCATCCCCCAACCCACGCCCATAAGAACTGTGCTGCCTCTTCAGGATTCCTCAGGCCACAGCCAAGTCATGTGGATTTTCTCCCAGCTTCTCTTGACTCCCCCACCTCTTTCTCCACTCTTAAGGCTGCTGGTCACCCCGGCTTGGGCCCCCCTCCCTTCTCCCCCAGTCCCAAACCTCCCCTGACGACCCTGCCTACAGCCACCAGCTCACCACCCCAAAGCACAGGACAGACACCACTAGGAAGCTGAGGGCTGAGTGGAGCTGACAGCGGCCCCCACCAACCCTGCTGTCTCCTGCATGAGAACACGAGCTCCATGAGGGCAGCCCATCTACATGGAGTTAAGCACCACAAACCCAGTGCACAGAGGCTGTTTTACAAACTGTTTCTCTACTACAGAGTTGTGGTTTGAGAAGGAAAACATGGGTAGGAGAAAAAGGAGCTGAACCACCCCCTCCCAGGGCGTATAGCAGGAGGCAGCTTCCAGGGGCGCAGGCCTCAGAGGCATCTGAGGCAGATCACAGACCAGGGAGCCAGTGCAGGCCAAGCCCCTGGTCTGGAGTGCAGGAAGCAGCCCTGGGCCTGGCTATGCTTGAATGAAGGGACCAACCTCCCAGCAAGTCACCGATGCGTCCTGACTGACCAGCCAGCAGGCCCAGGCCCAGGCTGGCCCACCGGGGGGGAGCTCTCCAGAGCACCCACCTGGATCAAGACGCTTTCCATCTCAGACTTTTTCTCAGCTGAGCACTTCTTATCAGACATTAACTTCTGCAGATGAGCTATGGACAGAGAAGACCTGGTCAGCC
The DNA here is from genome assembly GCA_028646575.1 of Pseudocheirus occidentalis. NCBI lineage: Eukaryota > Metazoa > Chordata > Mammalia > Diprotodontia > Pseudocheiridae > Pseudocheirus > Pseudocheirus occidentalis. The sequence continues at coordinate 2,720,831 of CM053599.1, forward strand.
TTACTGCCACCCTCCGGGGCAGTGCAGACCAGCCTAACAACACACGCACCCACCCTTCAGGATGCCAGGCTTGGCTCGCGCTAGGATGGTAACCAGAGAACGAGCCCTGAGCCTGCTGGGTAGGAGACAACAGTGTGTGCAGCTTCAGTCTGGCCCTCACACTAACATCTAGCCTATATTCAAATGGCAAATCAAACAAAATTAAATGGAAAAATTAGAATGACCAAGCTTAGGAAAGAGAGAAGGTGTACCTCCCCCGTCCCACTTCTGAGTAGAGGTGGGAGGCTATGGGTGTGGAACAGGGTATACATCAGAGTCATTCAATCACATCTAATAGCTCAGTCAAACTCTGACAAAGTCCCTGTGATTGCATTTGAAGCCCCCACATAAGCCTTTAGAGGGTGAAAGGGGGAGTGCCACACCCCCACACATGCCTGGGCTCATGGGAGCCTGTCTGAAACAATGACCCCACCTTTCAAGAGATGATCGGCACGGAAGCATTCCCCACTCTTCACATCCTTCACCATGAAGTCGGCAAACTTGTCGACGTGGCCGGACGTCCTGCAACAACAAGGGGCCAGCTGGAGCCCACACGCCCTCGAGGGTGGCCGAGAGGCACCCACCTTGGCACGGAGGCCTTTCTGCGTGCTGGTGCTCACTGGCATTTCTTTACCCAAGGGGCTGGGTGGCAGGATAGAGGCAGGCAGCTGGCACTCCACACCAACTCTACCAGAAATGCCGCCACCCAGCAGGAAGCACTCCAAAGGACCAGGCAAAGGCACTGAACTGGCAGAGCAAAGACTCGAGTGCCAATCCTACCTCAGATGCTGACTGCTGCTGGCACTGTGGGCCTCAGCTTCCTCCTCCATAAAACAAGGAGGCCGGACATCCCAGCTTCCCAGGTCCCTCCCAGCTCTAAATCTGTGCCGTTCTAATAGCCGCCTCTTTGGTAGGCGCTACACCCAGGCGGCACCCATCTGGACGCACTGTATCCCAGGGATCTCAGCGCCCTGCCTGCTGCCCCAGATGGACTGAGCTCAGCAGCCATAGTGGCCGTGCATGAGCACACAGCGGGCGTCCAGGACAGAGCCGGCCCAGGGGCACGGCCAGCACACGCAGCCACAGCTGTGAGTGGGCAACAGGCACTCCCCTGCCTACGTACTTGAGCACGGGCTCTGGGGTGAGCATTGTGCAGTCAATCTCCAGGATCTGCTCTTCCTGGATAAAGTGCTGCCGCCACAGCTGGATGATGTTGTTCTTCAAGGCGCAGCCCACGGGTCCCAGGTCATAGAGGCCGCTGACCCCTGAGAGAAGAGAGAGAGAGGAGTATTGCATACTGGCCCCAGGCCAGGCCAGGGCCAGGTTCCCCAGGTGACAAGCCCACGAGGCCGATGGGATGCCTGAGTGAGGAGCCTGCCGACGCTCTCAGCCAAGTCTGAGGGAAAGACAGACAGACATTGGGAGTGTGCACCCGAGGGGGCTGGACTTCAGCTCCCTCTCCCACAGACCTTTGGAGTCATGGCCCCCACATCACCCAGCCAAAGAAGTGAATGAGGAACATGTTCTTGAAGGTGTCAGTAATGACCAACTTAAACCTGCAACAGCAACGTCTCTGATGCCAGCTTGGACACTGGCACCACCTTTCAAATCTCAAGTCCCTGGCTTGGTCAGACTGACCGTGTGGTCACAGCTGGGACAGTCACAAAAGTGGTGCCTTTACACGGATTCCTGCATCTGGCTGTCCCTCCTAAGCACATGGTGGCAGCCCATGGCACCCACAGAGGTAAGTAAAAAAGACTAGACCCCCACACCCAGACTGTCACAAACCCCTTGGTCTACAGATGGCCTGAGCCCAGAAGGCCCAGACCCAGATTGCTCCAAGGGAGCACAAATGTGGGGGACAAGGTGGCCTTCCCCTAGGCCCGCCAGGCCAAACCACCAAGCCCCCCAACCCTCCCTCCACTATCATGGCAGAAAGGAATCTACCGCTGAGGATGGAAGGGCTTTTCTAACCTGCATGGCTAAACATTCTCACACCACACACAACCCGGTGGATGAGACAGGGAGGCAGGCCTGGAATGGGCCAGAGGACAGGAACCCCGGCCCCAAAAACTGGGCCCTGACACCTTGGTATCAGGCTACAGCAATGGATGCTGGTAACAGAACCAGGATGCAGAGTGTAAGCAGAGAGGCCTGAGAAGAATCACCCCCAGTTACGCTCAGAGCTGGGTCAGCCTCAGCCCCACTCTGCCACCCTGCAGGGGAGGGGGGGGGGGAGGCTCGAGACGGAAGAGAGACCCCTTGGCCAGTTTAGGGGGCACTCCTGGGGATCTGGAGCCTGAAAGGACCCGTGGTATCAGGTACCTTGAGGAAACAAGAGCTGAGCTGGCCCATGATGCCCCCCGATCCAAAGCCCAAAGCGCAATGAGCGGAGCCCACGTACCTCCGTAAATTGCAAAGGCCTGGTCGTAGAAGAACCTCCGCTTGAGGGCATCCTCCATCTTAGCACGGTCCACGAGGTCATCTTTGGGCTGCAGTGCCAACTCCTGGGGCAAAAGGAATGCCAAAGTCACGAGCACCGGCCGAGGGCGCTGGCCACTCCCTTCCCCCCAATGCATATCTGTAAGGAGTCTAGATTTTTCATAAACATTTATTGGACAAGACTGGCCTTTGTCAAGAATTAAATAGCACTCCTGAGCATCACACAGTTAAAAGACAACTGTGCAAGTCTCAGGATGGAAGGA
>CM053599.1:2723674-2740909 GCA_028646575.1 Pseudocheirus occidentalis
GGGGATGGAGAGGAAGGGGAGAAAAATCTATAACTGAAGTGACTATGGAACAGAATCTTGTAACCTAAAAGTGAACAAACAAGTTAACTTTAAAAAAAATAATAATAAAATAAAATTTAAAAAAAAAGAAAAGAATTAAACAGCACTCTTACATCTCTGGAGCCCCAGGATGACACTTTAGTTTAACAACCAGGAAGGCTGGTCATACAGCACACAGTAGGTGCTTACTAAATTTTTGGCCCCTTCCCTGACCTTCTGTCCATCCCCCTTGCCCACTTCACTAGACCCTCATTCAGGACCGTCTCCTCCAGCCATCGCCCTGTGCCTGAGGTCAGTCTCTTCCTGGAACCCTCTTCCCTGTCTGGGGGAAGACCCCCTCTCCTCTTGCCACCTCAGTCTTGGATTACTTCCATACACAGCCTCGTAGGGCTCCCCACTCCTGTACACATGGGGATGGACAAAGCTAGAGGAAACCCTACCTTCAGCAAGCCTGGCCAGCCCTGGGCAAGCCCTCTCTGCTGCAAGGCAGTCCCTGTATTGCCCCCAACTGCAAATCTCCCCCCAGTGCCCCAGGCTCTTCATCACAGCCTACCCATCCTCGTCGCCTCTTCCATCCCCAGCTCAGATCCTCCCTGGGGTTGGTTCTCTAATGGTCACTATCCCCAACAGAGGACCCTCCACCTCCCACCTCCACGCCTTTGCCCAGGCATTGCCTGTGCCCAGAGTAACTAGCACCACCTTCTGTAGAAAGCCTCTCTGGACTCCCACCTGTTTGTCCACAGGACTCCGGATGACCGCTCTGTCCTGGGGGGCTCCCTCCCCAACTAGAAGGGAGCTTGTGGATGGGAGGGACTGACTGCAGCCTCACCTTGGCCTCCAAAATCCTCTTACGGGCCTTGAGCTCAGCAACAGCCCTGTCGATGTCGACCTGGGGGGCTTTGTCTTCTTTCAGCTGTCTCACCAGATCCCCCTGAAGGACACAGAGACCCCATGTTAGCCAGGAAAGGCATCTGCAGTGCAGCGCTGAGAAGGACTGTGCCTGTGCCTTTGAAAAGTCCAGTTGAAAATGGGGAAAGGGAATCACCCTTGAACTGGAAGAGGGGCCTGTGCTCCAACACAGAGGATGTATCAGCTGTCCTGTGGTGACTGCAATGACAACTCCTGCCCACCAACATTGACTAAGAGGCCCCCCCCGCTGTGCAGGGGGGAGGGGAGATCAGTAAGCACCCCTCCCTCAAGAGAGCTTAGTGACCAACGGGGAGGGGACGGGGCTAGAGCTCACCCTCCACGTCCAGCATTGCCCAGTCACCACTGATCTCTTTGCAGTGAAGGGAGAAGAAGACGGGAAGGGAGAGGCCACTGCCTTGGAAGAAGCATGTGCCAAGCTCCTGGGGACAGCCCCAGTACCAGGAGAAGGGAAGGCAGAGGCCCCAGGGCAGCCGTCCTGCAGGAGGGAGGGTAGGCACTGACCGTGAGAGGAGACACATGGCCAAGAGGAAAGGACATGATTGCACAGGGGGCGGGAGAAGGACTGGACCTGAGCATGTGGAACACCGGGAAGTTTTCCGGTGGGGCAGTGCTGCTCCCCTCAATGCCTCCCTCTGGATGCACCAAGGCACAACCCATACCAAGGCAAAGAAGGCATCGGGGCCCAGATCTGCCGGCAGCGACATCAGGAGGAGGACCCTCCGAGCGCCGCCTTCTCAGAAGCCAGAGAGAGACTGAAGGTGGCAAGGATGCCTTTCCTCCCCAAACAGGCCTGCAGGGCAGGGGCGGCTTCATTTCTCTGTATCCCTAGGACCTAGCCTTTCCATCAGTGCTCATGGACCTATGGTGGAACCCAGAAAAAGACTACAGGAAGAGCACTGAATTGCTCAAGATCAGAAAATCCACCCACTTTCTCTGTAGGAGTGGGAGCTATGAGTAAATACAGCACCAGCCCTGGAGTCAGGAGGACCTGAGTTCAAATTCAGCCTCAGACACACACTTACTAGCTGTGTGACCTCGGGCACATCACTTAACCCCAATTGCCCTGCCTTCCCCCCTCCAAAAAGCAAAAAAAAAAAGAAGTGGGAGCCTATGGGTGAGGAACACTATTCACACTGGCAGGCTGAACTCTGTCTGCTCCTTCTTCCTGGTTCTAGGATACAAGTGATGGCTCCTCAGGGAGGGGAATCAGGGCTGGGTGTCTTTAGCATTCAGGCTGGGGGAGGCAGGTGAGGAGGGCAGGGCAAGGCACAGACTCCAGCTTGTTACATATCAGGACTTCCCAGGTGCTACCACAGGAAACATGTCTACACCGAGCTGCCTGCCTGGCTTCACTGGCTGCCAAAATCCAGAAGTTCACAGGTCCAAAGAAGGAGAGCCTGGATCCGGCAGAAGCTCCCAGCTGAGCACCTCCCCCAGGCCTTCCTGAGGAGGCCACCTAGGCCTGGACCTCATAACCACCAGCACACACAGGTGCTTGAGACCCACCCTCTGACTGGCTGATGGACTGACCCTGACTAGCTCCTCAGGCCACTCCCAGCACACTTTGGTGCCCATCCCACAAAGCTGCTCTTTTTGTATTTGTCCAGTCTCTACCATGCTCCAATAATGCACCATGGTCTTCCCTCCAGGGTCTGCTTCCGCCAAGGAGACCTCATCTCCTCAGACTTCAGGGACAACTCTGCCTCAGATCCACAATTAGGGACAAAATTATATACTGCACACTGTTTTATAGACATCCCAGCACCTGAACCCTGGCTGGGCCCCCTCCTCCAAGGATGAAGCATGTCCCACCCCATGAGGAGGTGCCCCTGCTGCCTCTCTGGATCCACCCAGCTCGGCACCCCTTCTGAAAACTGTGGGTGGGGGAAGTCTGAACCAGGATATGAGCAGAGTTCTTTTCCAGGACACTTTAAAGCTGAGCTGGCAAACGGCATGTGGTAGGAGCCCTGGCAGCGGCATCCACTCCCCATTCCACCGAGGCACCTCGTCTCTCTGGGGCCTGTTCTAAACTTAGCCTCAGCCTCCCCTCCACAGAGAGAAGCTGACGCCTCTCTGTGGGAGGGAGAACATCGAAGGTTTCCAAACAAAAAAAAAAAACCAACATCCTAGCTGATCATCAATACAACAAGGCCAAGAACCACAAAAACTCTCCACTCACAGAACCAGCTGCTCAAGGCAACGCATACACATCTGAAAAATTAGGAAGAGCAGAAGCTGAAGGCAAATCCCTCATTCAGAACATCTGTCTCTAAATCAGGAGGCTGGACATTTAATAGAACCGACACGTTCTGGAACAACTGTGCCGCTTTTTACAAGCTGAGCAGTCTGGCTTTTCTTCCCAGTGGACAAATATTACTCAATCCTTTTCATTTTAGGTAACCAGTTTCATCCAAACAGCTGGTCTGCATTGCAGTCCTAGGCTAACGTGGCAGAAGGAGGGGTTTAATGTAATAAAACATTTTTTTTAAAAACCCATGCCTCATTTCCAAAGGGAGGAGAATGAAAAACTGAGTTACAGAAACCACAGCAAAATGTGGGGCAGCCAATACCAATTCTGATGGAGGGGATGAGGCCAGGGCATGTGCTGGAAAAGGGCGTGTCCTCCAGTGCCTCAAGATACTGAAGGAACCAGGGAGATCACCAGGAAGGCTACAGATCCAAACCTATGGGAGGTGGGGGTGGGGGGGAAACCGGCCTGCTGTGGGCAGTGCTGGCTCCTGTGTCTCTGAGCCTCCACGGGGACCCACCCTGCTATTAGACTAAGGCAGAAATTATTGCATCAGGCACCTCTGCAAGAGAAACCAGTTTGGGGTTTGGTCCTAAATGAATCTGACTGTGCGTGTGCACTGAAAACAAGACACATTTTCCTATCTGCTCCCCCTGGAAAGAGTGGTGATGGGATTGAATCCCCTTACTCAATTCTGATTCTAGAAAGGAGTCTATTCGAATACCCTGTTCCCTGCATGATTACCTAATTATGAAATGTTCCTTTCTGAGCTGGGCAGAAAAGCTTATTGAAAATCTTGAACTAAATGCCCTGCTGACATTTTAAATTAAATTGGCGTCTGTCCTTCACAACAACCCACAAACCCTCCTCTATCTTTAATGTTTCTATTTCATCAAGGGCACCACCATGTCCCAGTTACCAGGATCACAATCTAAGTATTATTCTTAACTCCCCTTCTCTCTCACCTTCCCACCTTCCACATTCAAGTCACTGACAAGGCCTGTGGATTTCACCTCTTGCAACATCTCTCCTCAATTTCACCTCTGCAACATCTATCTTTAATCCTGCTTCTGCAACATCTCTCATCTCTCCTTAATTTCACCTCTGAAGCGCCTATACACAATCGTTTGCATGTTGTCTTCCCCATCAGGCAAATGCTGATTTTTGCCTTTCTTTGCATTCCTAGAGCCTGGCATATGGCCTGACGCACAGAAGGCACTTAATAAATGCCTGTCGACAGACTAGGGGGTGACTGGACAACTCAGCCTCAGCGTGCCGGATCACTCTCTAAAACTCCACTGAAGAGAAGCTAGCCATCAATAGCCCAGAGAAATTACTTTGCACCCACACCGAAGCCAGATCAATGATCCCTCCTGGCCCCACCCACAACAAACAGCAGAAGCAAAAACTCCTGGTTTTTTCTGCCCCAGCAGCACAGAAACATCTTTCAACCACCCAAATTCACACTCTGAATTGGGAATGGAAAAATCCCCCTTATTGTTGACCCCCTGGTTACTTTAGATTCCAAAAAGCGTGTTGGAGTGGGACATGCCTGTGTCCCATCCTGGGTGTGTGTGGGCAGGGAGGGAGAAATAGGACAGAAAAGGACTAGCCCAAATGCAGCCTGCTGTTTTCAGAAGCTATGCCGGCGCGCACTTCTGTGCAGCCTGGTTTCCAAAAAGCCTGGCACGGTGGGCTGGGCAGGGGCAGCGCAGTTGGTCCCACCCCCACCCCCCACAGCCGGACCAGCTAAGGGGGGCTCAAGTCTCAGCCCGGCCCCGGCCCTCCCCGCTCTGGTCTGCGGGCAGCCCCGTGTGCCCAAGCTGCAGCCTGGCGGACCGGGCTTGCCCGTCCCTTCCTACCACGGCCAGCACCCAGTACCACGCCTGACACACAGTGGGCGCTTAATAAGTGCTTGCTCCTGACCCCCACCATGGCAGGAGGGCCCAACAAGCGTCTGTGGGCTGGAGACCGCAAGGTCACGAAAGCCGGGAGCGGACTCCGGGGGAGCCCGGGCGGGGAGGGGGGATCCCTGGGCTGCGGGCGCCTCCAGCAAAGGAAGGGCTGGGGGCCGGGGAGGGGGGGATCCCCGGGCGGGGACGGGAGGTGATCATGTTTCAGGGGCGGTAAGTGGGGGCCACGCGGCAAGGCGACTTCGCAGATGGAGGCAGGAAATGGGGGGGGAAGGGCCCGCCCCACGCCACGAACCGATGTGACAGGAGGGAAAACCGAGGCTCGGAAGGGACCCGGAGCTGGAGGGCATCGCCGCGTCCTTCGTCCGGCTCCCGGAGCCCGAGGCTCCTTACCACCACTCCAGCCGCCCTCCCCCGCTGCACAGAGGGGTAAACTGAGACCAGACGCGCTTACCTGCTGCCGCACGGCCAGGCGGAAAGGGCCGAGCGCGGCCTCGGTCTGGGCCTGGGTTCCGTCCATGCTGCGGCCCGGCGGCCGCGCCTTCGAGGAGACCGCGGAGGAGGAGGAGAGCCGAGAGGGGGCGGAGCCTGTGGTGCGGGGCTGGGAGCGCAGGGCCGGGGGCCGCACTCGCCTCAGGGCCGGCAGCACCGGCAACAGCAGAAGCAAAGAGCGGCGCGGGTGCATGGACCCGAGGGGGCGGAGAGGGCGCGGAGAGGGCGCGGGGCGCAGGCGCGTGAGCATGCGCGGTCCGGCCCGGCTGATGAAATCGATGCGGTGGCCCCGCCCCGCCGCTCTGCGCCGTGTCCCTCGTGCGCCTGCGCCGGAGCCGGAGCCGGAGCCGCTGTCCCTGCCCTGGAGAAGCTGGGAGGAAGGAGGCCTAGCGCTTGCGCTCTGCGAAGCCCTGTCCCCTGAGCCCTCCGGGATTCCCGCCACTAACTGCGTACAACTCTCGAGCCCCAGGGCGCAGGCGCGAGCCGGCTAGGCTGGAAATTGATCTGGGCGAGAAACCGACCTGTAGCAGGGGGAGGGACCGTAGGAGGTAGCGAGGGGGAGAGATGGGGAGGGGGGGGCGGAGAAGAGGGGGGAGGCGAGGCGGTGAGAGCCTTAGACAGTGGCTGGTGGGCCCTCCCCGCAGCTCTCCCAATTTCCCTGAGCCTCAGTGGCCTCATCTATACAATGGGTGGGCGCGGGGAGGACAGAGCTCCGAAGGCCCTCCGGCTCCGAATCCCCCAAGTGACCCTGGTCCTAGGACCGCCCCTCTTAGCGTTCTGCCGCTCTGAGTCCTGGAGCGTAGCCCGGGGCGCCGAGAAATGCCCCGGAGGACATTGAGTGCTGGCTCGGCCCCCTGCCCGCTTCACCTGCCTCCTTTAAGGAGTCCGCAAATGCTGTTACTCCGTCAGACACCACCAGTGAGGCGGCTATCATTGCCATCTCCATGTTACACCCGAGAAAAGTGGAAATGTGTGGCACAGCTAGTAAAGGTCTGACATCTGCCCACCTGGCCGGCGAGTGCACAGCTCAGCTAGAAGAAGATCTGGAGGACCTAACTGGACAGCAAGCACATTACAAGTCGTCAGCCTGGTGGAGCTCCCCAAAAAGCCCAGGGGCTTTGTAAGGTCGGTTTGTACTTCCTCCACAAAAGTTGCACTCTGATGATTCTTCCTAGCACTGAGGTTGACTGGGGACTTTGACAGTGATGCCCCATCTCTGGCAGCTTCTACCAAAATTCCAAGCCTTATAGGATGAGCCTGGGAATAGCCTAAACCTGTTTTCCAAGGTCCAGTCTGGCCAATCTCAGAGAAGCACATGAACCAGCTGGCTGGCCTGGTGACCTGCTGATGAAACTTCTGGCCCCAACAATGCCTGAATCAGAATTTTTACATGGCCAGGGGCTTAGCAGAGGGGCCAAGAATCAGCAAACATTAGCTGTCTGTTAGTGCTTTAAATGTGAGATCCTTGTCCAAAGACCAAAAAGTAAACGCATGACTGTGAGAGCTGAATCCTGTCCTCCTTCACATTCTTGGTCTGTATATTCCCAGGAGAAAAATGTTATTTCACAGGACATTTGGGTCATCGGGTATTGCAGAATTCATCATGAATATTTCATGATAGGTATGTGTAAAAAGACGCCATTAAAAAAACCGAAATTTTGCCTCCAAAAACAGTTGCTAAAAGACAAAGTAGCGAAGAAATTGTAGGAAGAATTCAAATCACCTCCTCAGTCACTCTGACCCTGAGTGACTTTGCTACAAAAGTAGGAAAAGGTACAATGGGGAGAAATACGTGGGAAAGGAAATGTGAGAAGCCAGAGACTTTCTGATGATGCCAAAGCTTCACACACCTTTCAATGTCACAAACTCATTCTTCAAAAAAGGGTTCAATAAGCAAGAGATGCAGTGAACACCAAATATGTTTACAGAGAATGAAACTGACTACATTTTACCCATCAACTGACTTTCAAGGGGTCCAAGGATGAAGAAACAATCCCTACCCACAAGAAACTTCCACTTCTGAGAAAGACAAGTACCCCAGAAGTATAAGGAGGTCTCCTTCCTTGGAGAGAACCCTGTTTGGTTCTGATCCGTTTGGAGGCTTGGGGAGCCTCCTTCCTGGTGTGGGTGAAGGGAAGGAGCTCTTTTCCCTTCCTCCCTCTTCAAGGCAGTGCCAAAATACTCCATATCTCCTGTCAATTTATTTTGGTGACAAAAAGCCTCTTAATTGGCCATTGAGGGAAAACTGAGTTTTCATACAAAAAGTTTGAATGGATTATCTCACTCTCTTTCCTGGAAGCTTTCTGAGGGAGGGGGAAAGGAACTTAGAATCTCCAGTCAGTGCCATTGGTAGCCTTATCTCCTCACCTGGCTGCCATGTGGTTGTGAACACATGGCTTCTCCATTTCTTATGTTTATCCTTTCCTCATGAGAGGTGAGTATTTGGAGACATTCTGTGAGCTTCAAAAGATCAAGAGCCTTCAGAGGTCCAGCTGCTTAAGTCAGTAACAGAGTCAGCCATTAAGCACAACAACCAAGTCTATCTAGTAAGGAGTCTGGTGAAGAAAGGGCACAACAGCTAAGTGACCTGCTTGCTAAGAGGACACCCAACTGAGAGATGGAACAAGGCATCCACTGGCTACACCATAGGGAACTCCTGGGAGGGACTCCAGAAAAGGGTTCCACAGGGGCCTAAGACCTGAGCCCAAAACCACTTCTCATTTGTGCACAAAGAAAAATGGAAGATGCTGGGTGAAGAGAAGCACAGGCCTGAGTGATGGTCCTACCCAACACTAGTGTGTCAAGGAGCAGAAAGGTCAAGGGGGCACTGGTATTATTATGGGACCAAGTCAGGTTAAACCTCCTGTCAACTCCTGCTTAGGCAAGTTCTTAAAACCTGGGTCAAGGGAAAACTTCCCATTAATGTCCCAAACGGGAGCAAGAAAGCTCAGCATGGACTTGTGAGAAATGCCTTTAGCCAGATAAATGTGGGGACTTTGGTCATTGTCAGCTGCATGTACTAAAGACAAGACCTGAAGATCTAAAGATGGGGCAAAACAGATGATTAGCACTGTTGGGTAGAAGTGCCCAAACAAGACTGCCCCTGGTTACCACCCAGCCCATCTGAATTTCTCAGAAGCAAAGACCACAGCACCCATGAAACCCACTGCTACAAGGAACTGCCATCCTCACCACCACCACCCCCATCACCTCTGGCCAGTCCCACCAGCACCAGAGCTGGGTGAGGACACAGGATAGGCTGTACTTTATTTTTAATACCAGGGATGAATATTCTCAATGAGAGAACAGGTAGAAGATTGAAGTCTGTTTGCACTTTGTGTGGATAGAGGGTTTGAAAGAAAAGAATTTGGGGGTGTCGAGGTGACTCAGCGAATTGAGCACCAGCCTTGGAGTCAGGAGGGCCTGAGTTCAAATCCGACCTCAGACACTTAACCCTTACTAGCTGTGTTGACCTTGGGTAAGTCACTAAACCCCAATTGCCCTGGCATCCCCCCCTCCAAGAAGCAAAAAAGAAAAGAAAGTAAAAGGTTTTAAGTTGGGGGAGAGAGCTTTGATGGGCTTTTTGACCTCATTGAGATAAGATGTATACAAGAAATGCTGTATGGTTGTTCTTTATGACATGGAAAATATAGAAATAAGTTTGTAGCATGAAGTTATTTTGGCATAGCATACTAAAATATTGTCCTTGAAGGGCATGAAAAGGGGACAACCCGACTGATTAAAGGTTGTCCCCAAACTAAATCATAACATGGTCTCATTTAGGGTGAGATGCGATGGTAAATCAGAATTCAATGCAAAATGCATTTGTTATTTGGCATTAAGGCAGCATGCTTGGAAAACTGCAGGTATCGTGAAAACTTAGCTTTGTCATTAAGCAAGTCATTTGATCTGTTTACCTCACTTTTCTCATCTGTAAAGTGGGTTAGTACCATGGTAGCACCTACCTCCCAGGGTTATTGCAAGGGTCAAATGAGATTATGTTGCAAGGTGCTTGGCACAGAACCTGGCCCGTGGTGACATGTAACATACAAATGTTACCTATTAGTAGATTAGGTGCAGTTACTGTCCTGAAGGTGCTTGGTCCAGAAGGCCAACATTCCTAGCTTTAGAGGAGAATTCAGAAATGCACTCAGATGAAGGGACCTGATCTGACTGGCAAGAAGGTTGCAACAGTTTCATGATCCGTGATGCTGTTTCTATTGTCATTAGTCTCCCAACTTTTCTTATATTGAGAATTTGTATATAACAAATTGTATTTAAGAAATACTGTTAATTTAAAAATAGTTGTACCCAAGGGGATACAATTGTATCATTAGAAAAGGGATTGCTCTTCTAATCTGGATACTGTTAAATTATGAATTGAGCTGGTAAAGATCACAGGCCCAATGTGGGGAAACTGTTGTGTATTTAGCTGGGTCTGTTTTACTTTAAAATGCATAATAATGATAATGCTGAAGGAAGTAGCAGAGGCCTCTCAAGCCGGCCTCATCTGTGACGTTTTACCCAGCTTTCTATTCTGACAAGGCCACAAGATTCTATTGGCCCTGCTGACCACATGGGAAACTCTGAAGTACCAACAGTTCTTGCTTTAAGTGGACTTGTTGCATAGACCTTGCTATAAATTCATGTTTACATAATACGGATTGAACTTGTGGGCATGGGAAAGGGAAGGGAAGAAGAAAGCAGGAAGGGGGCCATGGAGAGGGAGGGGGACAGCACTTGGATCAAGGACACATGGGGCCTGGGGACAGAGAATCAAGGCTGAGGCCAACCTTGTAGGGCCCTGGCCAGACCAAAGAGGAAGAATGTGCAGGGGATTGGGGAGCAGACTGAAGCAGGTGGCAGGTAGGGGCCAGGAATGGACACCTGGGACCTGAGAGTGGGCAGAGAGGGAGCAAAGGTCTTGCTGGCAGCAAGGGTGGTGGTCTCTCTAAGCATCCATTCTGCTTTCACTTGCAGGGGCTTTCTTAGGAATTTTTCTAGAGACAGCATGGGAGATAAAGGGCCAAGCCAAGGCACAGGAGCAAAGAGGACACAGCACTTACAGTGAAGTTTAACACCAGTGGGTTTGGGAATGCAGATTTCTTTCAGAATCCTTGACCTAAATGTGAATGTGTGTAATGTGAATTTATATAGAATGAGAAGGGTCTGTGATAAAGTTTGAGAAGCTAGGCCCCCTCCCAGCTCACGTGGAGAAGCTTGCTTTAAGTGAGGAATGAGCCTGACCTGAGGAGAATGATGAAGTCAGCCCTCTTAGGAAAGGCATGTGTGGAGGTCAGATCTTTGAGCCACCTTAGTGATAACAGAGCTGAGACACCGAGATCTCAGGCCTGCCCTGGCCCTTGTTAGGCAGTACAGATTGAGGGTTCCCTTAGTCTGCGGTCCCTGGGCTTGGAGCCCCTTACTGCGTATTGACTGTATTCCTGAAACTCCAGAATGGGATTTTTCTGCATTTGTAAATGAAGGATTGTTATTTCAACATAAGAAAAAAAGTCAAGTGATTTTTTTTCTATTTGAGGTAAAATCTCTTGCTGGGCAGGAGTGAATGTGATCTGAGAACTGCTGCAGATAGATTCTGTGCCTGGCCAAAATGGAAGGGACGCCCTTGGTAGGCCTCATACACATTGGTGAATTAGTGAGGTATCTGCCCCAATCATGTGAAGATCCCCCGGAAGGATGAGTGGATGGGAACAATTTGTTCCAACAGCCATGAAGGCAGCTGGAGCAGGCTCTGTGGAGCACCTGGAGCTTGTTCAGAAGTGGAAGACACCAAGGTCGTCCACTGTGTCCCTGGCTGGCACCAGTGATCCGCTCTTGTCTTGCCGCTGCACTCAGATGACCCTGGAGGAGAGAGTGAGGCTGGTGGCTTGGTGTGGCTCTGCCTCACTTAAATCCAATTCATGGGCAAGTCAAGACATCACCCCATGATGTCATTGGTCATCTTCGAAAGCAAGGACCAACAGCAACAAGGAGAAGTAAATGGGTTCTTAGGCTTGCTGACCCCTTGCTAATAGTTATATATTTATGTTTCATATAGGCACACCAGGTTGCGCCATGCTGCATAGAGCACCAGGTCTGGAGTCAGGAAGACTCATCTTCCCTGGTTCAAATCTGGACTCAGACACTCACTAGCTGTGTGACCCTGGACAAATCACTTTGCCTTGCTTGCCTCAGTTTCCTCATCTGTCAGATGAGCTGGAGAAGGAAATGGCCAACCACTGCAGTGTCTCTGCCAAGAAAACCCCTAAGAGGGGTCAGGAAGAGTAAGACACGATGGAAGAGCGACAACACCACGTATGAGATCGGGTCCTTCCTTTCAGGATGATGTGAGAATGTTCTGTGTGTTCCTGAAAGAGAGGGGCAGGACAAAGAGGAAGAGTTTGGGTTTTTTTTTTTAATGGAGCACCAAACTTTGGGAAAGCAACAGGGTTACACTGTTAGAAATTTAAGGGCTGGGGTACAGCTGGAAGCCAGTGACTTTCAAGTGTTTCTGGTGGGAAATACAGGCTTTGAGTGTTTTCAGTTCTAAAAATTGGATTAAGGATTTTACTTATAAAATTGTGTTAATTGTAAAGGAATGCTTAAAAGCCCTACGGGTCTGTGTTTTGAGGTGTCTGTATGATCATCTGAAGGGGCAGAGGGGCCCATCTTCCAGGTCAGGCCCCCGTGGATCCTGTTAAAATTCTCTCTCCAGTCTGTTGATGGCATTGTCCACGTCAGCGACAGAGTTTGGGCAAAGACAGAAAGCACAAGTGCTTCGTAGGAAGGAAAATTCTCTGCCCCTTCAGGTAAATGGCAGGTTCCTAATTCCATGTTCCTAATTTGGTTCTTCTAGCTGTTAATAGGATTAGAGCCCCAGGGTCTGAACTGGTTTTTGCCACATGAGCTAATTGCTGGAAGGCCAACCTGATTGGATTTGGTCCCCTTTGATTAAATGATGCTGTCTCATTACTAGCTGGCCTCTACTATGTTGCCTAGACCGACTCCCCAGGTTTCCTGGCACTACCAGTCTGCCCTGCTCCTTACACAGATGGCAGAGAGACATGTGAGAAGTGCTCAGGGCTCGACTCCTGAAGATCCTGGCTGCTGCCAAAGGCCTTAACTCTCCTAAAGCTGCTGGACGCCCTTACACTATTGTAACTCTGGTTAGTTCTTTCTCTGTGTTTTCTGGTCTTGCTAACCCTTCTGTAAGTTGCTTACTGTTTCTGCTTAGACTGATCCCGATTTGGGAACCTCTTCCTGATAATTCGAAGGTCAGGGTGCCCACAGTGTTTAGGCAGGGCCTGCCATGGCCGCTAAGAAACTGCCTCATCAACAGTTTAACTCCTGAAAACAGACAAAAGCAGGGAGAGGGTGGGTGCTTGACCCTTTGCACCTACTGATTGACTCTGTGGAGTTACCCAAGTCTTTGGGTACAGATGGGCTTTGGTGTGCTGGGCCTGGCTGAGCCACTGGGGAGAGGCTTTTCTCCATCCTGCTGACCAGTCCCACTGCCACCAAGGTTGTCAAGCAAACAGCCTGGACTGAGACCCCTGCTCAGCCTTGGATCCAATTAAGTTAAAAGGAGGTCCCCTGATTATTTGCCCCTGATACTCAAGACCTTCTCCCTTTCCTGTAACCTATCAGGCACTGGTTTTTCTCACTTTCTGCCCTGCTTTGGATGCTTGGGGTGAGGGGAACAGAGGCCAAAATGCCAGGCACACCTTCACTGGGAGATGCACTCACACCCCTTTCACCTGGAAGCACTGTGCTGTACAGCTGCTCCCACTGTGCTATGAACAGAATGGGTCAAAGGGCAGCCAAGGGCATGGCAGACAGGATGTAGCTACACCGTGTCCTTCTATAAAGGGCCCAGGGATATTCAGAGGTTTTCTTTCTGGGGGGCCAGGCACACACAGATGGGCATTTAGGATAGCCCCTCTGGGTTTTTAACTGAGAAGCCTACTGTTGGCTTCTCAAAGATTGTCAGGGGCACTGTGGGGTGGGCAGGGGTCTTCTCAGCCCCTGGGCACATGCGCCATCCCCACAAACACTCACACAGTAAAAGTGCGGTAGCCCAGCTGTCTGCCAGAATGGCTACCTGCCTTCTCATGGAGAAAGTCTTCACTTGTAGGCTTTCTGTGGGTCTTTTTCTAGGCATCATTTGCTGGATTTGTTTACAGTGTCTCCCCTAGGGTAAGGAACTACTCCCAAGGCCAGCCCCCAAATTACAAGCAGCTAAGACCAAGATGGTGTGGTTGAGGATAGAAAGGGATGGGTCCAATTATGGGACTTGACCATGACTACGGTTGACACCAGAGTGGGGGGCCTGTATTGTGAAAAGTCAGTCTAAGGGCTTGAAGCTTAAACCTTGCTGAAAATCAGTGTCTGTGCCTGCCAGCCTACAGGAGAGGGGGGTCGGGAAATGCTCCGAGTTCTGCCTGTGCACTAACCCCAGGTCCCCATTATACTGTAATGGCGAGGGGACTGAGCTGGCACCATTCCCTTCTCCTGACTTCACACCACTTTGCTGTATTAAACAAACTGTTTTTACCTTTCTCGAACAGTGCTGCACCTGGTAGCCCAGAGAGTGACCGGTAGCTGTTGGGGCTGGGGAGGTTAGGAAAGACTTCCCTCAGCCACGGAGACTGGAGCTGTGTCTTACCAGGGGAGACTGGCTCTGCTGACAGCAAGGAGGGTGTGTGTGGCCACTGTGGAACAGCCAGGGGAAAGGCCTGGAGAGGGGAGGTAAGACGTCTGGGGCCAGAGGAAAGGCCCTTTGGGTTCCATCCCAGAGGGTCCTTGAAGATCAAAAGCAATACTTCCTAGCCTTCCTTCTCATGCTCCAGTCCCCTCCCCAGTGAGGAGCAGCCATAAATATACATGCAGAGCTCAGGCAGAAGGGGACTTCTTTACATTTCCAGTGGGAGCCTCTACACAGCACGTGGGAAGTCAGGACCAGTGTGGCCTTAGTTTGCTGTTTTGTGCGTTGTCTAGAGCAGGGGCCAGCAAACTGCTGCCCTTGGGTCATGGGCCCATCCAAGCCAGGTGGAGGCCACCTTTAACCTGCTGGTCTTCAGAAAACAAAAGAGGAACGTTTTCATAATTCAGATTAAACATATGTCCTGGGCGGTTTCTTTTTTGAGGTGGAGTGGGGGGTTGGTTGTTAAACGTTTACCAGCACACACCAGAATCCACACCACCTGAACAGTTGGAGTGTTTTCTTAATTTAATTTAATTTTTTAAAATTAATTGATTTGTTTATTTACTTTTAGTTTACAAGATTCAGTCCCACAATCCCTTGAGTTTCAAATTGACCCACTTTGTGGTATTACCCACAAGTAATACCACTTCTGGGGTTGTATCCCAAAGAGATCATAGAAGTGAGAAGAAAACCCAAATGTACAGAAATATTTATTACAACTCTCTTTGTGGTGGCAAAAAACTGGAAATTAAGGGGATGCCCATCAATTGGGGAATGGCTGAACAAGTTGTGGTACATGACTGTAATGGGATACTATTGTGCTATAAGAAATGGGGAGGAGACAGTTTTCATATTCACCTGGAGAGCCTTATACAAACTGATGCTAAGTGAGAAGAGCAGAACAGAGTCACAGACACATGGTATGTGTGACGACCAACCTTGATAAACTGGACTCTTCTCAGCAACGCATAGTTATAAGACAACTCTACAAGTCTCAGGATGGAAGGAGACGTCTACACTCAGAGAAAGATCTAGAAAGACCAGAGTTTGAATGCAGACTGAAGCAAACTATCTGCTCTCTTTCTTTTTATTGTTCGGTTTTGTTTCCTCTTTCCCATTGTTCATTCCATCCATTACAATCCTTCTTTATAACCTGACTAATGTCCAATGTGAAAGTATTTGCAGAGCCTATGCTTTGATTACACACCGCCATGGAGCGGGGAGAGGGAGGGGAGAAATTTTGAAACTCAAGGGATTCCGGAACTGAATTGGAATTTTTCGTACAACTGGGAAGAAGTCCCTTCTACTAAAGTGGACATCGGCAATGTGGGGCTTTCTCACCTTCCTTTGCTCTCCCACTTCTTCTGTTTCACTGCCTTGGACTGGGAAAACTTGGTGCCAATCTTCAAGAAAGGCCTTTCCTGTACCCACCTGCGGTTGCACTCTCAGCTGCACCTTGTCCAGTCCAGAGGCAAAGGGCCTTCTCTTAGGCACTTACAGAACTTGGCTTATTTGCTCACATGTGCCTCACTGGGGCCCTGCAGGGTCCACCCTATTAACATGCCCGTTTTCTAAAGAAATAGTCAAGGCAGAGAGACTATGAGATTCTCCAGAGCCCCAGGTAGTGGCCATTTGAGGCCAGGCCTTCCTGACTCCCCTCAACCCCCAGCTTCCTCTCTGCTTGGGGCCTTTCTGGGGCTTTCCCCAAATTCCCCAAAGAATCAGAACCACTGTCAGTAAACCAACACACATTTCTCAGCCAGCTTGGTGGCTGCTGTATCTTTTCTGTCTCCTGACCACAAGCCACTCTGCCTTCTTTTGGCCTCTGGAATTAGCCTTAAACAGAGTGTTCATGCATCTATCCTGGCTAGCCCTAGGGGGCCACAGACATGCCAGCTTGCCAACACCACTGGGTTATTGTTCATGCTGTGCTAGTCACTCCTGACTCTAGGCTGCCTCAGAGCTGAATCTTTGTGGTTCTCAAGGCAGAATCCTCCAGTGGCCTGGAACAGCAGGATGAGCCTTGGAGGAACATCTTGAGCTGCCCGGGAGAGCCCCGCCCCAGGCTCCTTTCTATGGGAGGTGGGCACCCCTGGGCAACGTCCTGGGTTCTGACCTGGCTACAGAGAAAGAGGTTGGGGCTCCTGGCACTTGGCGGCCATAGCACTATTTCCTCTAAAGTAGAAAGAGCACCCACCCCAGAGTCCAAGAGCCCCCCACCACTGTTGCAACTCCACCACTTGCTTAAATGCTTTGGGTCTCTAAGGTGCTGGATCACATGGGTGGTCTATGGGACTGCTCCTTCAAGTTGCCTTTTGGCACATGTGCCACTTGTAGGAGCCTCCCAAAGCTTCTATCCAGAAACTGGGTATCAGTTCTTAGCCCTTCTGCCAGGCCCACTTAGCCCAGCCTAGCTCTGCCCTGCCCAGCCCAACCCAACCCTGCCCTGCCCAGCCCAACCCTGCCCAGCCCTGCCCTGCCCAGCCCTGCCCTGCCCAACCCAACCCAACCCTGCCCAGTCCAGCCCAGCCCAACCCTGCCCTGCCCTGTCCAGCCAAACCCAACCCTGCCCAGACCAGACCAGCCCTGTCCAGCCCTGTTCTAGGCCCAGACCAGACCAGACCAGCCCTGCCCAGCCCAGCCCTGCCCTGCCCTGTCCAGCCAAACCCAACCCTGCCCAGTCCAGCCCAGCCCTGTTCTAGGCCCAGACCAGACCAGACCAGCCCTGCCCTGCCCTGCCCAACCCAGTTTAGCCTTGACCTACCTCAGGAGAGAAGTGTGCACGCCCACTTCAGGGGCTAATAGTGAAAACCATTAGAGCTGGAGCCTGTCTTAGCTCCATGACTCATTCTTCTGTGAGTGTGAGGCCTTGAACCAGTCTCTGATGAGAGGTCATCTAGAGACCTAGT